>CM074790.1:5274924-5548831 GCA_037355745.1 Pseudo-nitzschia multiseries | reverse complement strand
AAGGCCCAGTCTGATGGTCCGCATGGCTCCAGAAACCCCATCTGTGATGAGGCTTGCTAGCTCTTTTCCAAATATTTCCTCTCTTTGATATGCCACAGGGTAAGGCTTCATGTGGATTGGTTTGGCATCCTCTTTCAGTTCGATATGTATTTCCTTATGTGGATAGGCCTAGCTTGCTGTTGAATACCACCTCATGTTTCTGGAGCATGCTTTGAAACTTTCTTTTTTTGTTCGACGTTCATGTGATCCTGCTCTTGGGCAACCTCCTCTACTGTGATCCTTTGATAGCTTCTTTCTAGTATTTCTGTGGTTGCGTTGCTGAACAGCTCTGCATCCGAGGCTTCTTTGGAGCTGATCCGCATCATTCTTGTTGCGTCTTTCATAGGGATAGTCATGTCCATCCAGGTGACTATGTGGTTATCAAATGATATGATGATGCCTGCCGTTGATAGGAAATCTCTTCCCAATATAATGTCATATCTGCAATGCGGCGAATCAAATATAGATGTGGGAATCCCTACAATTTTACAACCATTCACAAACTCGGGCAATCGTAGCTCTTTTAGCTGTACCTCGTGTGAAGTGTCGAACGCTCCATTGGTTGTTGTTGTCAATTGTTTGTGTCCTATGTATCAAGGCTTTATCCCAAATGGCATTGATTGTTTGTTTATCATTTTTTTGTGCTTCCAGAGTCGAGCAGCGCCATGTATGGCCTGTCCGCTACCACTCCTTGTATTTCTCTAATTTTTAGCAACACTGTCGGTGTTGCATCACTTGCAGCGGCCCTTGGCCCTGACGATGTTTCTTTGGTGGTTCTCAGCCCCTTTGTGTTTTTGTTGGCCTATAGCCCATTCTCAGTGGCCTCAAGCCCTGTTACTGTTTTTTCTTTTGTGACGCTCAGTCTCTCTTCGTTGGCCTGTAGCCCTTTTTCAGTGGCCTGTAGCCCTGTTCTCATGGTGGCCCTTGGCCCTGTTGTTGCATTTGCGCATGTTTTTGGTGCTGCTAGTCATTTGTATTGACCTTGATTTTGTTCTTGATCATTACTCTGATTTTGATTTGTAAAATAACGGGCATCACTTGCCATTGTGTTCAAGAAGGCATCCCTACCATAATTATAGTTGCTTTCATTATTGAACTCTCCTCTTCCTGCGCCGTTGCCTCTGCCTCCAAATCCTCCCCGGCCTCTGCCTCCGAATCCTGCTTGGCCTTGACCCTGGCCTCCGAATCTGCCGCTCGCGTTTCCTGAGTAAGTGCTGTTGTTGTCTGATCCGATGTATTGTGGATAGGGCGATGTTTGATTCTTTGGGCTGAGATAACACTGATCCCAAGTATGATTTCCTTGTGAATGCTTTCTACATTTCTGTCCGCCATTTCCTCTACCTCTTCCGGCGCCCCTTCCTCTTCCGGCATCTCTTCCTCGTCCGAAACCTTGCTGTTTGTTCTTTCTTTCTTGCTTCCTCGTTTTATCGGTGCTGTCCTTCTTTCTTGTCATGTAACCGCAAATCTGCAGGATGGAGACTTCGCTGAAGTTAACCGCTGTATCCATGTAGGCATCCTGCCAAGATCTAGGATGGGTCTTGAAAAACATTCTTTTTCTTTGCTGCTCCGTGAGGTCCGCGTTGCCGTCACCCGGCAGCATGTCTATCTAATCTAGGATGGTGTCAATCCTGCTGAAGTGATCATGTTCAGACACGTCCATGGGCTTTGCCATATACTGATGCTCGAACGCTGCTACCATGGTTCCTTTTGCATCTGGATCCAGTGTGATGGCGCTAATGTAATGCTGTATTGTTGTCTTGAATCCTTCCTTGGTATGTTCTATTTCTCAGTCAGCAATCGTTTTGTTCCATCTCTTTCTTGGCCCTCTGGATAGACACTGTCCCCATTTGGTGTGCCATCTGTCGATTGGCATTCCTAGGTCTTCAAACGTATCCACAAATAACTCATACGTGTACAGAATTGCCTCCACTTCCAAATTCTGTACTCTTCTGATATTCTTCTTAGTACCTGCCGACCTGTTTGTGGCCCTACTAGCGTAGTCCATCACAACCTTGTGGCTGTCGTGATCTTCAGTGACATCAAACATCCTTTTGTAGTGGATACAAGGTTGGAATTGAGTATTCATTGTGTTGTTTCTTTTCTTTTTTTCTCATCGTTTCATATAACACGGTGTTGCACTTGGTATTTTTTGTATCGAGTAGTCTTAATGTAATTACAGTGTATCAACTATCGGTACTTTTTTAGAAAAGTGATAAATTGATATTATGAAATTACTAAATTGATATGTAAATATAAAGTGGTCTCCTTTGAGAAGTCATTTGGGAGACCTTCTCCCGATCTTCCAGAAAGTAGACCTCTTCCCGGTCATTAAGAATCATCTTCCAGTCATCGGAATTGGGACTACGATCTCATCTCATGATTCGATCGGTCAGTCACGAGGATTATTGTTACATCACTTACCGGAGTAAAATTCCATTCTTCAAGCTTAGGCTTATAACGGTACTTTATCAGCGTTTGAGGCATTCCAAACAAAAGAAAAATACGAAGTACTCCGTACTCGTTACTGTTGTTGTTGTTATTGGGTTATTCCAGAAATGAATCTGGGTCCTATAACAACAACATTATAGTAGCGAGGTTAGTTCATTATTAGTTTATGGTTTGCACAATATTGTCCCTACTAGTCTTCTATTCAAATAGAATGCAATAAACGAGACAATTGCGTACGCTGATAAAATGATACTTTCATATTTGTTCCAAAATACGTTACTATTCATTTGGCATTTGATAATCCTAGTGTCAGTATTGTGAAATGCCGGAGATTATTGCAAATGCAGATAAAATACCACTTTCTTATTACCTAGTACCAAAATATGTTTGTTGGCTTTTGGTATTCAATATTTGTAGTGTGAGTATTGTGAAAGCAACGTATCATAATAGATTGCCAGTTTGTCAAGAGACTAATACAATTGTGAAGAAATTTGTACCAACCCTACTACGGCAATGTCATTGCACATAGAGTATATTATTACAAAAGATGAGATTTGTAAGGAAAAAATAAATAATCGAATGGAAAATAAAATATTATCCGGGTAACCATGAAACAAAATTGTAAAATAGAAAAATCGTAAAGCAACGATAATAAGGGGGCTGAAACTATGGTTGCGAAAATAGTCCTACTTGAAATTGTTGCATGCAAAAATATGTAGAGAATTATTTATTTTGGGGGCAATTGACATGAATTTGACAAAGCATGAGCATCGTTTATGTGACGATTTTCACTGAGGAAATTTACTTCGGTAATCTACCGGTACTTCACCAAGCAAATCCACTTCGCTAATCTAATTCGCATGACCAAAAAATAGTAATGTACTTCGGTAATCGTACCGGATTAACGAAGTAGATTACCGAAGTACGAAGTAGATTACAAACCAGTTTTGCAGATTTGTTAATTTGAGCAAAAGTATTTCGGGGTATGAGGTAATCTTACCGGTCCCGGTAGCGGTACTTCCGTAATCTACTTGTAATCTTACCGGTACTTCGTCACTTCCGCGACCAAATCAAATCTACGGTGCGACCAAAAATTTACTTCGCTACTAAAAGACTCCACGGCAATGAATTTCCTTCAGCCCCCTGACTGAAATTGTTTCGAAAGGGCCTTTTGTTTGGCCAAAAACAATAATATTTGGGACGTATATATAGCCTTGAAGGCCATAGCGATTTCAAACAATAATACTGCCCCAACACATCAGTAGGCTAGAAGATATTGCCGATGGAGTTTAGTCCGTGTCGAGTTTTGACAACATGCTCTCAACAAGAAAAAAATACCATAATACGTTACCGGGTACTCGTATGGTAATATTTGTCATAAGCCAATTGTGAGGTGAGAAGGCCCTATGGAGAAGAATCGCACCGAGCCGGTGATGCCTCACAATTGGCAACAGAATGTCGAAAGATTTCTCTGTCTGTTTTCGTGACGATAACAACGGCCAGGTGAACCGGAGAGAACAATCAACAATCTTTTCTTTTCTTCCATATCATCGGCGACTTTTGTCCTTATATTCCTTCAGTTCACAGCTTCCAACCAACCAACCAACCAGCCACGATGTTCTCTTCCAAGTCCCTTCTTGGCCTTGCCATCATGGCCCTCTCCACCCTTTCGGCCAGCAGCGCCAACGTGGTCGGTGCTCGGGTTGAACTCGAATTTCCCCGATTTTTGATGGAGGACGGAAATCATACAGTCCACGAAGATGAATGTCACTGCGAAGGTTCTGGTGTCCACTGCGAACACGAAGAGGACGAAGGTATGTGTATAATAATATGATCACTGCTCATGGGCATCCGTGCAATGTCTCTGTTGGTGACCAACTACTCTCTCCGAGAAACACTCCTCCCGGAGTATGATAGCACGCTTGAGTGCTGTCCGTGATTATTGTTACCATTTGGATCATTTTCTCACTCTTATCGGTTCCAACCAACTTTCCCCGAATTGAATTGAATTGAATTGATTCGTGCGTGCGTGCGTGCGTGCGTGCGTGCGTGCTCCACCAAACAAAACAAACCAAACTCCAATTCGATCCAATCCAAACCAATCCAACTCGACGTACGCAACGTGTCAGCCTTCTGCCACTGCGAGGACGGCGAGGTTCACTGCGACGAAGACGAGCTCGGCGAACCACACGGCTCCCACGACGATCACCACGACTCCCACGACGATCACATGTGCCACTGCGACGGAGACGACGTGCACTGCATCGGCCCGGGAGGTCTCGAAATGGAAGCCAAGTGCCACTGCGAGGATGGCGAGGCCCACTGCGACGAGCACGATGACTCCCACGACGATCACATGTGCCACTGCGACGGAGACGACGTGCACTGCATCGGCCCGGGAGGTCTCGAAATGGAAGCCAAGTGCCACTGCGAGGACGGCGAGGCCCACTGCGACGATCACCACGACGACGAAGCCGAGGAGTCATCGGCGTTCTCCACTACTACCACCAGCGCTTCGTTCTGCGTGCTCGGATCCGCAGCTGCCGCTCTCACCGCTGCCGCCGCTGCTTGGTAAGCGGTTTCTGCGGATCGAGTGAGTGATGAGTGATCGAGTTGGTCCGTGTGGTGTCTGTGTCTATGTCTGTGTTTGTGTTTGTGTCTATGTCATTGCGATGGTGATGTCGTAAGGATCCTGAACCAACAGTTCAAGGAATCCTTCGGGTATTACGTGGTTGGATAGAAAACGACGAGTAGTCGTCTGTCCTTGCTAAGAATTGGTGGTAGTTTTTTTTAAATAAATTGCATTTAATACATCATTAAATCACATCATCTTTTTCCATAATAAATACCAGTCCTTCACGTACACGGGTATGCACTATGTAGCTGCGAAATGTGTTGTCTTTCTCGGGAACACTAGACGTACGGCAGGGCAAACAACCTCATTTGTGAGTTTGTTGATAGGAAGAGCCCCCTTCGATTATTCCCCCAACGCTACACGTACCGGTATTGTACCAAATTCATGTTCTTCGTTTCTGATACTATCAAACTGTGCACTACTCCGTACTTTACAGTATTCTACACCTATTTATTACGAATTATGATGTACCACGGTACATTGGTATCAATGTTGGTTTCGCGGTTGGTATTCTGTCTCCCCATACAAGTCGGTCCGGTCGATTTCGCTTCCATTCGATCGCGACTATCTGCGGCGAACCGGCCTGCTACCGTGAAAAGCTGTCGCCATCGCTACCGGGGATTGTGTTCTTGTTCTTGTTCGTGTTCGTGTTTGTGTTTGTGTTTGTATTCGTGTTTGTATTCTGCTAGCAAGCACTGCCGCATGGTGCAAACGGACCGAGCCCCCGTCACCCCAATCGTTTTGACGTACAGCCACATGGGGATGCACCCGCCGCTGCCGTATTCCTCGTTGGAATCGTTGAGATCGATCCGGCAGACAATGGTTAGTTTCGTCCGGCACGGACGGTCACTATCGCCATCCCCATTACCATCGATGGATGGGAGGGGTTTGTAAAAGGCAATCGAGTCCTGAAAGGCCCGAGTGTAGGCCTTGTTCCGTCGCAGCGAGGGGAGCGAGTCGTTGTCTTTGTCTTTGTCGTTGTCTTTGTCGTTGTAATTGTAATTGTCATAGTCGTTGCCACCGCTTTCGGACGACTCGCGGGTCTCCACGCTCACGGTTCCCGAGACCCACGTACCGTCCTCCAGCGGCGTGTCCTCGACGCTCACAAAGACGAATTCGCGCTTTCCAAAGGCCAGTATCCGCTTGGTGCGCTTTCTTGCAAGAATCATGCGAACAACGCCGGGGATGGGACCACCGGCAGATTCGCCGCTAGTGGCATGCTTTTCGTTGTCGTTGTCGTTGTCGTTGTCGTTGTCGCCGTCGTCATCTCTCACCTCGTATTCTCCGTAAATGTCGAGGCCTTCGTAAAAGGGATCCATCTTGGGCATGGTCTCGTCCCACCGATCCAGCGACAAAAAGTTCCAGCAATGCTCGACGGGGATGGGAAGAACGGTTTCCATCTTGACATAGGGACAGAGAGGATCGGAGGGATGTTCGAGCATGCTCACCTTGATGACTTCCTCGTCGTCGTTCTCGTGACTGCTGCTGCTGCTGCTGCTCCCGTTCCCGTTCCATTTCGATTTTTTGTTGGGATTCAGGGTGGCGAGGACCTTCCAGTCGGCAGAGGACGACGAGGCACCACCACCGAACGCCTTTTCGCGGTACTCGGATTGGATTTCTCTGTAGGCACGCAACAAATCGTGTTCATCGAAGGGTTCCTCCAGCAGCGTTCCGCGTTGCTTCTTGTAACTGGGATCCGGATCGTCGGTATTAGCAGCAGCAGCAGAAGCATCATCAGCAGCAGAAGCATCGTTTTCGTTTATGTTTTCGTCGTGGCTCTCGATGATGCCGGGGCGGGCCGCCGAGCATGACTCCGAGGAGCGACGAATCAGTGCCGCTGCGGGAGTCGCGTGGGCCAGAAAGGACACCAGGACCAGCAGCAAGGTACAGGTTACCGATGTTGGAACGCGAGCCACACCGCGGTGGCGGTTGTGGTTGTTGCGATTCGAATTCTCGGATGAAATCATGGTTTCTGCGTACTGTGTTTTGTTCTGTTTTGTGTTGTGTTGTGTTGTGTTGTCCTCTGTCGATTCTCGTGTGGAGTAACGGCGAGAGCTCGAAGGATTATTCGAAAGATTATTGTGTGGGCTACTACCTGTTGTGAGGCAGCAACTCACTGATTACAGCCAACAGCCAATTCCATTATTTGCTCAAATTTCCAAATTCCCACTTTTCCGAGAAAAAATAAGAATGATGCATCCGCGTTTTGAATTTTCAAAAGCTTCGTACGAGCCTACCGGTACGAGGTACGTACGAACCACCAGCACATACAATAATGAGTGATTCCCACCAATAATAAAGTAATAAAAGACCGAAGTAATAAAAAATATTTACGAGTGAATAGATTGAATAGATTTTTGGTTCAATCCATGCATGAATGATTTGATGCTTTCCTTATTGAGGTCTGAATTTCTCGAATGTTAGACATTCCTTCCCTCATAATTTCTTCAGCTGATTCATAGTTGATACCAAAGTCCATCAAACTGCTTCTGAAAGCGAGCTGTTCTGGATTCAGGAATCTTCCATTGTTGAATCCCCTGATTCTTATTTTGGGTTGGGATGACCTCCTTTCGTATCGGTCAGCCCTTGGGTCGGCATCTTGTTGACCTTCATCACCGCTATTCTCATCATCTGGATTCCCACCCCTTCTTTCAGCATCCCACATTGCTCTGATCCTTTTCTTTACTTCTTGGTCGATGATTCTCTTCATAGTTGAGTTCATTTCTGGGTCAGCGATAGCCCTTTCCATTACACGGATGAATAGATTTTATTAACTATGCACACCGAGTGGATTTGGAATTCGGAATCTCTAAGTACAAAACAGAAACTGTCTGTTTAATCACTAACCGCGCCACCTACCCACCTATTTTGGCAAGCAAGCCTGTTAAGTATTCAAGGATGGCCGGCAGTTGAAAATTTGAGAATTTCATGTACCGTACAATTGGCTAGTAATTTGCTATCCTCGCTAAAACACTCACGTTGCTCTCTAGCAAGCAAACACTCTTTTTCAAAACACTCTTTTGCGAAACACTCTTTCGCGAACCACTCTACAATCGACAATCAACATGGCCCTGGAGTTAGCACTGCTTGGAGACTACTATGATAACTACTTAACCCCCGATTACAACAATCCACTGCTTGGGGAGGACGATAAGAAAAGAAGGGATTGTAGAGCTCCTAGGATTGCAATTAAGAGATACAGTCAATCTGCTTTCATGTATCTCTATTGATCGGGCAATGATCAAGCCCTTCTCAATTGCTGTGGAGTCGACCACAAAGTATTCAGGGAGCTTCTAGATATATTTGAGCCATGCTTCAATTCATACACTATTGATAAGAGCACCGGATCGATTCAGAAGTTCAAGGAATACAAGAAACACAATTATATTCGACGTCAAGAGTTTGATGCAACTGGATGTCTTGCTCTTATCTTATTCTGGTTCCGGACCAGAGGATCAGCAGCAAGAGCAGTTGCTATAGCGTTTGGTTTAACAGCTTCTCCTATGTACAGATGGCTCAAATTTGGTCGCAAGGTCCTTCTTACTGCATTACAAGATCATCCTGCTGCCAAGGTTTGCTTGCCAAATGAACAAGAGATTCAACAATACATCGATGCTATTGCTGCAAAGTACCCAACTCTTCGTCCACACAGAGTGTGGGGTGCTTGCGACGGGCTTAAACTGCATCTCCAGCAGTCTGGCGACTGGACCAAACAGAATCAATACTACAATGGTTGGACTAGTGGTACATATGTGAATAGTGTCTTCCTTTTCTGCCCTGATGGAAGGATCCGGGCTTGTGTCTTGAATGCTCCTGGTTCTTGGCACGATAGTACTCAAGCCGACTATGGGCTCTACGAAAAGATGGAGCGTATTTACGAGCTGTATAAGGCAAAGGTTGTTGTCAATTCCGCCTTTAAGTTATCTACAAACGACTACCTTCTTAGAAGTAGTCAATATGACCCTCTGACAGCTCCTGTAGAAATACCTGAGGGTACACCTATAGAGGAGGCCACAGCAATGAAACAGCGCGCTGTTCGCAAGGCTATTGCAGTGAACAGAGACGCTACTAGCGTTAGACAGATGTCGGAATGGGGAATGAGACAGATCCAACGTGGGTTCCCTAGACTCAAAGATAACATGTTGCTGGAAGAAACGGGAGACAGGAGGGTCATTCTGAAGCTCGTTGTTTTGTTGTACAACTTCCAGACAGCTAAAGTTGGAATCAACACCATACTCAACACCTACATGAGTCAGACTGAAGGGTTCTTCTCCTACGGATTGGTACCAACTAAAACCGCAAATGATGTATTTTAGAGTTGAATCAATTGATAATCGATAGTACGAATTAGCGTTACGAATTAGATTGCAGTACTAGTAGTAGTAGTTAGTATCGATCGATCGATGTGATCAATTGATTAGTCGTAGTATCGATCGATCAATTTGTTGATTGATTGATTAGTCCTAGTATTGCTCCAGCGCACCTCTAGTGGTTTTGGATCCCTCTTTTAAGGTGTTGCAATAGATTTTTTGTATGGTCTCTGTAGCCTAAGTTTCTGTCTGGAGCAACATTGGTCGTGTTGTTGACTTTAACTAATAATCGATTTCTTTTATTTTAACTAACTAACTAACTAACTAACTAACTGATCGATCGATTAACTTACTAATCCATCGATTTGATTCCTAACCAACTAATTGACGTCAACATCATCGATCGATTCGATTCCTAACTAAACTAATTGATCAAATTGATTGATCGATTCAGCAATTACTACTAATCGATCGAATTGTCACTGATGTTGTCACTGATGTCGTCACTGATGTCGTAGTCAGGATGCTGGAGACTGTTTACTTTTCTTTTGAGCTTCCCTGTAACATTAGTAACCTGGGGAGTAGTAAGAATCTGTGGAGTAATACTAGGACCACGACCACGACCACCACTGGCGCCGACACGGACACCACCGGCGCCAACACTGCTAGGAGTAGATGTTGCGGCGACGGCGGTAGTAGACGTTGCGGCGACGGCGGTGCCGGCGACAGCGCCACTAGTACCACCAATTGCAAGGACTGCCTGCATCAACACCTTCCTCTCTTCATCTGCCTTTCTCTGATATTGTTGCTGCTGTTCCTGATATCGTTGCTGTTGCTCCAATGCCTGCTGCTGAAGCTTTAATACTTGAGCAATTGTATTCATCATCTTCAATTCCTCTCCTTTGCAATTTTTGTAATGTCTCTTTCTGCTAGTGCTCATGGTACTAACTTCTTTGAACTGTGTAACTTCTTGAGTTGGTTGAGTTGGTTGAGTTGGTTGACCAAGTAGAAGTGGTACCGGTTGAGTTGAAGCATCAGGAGGAGGAGGAGGAGGCAGAGGAGGCGGAGGAGGACGAGAATGAGGAGTAAACTCATCTGTTTCAACCTCATACATATCTTCTCCATCAACAATGCATGCCTTGTCACCTATCATTCGGAAGAGTTCCTTTGCCTCCTTAATGTCCCATCTCATGGTTGGATTGCCTGTTGGCGCCTTCTTCCGTTGCAATTGATTGAATTTGTTGCGAATGGATTCAGTATCCCTTCCAGGAATTTTTTTAGCATGTAGGTCTGCAACATCATCCCAGTCTTCTCTTCCACATGGTACAATAGCTCTAATGGCAGCAAACATGTTCTCCAACTCGGCCTTCGTGTAGTTGCCGATGCCGGCTTTCCTGCCTCCACTTGAGGAGGGCACCATGGTGTTGATTGTTACAATCGACGGTATTGCTGGTGGTGTTCCTGTTCCTGTTTCTTTTTTTTTATGTGTCAAGCCGCTGCTGAATTGAATCCGAATCGATTCATCGTCCAATTTGTCTAGTAATAATCTAGCAAGCGCGACAAAAGCAGCAACAGCAGTACTAGTGGTGTAGGAGGACATCGGTGGTGCCGCCGTGTCTTATGCTGTGCTGGAGAGGCAAGTCGTACTGTTGTTGCTGATGCTGTTTCTTTCCGGACTGCAAATTTTTTCATTTCGGACTGCAATTTTTCAGCTCAGCAAAATTGGCGATGATCACCAAAAATAGCATGCGAGCATGCCCAGCAAAAGAGGTGCAAGAGGTGCACCACATGATTCGTGTGCGTTGGGGACTCAAATATTTGATTTTAGTGATTCTGTTCGAGTTTATTCGGTTTTTATTCGGTTAATAAAGTTTTGAAAGTCGATGCAGTCTCGACTGCTAAATTCTATTCAATAGTTAATAAATCTATTAACTATGCAAATAGATTTATTACTTTGGTCGCAAACTTTTATTACTTTATTATTGGTGGGAATCACTCAATATGAGTACCGGCATTGTACCGTAGTAGACCGTTTGTACCGGTAGGATGTGTTGGAGCACAGCACAGACGGTGATTGTGCGGGTATTTACCAAGTTACTAAAAACAGAAACAAACACATGAGCAGTATGTAGATCCTACAGCATACTACAGCAGACACAAACTAAAATTACGGTACATATGAGATGGATGTCGAACCGGAGGACCAAATACGAACCCACACCACATACCTCTCTCATACTTTTAATTTTATCTCACTAATAGGATGTAAGCAAATTACACGTTATATTTGATTTTATTCTTTAAGGTGTTTGCGTACTCTTGTAGCATCACGTGCTCAATATACGCTGGATTCAACATAAAATTAAAAGTACGGTAAGCAGAAATCACCTCAGACATTTCTACCCGACAACAAGTGGTGCCCTGTTGAGCATCTCCAAGGCCGTTTGTCATTCCTCTGAACTGCTTCGTTGAGCATCTCTGAGGTGGCCATTGTGTGTGTTAGTACCCAATACACATTCCCCAGCGGTGCAGCCACAACAACACAACCTAACATCGTTTCCCCCACAAATTTACAGAATTTTACAGAATTGCAACCAAAATGGATAACAAAAACAGCCACAACAACAACTACAAGGGTGGGCAAGTGAAGGGAACAACAGCTCCAACGACAGCGGGGGCGACAGACAAGCACATCACCGTAACCGGGGAACAAAGGGCGCAAACAACAGCGCATCAACATCTGGCGGGGGTGGTTCCCGATTCCAAGGGCAGGATCAAACCGGCATGAAGGGAGTGATAATAGATCATAGCATTGACCACAGAACACCTGTATCCCAGCAGTTTGACACGTTCTACAAGGCCATGAAAGTCATAGCCGGGAAACTGAATCCCAACCTTGCCAAACCAATTCAAACCCTCATTGGGCTCACCAGCGCCGACTACTCAGTTGATTTTCCAGAAGCCAGTCTCTGGACTAAAGGAGGGGTGGAGGACACCCACAAGAAAGAGATGTACAGCCGATTATGGCTGGAGGAAAAGAAGGAACGGAGTAAGGACAGGAAGAAATATAAGTCAGACCTGAAGAAGCTCTTTGCGATCATGTATGGCCAGCTCAGCACAGGAATAACAGAAAGGTTGAAGGTGAAACCAGACTGGAAGACAATTGTGGATGATGCGGATGGGCTCAAGCCGATCAAACACCTCAAGGAAGTCTGCTATCGAGATAATGAATCATCAATGAGCCCGCCAGTCGACATTATTACGAAGTTGAAGAAATTTGTCAATGCCTACCAAGATGCAGTCAAGGATCCAACACAATATGTTGAGGCCGTTCAGATGAGGTTTGGTGTGTTGAAGGCAGCTGGGGTCCGAATCGAGTCCGACAAGTTGACTAGATACACAATGAAACAGGTGTTTCCTTCACAAGACTATGCTACCTACAAAACCATGAGTGCTGAGGCCAAGCAGACAGTCCAGGAGTGCGTGGAGCAATTACTCGTGGCTACGGAAATTGTGGAAGGTTCCAACAAGAAGAACCACAGAAATATTCAAGGAATATTAAGGGATGAATATGCACTAAAGAAGGATGCATACCCTACAACACCATCAGATGCACTCGAATTACTGGTACAATTCAAAACCAACAAGAGCGGCACACGATCACCACAGCCAACAACTGGTGGCAACAACACTAGTCGACCGTGAGGAGACAACAACAACAAAAACACTGGAGAGAAGACAACCGAGGGCACTGTGTTTGTAACCAATGGAGAAGTACCTCAAAACAATGTCCAAGAAGCACATCAGTTGCTCATGAATGGGATTGCTGATGGGGAGACTTTTGGGGACGAGCTATGCTTTGTGCAACTTGGTCAGACCAAGGAAAGCCGGGAAAACTCCCCAGGAGTGGGGGGCTGACACATACAGACCAAGTCAGCAACAACTACTGGCACAAAACAATGGACGGCTTGATCCACACCTCCTCCTACTGGATAGCCAAGCCACTTGTAATGTAATCAGTAACCGCGCGTTGCTTAAGCATGTCCGACCACACCCTGATGGGGATAGAGTGGTGATACACTGCAACGCCGGGAGTGTTGCAACAACAATGCTGGGAGAACTCCCTGGTTTTGGAAGTGTATGGTTCCTGGAAAAAGGAATTGCAAACATTCTCTCCCTCGGACTAGTATCTGATCAATATAGAGTTACACTACTAGACACAAGTGTCTCGCAACCCCCACTCACCATCGACTAGAATGCTCACAATGAACACAAGCCTTTTATCAAATGCAACAATCGCACTAGCAAGGAACGCTACCGCTGCACGTTTGCCGCTGTTCCATTCACCCGCATGCTGCCCTGTATGATTATCGAACTAGTAAACAGGATCAATTTCTGGCTCAACCACTCCACCAAAACAAGTGGTACTTCTGGAGCCATCTCTGCCCGGGAAATCATCACATGCAACAAACTACATGCCGATCGACACTGTAAGTTCCAATTTGGGGACTACGCTCTTGGCCACGAGGAAGCCAACGACAACTCTACGAATCCTTGGGCTATAGATGCTATCTATCTCTGGCCTTCCAACAACAAGTAAGGTCTTTTTTTCCTCTTTGATCTCAAGACTGCCTGTTGGGTCCACTGCTGCTCTGCTACTCTTGCCTGCATGACAGACACCATCATCCAACGCGTGCACAACATTGCGGACAAACAAAACAAACCCTTGGGCCTTACCTTTGGAGACCGGCAGGGCTGTATCACCATTCTCGATCTCAACTCTGTCTCCACCAGCTCCAACGACGGGACCAATGGCTCCTGCGCCCCAAACCCCGCCAACAATGCTACAGCTGACACCATCCTCACAGGAGTGTCCCTCGAAAGTCATCCCGATGGGGTTATTGATGATGTTTCCATCCCTAGCACCATTACCTCGAGCCCAATTGACCATGATATTCATGATCTTGAATGTGAAACTGGTAACAACCAGCCATACAGCAGCCACAACAAACACAGCTGAAGCAATAGCTGACAATGAAATTGACGCAGACACCCTTGCTTCAGCGCTCTCCGAGCTTTCAACGGCCAACATGACCACGGCCGGCAACCTTGCGGCCATCCATCACGAGTCAATTCTGCCCGTTGGGGACACGCCTACGGAAATTAACACGCAAAGTGTCACCAATGGCGAGCCCAATGCCAAACCTCCCGCGCCCGCCAAACCCACGCAGGGCGAGCCGTTACAGCCACCTTAGCCACGATACAATTTTAGACCTACAACACACCAAACACATAACAAGTAGTACCAGGCCAGCAACGGATACAAGGGCGTAACCCATCACCAATCATTCTTCTCCGCCGGTTTTTGATCGGCCACCAGAGCCCTTGAGCGTGACCACCATACCATCATATTGGTCGCATCAGCGCTTGAACAATACAACAACCTGGATGCCTCCCTTGTCACCAAGCAATATGGTATCAAGAAGGGTTTGGAGTTGTTTGGTGATATGAGCGTCGAAGCCATACTCAATGAATTGAAGCAGATGCACGACATGGAAGTGGTGGCACCGATACATCCCAGAGACATGACAAGAGATCAAGTGAAGAAATCACTACAGTATCTAATGTCCCTCAAGAGGAAGCGATGCGGAAAAATCAAGGCTCAAGGATGCGCTGATGGAAGAACACAAAGGGCGTTTATTTCAAAGGAAGAGGCGTCATCCCCCACTGTCTCCCTATACGCACTTATGCTATCATGTCTGATTGATGCAATAGAGGAACGAGAAGTGGCAACTGCAGATATCTCAGGCGCTTTCCTCCAAACGCCAATGCTGGAAGGGGAAAATGTCTTTGTCCGACTAAATGGGACCATGGCCAAGCTGTTGGCACGCATCAATCCACAGTCGTATCGAAAGTTCCTAGTAAACATAGGAGGCCGCAAAGTGATGTTTGTAAAGGCTAAAAAGGCTATCTATGGAACTCTACGAGCGGCAATTCTATTTTGGGAGAAGCTGGTGGTGGCTTACTTGAAGGCACAGGGTTTCGAAGCTAATCCCTATGATATGTGCACCATGAATAAAATGGTCAATGGGAACCAGATGACCATTGTATGGCATGTTGACAACCTAAAGATATCCCACAAGGACAAGGCTACAGTCGACACCATGCTGGAAAAGCTTAACGAAGAATTTGGAAAGATCAAGCCACTATCTGTAACGCGAGGCAAAATACATGAATATGTGGGGATGACTATCGACTATAGCGAAAAAGGGAAAGTGAAACTCAGCATGTTTGATTACATCGCCGGGGTACTGGACAGTCTGCCTGAGTGCCTGAAGGACGATAAGACTGCCACAGCACCGGCAGCAGCACACCTGTTTGATGTAGCCCCAGATGGGCCCCTACTTCATTGTCAGGACAGTAAGGATTTCCATTCCTGTGTCACCAAGCTGCTGTTCATTGCAAAGCAAGCAAGGCCAGACATCCAAACACCGGAGGCAATCCTATGCACCAGAGTTCAGCAGCCTGACATACACGATCTCAAGAAACTGAAGAGGCTGCTAGCATATCTGCGGGAGACTATTGCACGACCGCTTGTCCTTGGATGGGATGGTACTGGGAACTCATACTGGTATGTGGATGCGTCGTTTGCAGTACATTTCCGACATGCGAAGTCACACCGGCGCAGTGCTCACAATGAGGCAGGGCGTAGTCCTCTCCATGTCCACCAAGCAGAAGCTCAATACAAAGAGCTTGACCAAGGCCGAATTTGTGGGGGTTGATGATCATCTCCCATTCAATCTCTGGTGTCAATACTATTTACAATGGCAGGGCTACCACGCGCAACAGCACCAATCACCAAACAGCGGGGCCCCAGATAAGTTCATTCTAGGAAAAGAGAACATCCTATACCAGGATAACACTAGCTCCATTAAGCTGGAAACAAACGGCAAGTGCTCCAGCACCAAGAGGACACAACACATCAACACCAGATACTTCATGATAACTGACAGAGTACAGAAAGGAGAGGTTCGAGTGGAGTTCTGTCCAACCAGGGAGATGGTAGCTGATATATTCACCAAGCTGCTGCAACAATGTTCTCTATTTAAGAAGTTCCCAAACAACATACTTGGAATTACTGAGGCCGAGTGTATAACATACAAGGCAGAATACGAAAGCGTTAAACAAATGCGAGCACGTACCACTGAGGGGCTGAGCTAATAGTGTTTAACGACATGAACCAATTACTATGGTACAGCGCCACAGGAGTGTGTTGGAGCACAGCACAGACGGTGATCATGCGGGTATTTACCAAGTTACTAAAAACAGAAACAAACATATGAGCAGTATGCAGCCAGATCCTACTACAGCATACTACTACAGACACATACTAAAATTACGGTACATATGAGATGGATGTGGAACGCGACCAAATACAAACCCACACCACATACCTCTCTCATACTTTTAATTTTATCTCACTAATAGGATATAAGCAAATTGCACGTTAGATTTGATTTTATTCTTAAGGTGTTTGCGTACTCTTGTAGCATCACGTGCTCAATATACCGTACGCTGGATTCAACTGGATGACCGGACAACCGACGATGAGTAAAATGAGCAATGAACATCTCATCTCTTACCGTACGTACGGAGTACGTAGTATCTACAGGTACGTACGAGGTAAGAGCATATGAATACATCTATTATGCATCATATGTACCGTATCATAATGTCATCCGGACACAGAGAAAAGAGAAGAAACTACGAAGTACAAAGTACGGTACGTACGGTACGGTACGGTACAGTACGTAGTTTGGGGGGATACTGTAATTACGGCTCGTACCGGGGGTAAGGTATTTTCCCATACAACTCGGAGTCTCAATTTCCGGCACCCCGATTGGTCCCAATCGTGCCACGTCGTCGACCAGATCGTACTTTCACTCAGCCTCATAATAATGATGTACTTCGTAATACTTAACGCCCCTTCGAAACCTTCGCATGTAAGTAGATCATTGAGATGTGCCGGCATGCCTGCTTCAATAGGACGATCCGGAAGCTACCGTAATTACGTACCGTACTCCGTCACATCTTAACAAACAATGATGGGCCGCGTTTGGCGAAATCCAGAACCCTCTATGCTGCGCCTCCTGTTGTTGATGATTCTGACAGCCGTTGTTCCCAATTCCCAATTCGTTCCACCAATTGATTGCCTTGGTTCTCTTTCGCGGATGTTGTTACCGTGCGAGTAATCTTACCGTTCGTACCATACGCAACTCACGGTTTCGATTGTTTTAGATTAGTATCGGAAATTACGAGTTCCGTACCGTACCATCCGCATCGCCAGAAATCGCACCCCATTCTCCTTCGACGCCGTTCGTTTCCTTCGGTTGGTAACCTATAATTATTATTTTGTTCTTTTGCCGAACAACCAACAACTCGTTGTGTTGTGTTGTGTTGTGTTGTGTTGCGCTCTCTGGTTTTGCCGTGCCGTGCCGTGTCGTGTCGTGTCGTGAGCCGTGCCGTGCCGTGCCGTGCCGTGTGCCTTGCCTTGCCTTGCTTCGCTTCGCTGTTGTCCATCTTCCTCCGGACACTTCCTCCCGCCTATTTATTTATTCCTCGGAACGGCCTACGGTACGTACCGGCCATTAACGATGGTGAGACGCCAAAAGCAAGCACGCCGGGCCGTGATGGGTTCGATCGTCGGCACCGCCCTCGCCGTTCTTCTGATGGGCTGCTGCTGGTTGATGCCGGATTCAAGGGCGGACGCATCCTCTCACTACCGAAGCAGACGGGGGATGCCGTCGCGGTCGCAGTCTCGTTCGCACGCGCACTCGCATTCGAATCTGCATTCTCGCAGGGGAGCGGGGTCGTCTATGGTTCCGGACCGGGAATACGGGTACGACGACGATAACCACAACGACAACGACAACGACAACGAGGAAGAGCTCGAACTCCAACAGGAACTCGAACTCGAACTCGGCGATACACTTTGGACGCCCACCACCGATTGGCAAGCCTCGTCGTCGTATTCCTCTTCGGAGGAGGATGCCTTTGTGGACGTCGACGATCTCACCGAACACCATCGTCGTCGCACTCGCACTCGCTCTGGCCCCGGCCGCAAGCGATCCAAACCATCAAAAACGAAGCGGGGCAGAAGCCGGGAAACGATGGAGCGGGCGGAACGACTCCTCCGCGCCCTGGAAGAAGACGACGAGGTGCCGCGGGTAGCGGCAACGGCGGCAAGCCAATCGACGAGGCGTCGTTCGAAAGCCAAATCGAAATTGAAGTCAAAATCCAAATCCAAATCCAAGCGGAGGCGCAAAACCAAAAAGGCTCCGTCGGTGGTGGCTACTGCGGATTTGTCCGGAAGCAGCAACAGCAGCAACAACAACAGCAGCAACAACAGCAGCAACAACAGCAGAATCAGGGGAGTCGGGCCGTCTCCATCCCGACGATCTCCGGCCGCGTCTGCTACCCCTGCCACTGCGAGTGCGAGTGCCGCGGCATCTAGGTCTGCAGTGGCATCTACTGTGGCACCATCCAAGCTGTCCTCACCGCAAGAGCATCCCGATCGCACCACGTGGGAGGTACCATCCTATTCCCACAAGATATCGACCATGATGAAGAAAACCCAAAGCAATCAACCAGCCAACAACATTAACAACAACAACAGCAACCTCGTCCATGCTCCGAATGCCAAAAAGGCCTCGGCTCCGGCAACAACAGCAACAGCAACAGCAAGAACCACAACGTCGGTGCCGACTGCTTCCCGAGTGCCTCCGAGATCGGCACCTGCCACCAAACCGTCGGCTTCCCGTGCCGCTGCGCCACAGGCTTCCACGGGCACGGGCACAACGCCCTGGGTGCGCAAATTTCTGGCGGGGAGACCGAGAGGTGCGTTTTCCGCTGGACGCCAGCACCACGAATCACAAATCACGACTGCGGATGGATGGATGGATAGATTGAACGGAACGGAACGGAGCGGAGCGGAACGGAACGAGTTTCTAGTTGGCGTGCGAAGTTCTTGACTTGCCGACCGTTCCGGATGTTCGTGAACTCAAATTCTCTGTTTTTTTTTTTGCCGTGTGCTATTTCCTCTCTCTTTCTCTCTCGCGCGTGCTTGCTTGCTTGCTTATGTGCTTGCTGGATAATAATAACAATAATAATAATAGACCGTTTGTTGCCCTTGCCCAGGGACTACATCTCCGACAATTTCAACCTGGCGCAGCTTCCTCCCATTGTCGAACGCATCGGGTACGAGGCCATGGGGGACAACGCCATTCCCGTGGCCAAGGCCCTCCAGCAACACCGCATTGCGGCGGCAGCAGCCGTGGCCGCCGAATCCTCCAACGGATCCAACACCAAACCGGTCTCCCCCACCACGAAGTCAACGACGTCGACGTCCTATCCTATTTATCGGCGGGCGCTGCGACTCATCCTAGCAGAGGAAGGGGCCGCTTCGGACGCGGACACCGATACCGATACCGAGGAGGACCGGATCATTCCCCAACACGCCATCCAAACCGCGGCCGAGGCCCTCTACCTCTTGTTGCACGCACGATTCGTGGTCAGCCCCCGGGGGCTGGAGGCCATCCGGCACGTCATGGCACTCGACAACACCGTCTTTGGACGGTGCCCCAGATCGACCTGTCACGGCACCGGACTGCTACCCTACGGTCACTCCAACGACTACACGAGCGATGCTTCCGGTCGCAGCAATGCGGTGGGAACCACCACCACACAACAACAGCAGCAGCAGCAGCAGCAGCGCGACGCCCGGTGCCACCGGTACTGCCCGTGTTGCGGGGAGGTCTGGGTGTCCTGGGATTCCAAGACGGACGGATGTGCCTGGGGTCCGAGCTGGTGCCACCTCTTTTTGCTGGCCTTTGGGACCCAGGTCTACGCCACCGAGCTGGCGGAAGCGGCCGCCCGTCGCGCGAACGCTAACGCGAACCCTAACGCGAACGCGAACGGTGTGCCGGCGGCGGCGACACCGTCGTCCTACGGGGTTGCGCCGCTGGTGCCGCCCCCGTCTCCGCTGTTGTCGCGGGCCTTTTTGCCCCGGACCCAGCCGCGGGCGGGGGTCGTCCACGCCGCCACTACTGCTCCTGCGGCTCCTGCTCCGCGGGGCCACGGCGACGAGAGCGAGGCAACGTCGTCGAGGCCCACGCCATCGGTGTTTGGATTTCGGGTCCATCCCGCGACGGCGTTTGGGCGTCCCTGGAACGAGCCGTTGGTACCCTCTTCTCTAAGGGGAGGAGGTGTAGGAGGAGGAGGAGCATTCTACACCAATACCAACACCGGATATTATTCATCGCCGTCGCCCTACGATTATCACCACACATAGGGAGAATTCGCATTCACATTCACATTCAAATTCACATTTAGATTGCATTCCGGCAGTGGGACCAGACCACACCTGCAACCAACAATGCTTGCAGTTGTAGTGGCGCACCTGTACCGTTCACGCACAGAAAACGGGAGATGCAGCAACAACCGACATCGACAACAAAGACACTGCTCCGTAACGAAATGAACGCCGACAGACAACTTTTTTCGTTGGCTTGGCAGTGCGAACGAATCCTGTGCCAATATTGTTATTAATTTATCCTCCGAGACCCGAAACTTCGGATGGAGACTACGTACCGAACCTACCGCGTACGAGGCAAGGCGAGCAATGACCGGGCATTGATGGTAATCGCGGCGATCCGATCCGATCGCGATGTCACATACCGTCAAAGCACAATGGAAACAAAGTGGATCCACTACGTGTCGTGCGCTTCACACCGCACGATATTACACCACATGCCGACAACGCTCCGTGGATATTTCCAGGCACGAACGATCGCGTGTATTGCAGTATAACATTGTTCCTTTGTTGGAACGTGCTCCTCGCATTCCCACAAATTTGTCCCACACTGTAAAAAGTACTTTAGGCATACAAAAACTGCACTCCGTCGTGGGACGTGTTCGGATTCTACCAGGGGACCACACAATGCAGCAGCGCATGTTGTTGCGACAGAGCACACGCACACAAGGATTGGTAGCGAACGATTCGTTTCCGAACCGTGCGATCAGCGGATCGATGTTCGATCTGCGAATCCACCCTGCCTGAGGTCAGGTCAGGTCAAGTCTGGCGCACACGACGAACGATGAGGCTCCAAAACTTTCTAACGAGTACTGTATCTGTAACACGCATTCGTTCGTTTGAAACAGCACTATAACATATACTTAAATATTATTAACATGCCCAAAAAATATGCCCATCCCAATGGAAGTAGTGCCTTTTGCCCAAGTGTTTCCCTATCAGAGTCTTCCTACCGTACGCCCTGAGTGTCTCCTTTTTATTCCTTCGCTTCGGGTTTGGTGGGCGGAGGAGGAGGAGCCGGTGGAGGCGGCGGTGGCAGATCCCTCCGGGGCGCGTACAACGAGTTGGGAAAGAGGTCCCCGACCGCCGTCGCGGATTCGAACAAGGCGGCACGCTCCTCGTCGGTGTAAAACTTGGAAAACGGCGCCTGTCGGAAGGGAACAAACCTCCCCCGCTCGTGCTCCAGTATGTGCTCGGCCTCCTTGGCGACCCGCAGCATCTTGTTCCCGTAGGCCAGATCGTACATGTTTCCCAGCACCAGTCCCCCCACCACGAGGGGAATTCCCGCCACCGGGGGGACGGTCTTTCCGAGCGCCTTGGCCGTGGCCACGCTTCCGGCGAGGACTCCCCAGGCGCTGCCAAAGACGAACAGGGTGTCCCTGGCCCTGGCGATGTTGACGGCCATCTGGATCTCGCGCTGCCGCATGGCCCGCCGGGCAATCTCGTCGTTTACCGCGTTGCGCACCCACGCGCCAAAGTCGTCCTGCGGCTGTGGCTGTGGCTGTTCTTTCTTTTTGGCATCATCGCTTTCTGTTTGGCTCGTAAAATTGCCCATGGTGGTACCACGACGATGCTTCGATGCGTCTCGGGATGGATGATGATTGTTATTATTACTTGTTTGTTTGTTTGTTTGTTTGTTTGTTATCTCCGAGAACCGAGCTTCGGTGTATCTCTGTTTGTCGCAAGGGGGAATCGCCTCCGAACACTCCCATATTCTCGGGGTTGCTTCTTACGCTCGAGCAAGAAGAAGTTGTTCCGACGATCCGAAGATTTTTTTGTGATTGTTCTCGTACCGTGAGAGTACACAAAAAAAACGCAACTCAAAATGCAACAGTACACAAACCATGTAGAAGTCTACAGAGGTAACGTTTGGTTACGTTTGGTGAGCACACCGCACCTTTTTGTGTAACACTCTAAGTAACACACTAAGTATCGAAAAAAATCGTCGGAACGTTGAAAACTCACTAAGACAAGAATCGATCACATTGCTCACAAGACAGATCGAAAATCAACCATTCTCTTTCCGAGTCAAGGTACAAGAAGATGGAAGTACATGTGTACAAATAATACTGTTATCTGTTACTACTGACATGTTACACGACCCTGACATCGACTTAGACAGGTGATCGATCGAATCCGCCGCACCTTCAATACTCCACAAGACCAGCAACAAGACCAGCAACAAGACCGGCAACAAGCAAGACACGACAAGACGACCGGCAACAAGACAGTTCCAAAAATCGACCATTCACTTTCCGTGCTGAGGTACAAGAAGATGGAAGTAAATGTGTACAAATAATACTGTTATCTATTACTGACAGGTTACATGACCCTGACATCGACTTAGACAGGTGACCGATCGAACCCGCCCGTGATTACAGCACTCACTCGACAACACACCGGAACATGAAAAAACTTGAACTAAAAAACAGAGCTTATCAGCAACAACAGGGGGGGATCCCCTATCCAACAAGCTCCTCCTCCTCCTCCATTGAACCAACAAACGAATCGATCGAACCAACAAACAACAAATCGATCGGACCAACGATGGAACCACCAACGAATCTATCAAACGAATCAAGAATCAATCGATTCGTTGGTGGTTCGATCGAAAAACGAATCCATCCACCAGCAGCAATCACTGCTCATTGAAGTACCGGATTACCACCACGGCGTTCATCTGCCCTCATTGCCTTGATTAGCTTTGTGATGGACACGTCACCATAAGCACGCTTGATCTTGCTGATGGCAGTGTTCACATCGTTGCCACGATTCAAGAGCCTCTCCATACAACTCCACACGACTTTCCTGTTGGAATACTTGAACTTCACACGCCCGCGCTCAGCTGCAGTGAACTCCCTTGCTGGCTTCCTCCCTCCTATTCCATTTTGGTACTCATCCCACAAGGCTTGAATGGTTCTTGGAGTGGCATACAAGGTTGCAGGTCGCTGCCCCTCTGGAAGCCCGGGCGCGGCATCCACTACAGCCGGCCCTCTCCCTCCTCCTCCACCAAATCGACGCGCCGGCGCGATTGCAAGCCCCCTACAGATCTGTTGCAACTGCTTCACCTGTCTCTTCATCTCTGCTATCTCTGCAATGTTGTGGTTCCTGAGCTCTGCAACATGGTTCTGTGTGGTACACATCTTGGCATATATAGCATTCTTCCATTGATGTCCATGCCCTCTCACTCCCCTTGCAATCTCATCATCTGTGGTAGGAATTTCATCCAAGTGCACAACCCCATCATTATTTGAAGCAATCACTCGAACCTTTTCCATAGGATTTGCTTCTTCATCCATCCGGCCCTCCAACAGCCGATATCGATTAAGAATCTGAGCCTTCAACCCAGCTGGAACCATATCAACTGCTCCTGCATCAAAGCAAGCCCAAAGCAAGGGCTTTGCAAGGATGGCGCCGACTGTA
Organism: Pseudo-nitzschia multiseries; assembly: GCA_037355745.1. NCBI lineage: Eukaryota > Bacillariophyta > Bacillariophyceae > Bacillariales > Bacillariaceae > Pseudo-nitzschia > Pseudo-nitzschia multiseries. The sequence goes on along the minus strand of CM074790.1, from coordinate 5,524,605 downwards.
GGGCCAAACTTGGCTCTAATTGCTGGCGCAACTGCATTGCAAAGCCAATCGGATGTAATGCCACTACCATCTTTCTCTTTGTACTGACAGATACCCTTGTAACAAAGCTTACTAGCTGCATTAACATCCGGCCAATCCAACTGTACATCCAGATACTCTTCTTGCATGCCTCTAGTCTTCCATCTAGCTCTGTAGTTCACATCGTCCCTAGTAGCTCCTGCTCTGCGCGCCATAGTAGTACCCCACTTCTTAACAGAGTGAGTGCCAAGCTTCCTATCAGTAACAGGCTCAAACTCTGGGTCCTCAATGATTCTCCTGAGGGCATTCTGATAGGTGGTCTTGCAAGAATTTGCTTCTGCATCTTGCCCCTTTACAGAGGAATCAAACACAGTATGTCCTTCTGCAAACAACCACTGACTCAACCGACCCGCGCCAGTGCTTAGCCAGACCTCCAAATAGATTGCAAGCCCAAGGAGAACACAGTATCGATGATCCATAGCCCCCATTAGCAGCTGCACTGGGCAGTCGCCTTCATCCTGGACATTCTTTGACCATCTCATCTGCGCTGTAATGTAACCGGTATAGTTCAGGCTGGCTTCCAAGTTAACCTTCTTCATATGGGATGTATCATCCCCCCTAGCAATCATATGAAGCTGGAATTTCAACATTGCTTGGTGTCGAAGCTGAACAATGCTGTGTCCCTTTGCTAGATCAAGCACTTGCAGGAACTCTTCATTTGTGAAGCACCGATCAGCTCTGCTCTCCTTTCCTAGGCGCCGAGTCTCTTTCTTCTTCACTGCTTTAATAAGGTTGTTAATGCAGCGTGACTTAGTGGGATTTCCTACGCGTGTGGCTTCATTCCAGGCAGCATGGCTTGGCATGAAGTATGAAATAGCCTTTTTCCAGTACATCAGAGTACTTGATCGACCAAGTCTTGGATTATCGTTTGTTCCAGGGTCTTCTTTTCCATACACCTTGAAACACATCCATCTGTAGATATCCTCGGGTGTAATGACAGCAAGCTCCTCAGTAGTGAACATCTTGTCCGTGGGATATTTGCATTCATGCAAGAAATCCATGAGCATCAGCAATGACTTGTGGTATCTTAATACTTGGGTTGGAGCATTCACATTATTTGGTAGGACAGGTGTTGGTCCTGCAACTCGGCCCCCACGTCGAGGTGTGGCTGCTGTATCATCGTCGTCGTCCTCGTCCGCGTTTGATGCTGCTGTTGCTTCATCATCCGATTCAAGGGGTTCTTGTTGGTCTTCTTCCTCTTGTTGGCCTTGTCGATCTCCAAGTCCAAGTCGACCGCGAGCCCTTTCAAGTGTTGCCAATCGCACACGTTGGCCCGCTTCCAAACGTTGAATTATTCTTCCTGTTCTTGTTGTTGTACCGGCAGCACGAGGAGGGGGGGGAGGAGGAGGGCGAGTACTAGTAGTACTAGGAGATCCGGATGCTGATCCACCAGCAAAATCTAGAAGGGATGTAGCATTCCGGATTTCTTCCAAACTCCGGCCGGCGGGAAGGGGGAATGCTGCTTCAAATGCTACTGTGTTGGCAGCGGCGGCGCGGGCTGCAGCACGGCGCTCCCTGGCTCTAACAGCTCGGGGATTCGTACTGAGTACTCGGGGCATACCTTCTTCTTTCTTTGTTGCTTGCTAGTCGTACTAGTACGTGTTTTCGGTTACTTTGGATCGAAAATATGAGCTTAGTGAGTTGAAAAAGTGAGTTGAAAAAGTGAGTTGAAAAAGTGAGTGTTCGATCATGCGTTGAATTGCAATCGGCAAAAAGAAATGAGCTAAGAAACCAAAGTGGAGTCTTACCGAGTGTTACCGAGTGTCGCCAAAAAAAAGTGAAATAATGGGCCGTTACTGAAGGGTGTGGGTTGCACAAGTTGCGCACCTCGTGTTAAAATACAGCAATAAAAAGCAACTAAAAATGCAACCCTCTTAAGGTTGAATATGCAACCTGTACTGTCCGGTGCCTGTACAAAAAACGTTACCGCACCTCTGTTTTTGGAGGGTGCAGAATGGGGTATCTTAGTCTACAGAACGTGCAGTACAAAGTTGCACGCAGCCAGGAAAATTCAACCCGGGTTGCATTTTATGTGTATCGTACCGGTATCATACCGGTACTCGTAGTTAGTACCGTGTACAGAATCCACGAAAACGCTAAAGAAGTCGTTGTTATTGTATTCACCGTGATTCGTTCTTTTGAGTCGCGGATCCAGTCGTGACGGCGTTCTTGAACAAAAACGAGCGAACGAATGAACAGCGCACAGACACTTCAGTCATGAGTCATTGACACACCCCATCAGTCCAGTCATGAGTCAATGACACACAACATCACCAGTTATGAGTCAATGACACATTCCTGGTCATCAGTCATTGTTCAATTGTATTCAAACATCAAGATAGCCTTCTCCTTGAAGTCTCATCTGAATTCCAATTATCAAAGAATACAGTTCTTTTCCAATCGTATCACAGAACTAGCTGAGAAGCATCTCGAAGTATCTCGAAGTCATCTTAGACCCTAAATCTCAATAGCACACAATTTCATATACAGCAGAGTTCATATTGAATTCAATCACAATATTGCTTTGATTTTTCTATTGATAAAAATATCTAAAACCTTACCGTAACATCTGACCCTTCATGTCCACCATCGCTCAACTTCAAGCTGCAACGCAGCCCCCAATCCCGTTCAAACCAGCCGCCATCCTCTATCAGGATTACCCTAACATTCACCTTGTCCACCGTGAACCTAACACTGTTCCCCCCACTGCTTTCCAGCTAAACATAGCAGCAAACACAGGTCCTCCACTTCGGCCCCCACCTCCGCCAGTTTCAAGGCACACTCTCAAGAAACCAGGACACCACGTTCTGTCCTGACGCAACCGGCAAAGAATGTCTCATTTGTGTTATCAAAGATTTCATTGATGTTGTCAGCCCTAACAACCTCAGCATCAAAAACGATGTCAAACATTTCAAAACACGCAGCGTTCTTGGTGGTAACCTCAAGCATTCTTGGGATTATATTGTCGTCACTGACGCCGGAAACGACATTCTCAACATGCATTATGCCAAAAACATTCACAATTTTCTCGCTCTGTTTCTCCCATCCAACGTCTTCCTTGTTCAACAAGAATACATGTTGCACACAACCAAACCGTATCACATGAATTTTTTTGCAGCCACCGGCCTTCTTTGTCTCATCAACATCCTCAGTGTTCACTTGCCAGGTTCCAACAGACGACAGCTTTACCCTGACAAAACCTCCATGAAGAACAACACATTTTATCACCTTATGCTTCCTACTTGGCAGCTGAAATTCAACAAAACAGGAAACCAACTCTACAATAACTCATACCCCTTCCAATGCCTGGTTGCATTTATGGAACAACAGTGTCTTCATCATGACCCTGGACAAGCAGTTCGACAGAATAACAACCATCACAAACATACCGGCGGTTACAACAACGGTGGTTGAAACAACAGTAACAATAATTGCTCCCAGCGCCCTTGTTGTTATGGATCATGATACAGCAGCTATCATGGAAATTCAACAACTGGCACACATGCTCCCTATCAGAGCAATAACTTCCGCAACTCATATTCCCAGACATCTCCACATCCACACACAGGATTTGTACGCACTACAAGGCATCCCCAATCTTTGAATCTACATCGGCAACATAGCATGCTTCAGCAATAATTTCAACAACCATCTAGATTCAATCAACACCCTCCTTGCTTGGCTACAAGACAAAGGCTTCACCATCAATCCTCTCAAATGTGAATGGATTATCCAAGAAACCGACTTCCTTGGCCATTGGCTAACACCAAACGACATGGCATCAAACCATACTACATCAAGAAAGTTAAAACCATCTTAGCCATGTGCTTCTGCCAAAGAACCTCAAACAACTCAGAGCTTTCCTTGGTCTCGTCACTTACTATTGCAATATGTGGCCCTGGCGCTCTCACATCCTACTAGCCCCACTCACAAATCTACTAAAAATAAATCATACACACGATGATTAATCTCAAACCGCCCAAATCAGCAGAAGCAGACGCAAACAACCTTGTTGATGAAGCAATATCAACAGCAATGCACGCTGTCCGCTGCAATCCTGTTTCCACCCTTTGAAACTTTCTGCCCGGGGCACTTGTGTTTGATTGTGACATGCTCCTCAATATCCTACTTCATGCAGACATCATCATCACGTTGACAAAACATCGTCAAGCTCAAATTGACAATCGCCTCATTCCTGCAAACCGCAAACATACCAAACACGAATTCATACTACTAGTAGCAGGTCAAGGCGTAGTATTCATAAACATACTATACGACCAAAACCAACTCGATCTCGTTTGCAGAGGTCCCTACTATCCAATCCTCCAAGTTCATACCAACAACACCGTCACCATCATCCGTTGCGGTGTCCAACAACAACACGAACGCATAAGCATTCGCCGCCACCACATCATTGATACCCCCGCCAAACCAAAATAATTTTTATAGTTCACGGTAAGGGAGACGGAACAATGCACAGACACGACGTCAGTCATGAGTCATTGACACCACACTCCATCAGTCCAGTCATGAGTCAATGGTACATACACAACATCACCAGTCATGAGTCAGCACTGGTGACACGACATTCCCGGCCATCAGTCAGTCATTGTTGTTCGATCATCATATTGAAACAGCATCAAGATAGTCTTCTCCTTGAAGTCTCATCCGAATTCCAATTATCATCATAGAACACAGTTCTTTTCCAATCGTACGGTACCACAGAACTAGCTGAGAAGCATGATCTCGAAGTCATCTTAGACCCTAAATCTCAATAGCACACAATTTCATATACCGGTACTAGTACAGCGTACGTACCGATACTAGCACTAGTTCACGAAGACACGCGTTTTTGGTTTGATTCAACTTTAACCCTAACCATTGAAGAATACGAACGGACGTTCCTAAGAAGTCTCGTGCATACCAGTACGTCGACGTACGAGTAACTACTCGTGCTGTCACTTACGGGTATAGTTAATTTCCACGTATTAGACTCGTAATTGGCGTTGTCTTCGGCACGATCTGACGAGCTACGGTACGAATATAAGATTACTTCGTATTACTCGTACATCGTAACGGTAACAAAGAGATGCGATGGTACGTACCGGTATGTGTAACTTACTTTTTTGTTCGGCACCGAAAGACCGAAACGCTCCCGGCAATTGGTTCTTGTCGTCCCTGGTGGTTCCATCACAGTAGTACGAGTGCAAGTACAACAAGTACAAGTACAAGTACAAGTACCGCCCATACCATACAGTATCGACTGCGTCAATCTGTCCGACGATAGTACGAAGTACGAATCAACTCGACTATTCCAAGGTCTAGAGTCGAGGTCGATACAACACTTGCTACCGTACTTACAACGAAAGCGTTGCAGTTTGACGAAGAGAATATTCGTATTCGAGCGGCATTTGTTGACAACAGGCAAATAAAACCAAACAAAACCAAACAAACGAAGAGAGGAGGCGACGAAAACAAGTCTTGTTCGTTTCCGACAGAAGTCATTTCTTCGTTGCGACGCAACAGAATCCGAAAGAACACGGCCACTATTTCGATCATCACTCGACGCAGCAGCAGCAGTAGCAGCAGCAGTAGCACTTGCTCGGGGAAACGAGAGGCATACCGGGAAGGACGGTGTCGGTGATAGTTTTGTTTGGCGGGAAAAAATAGATAGATTCCTCATTTCAGCCGATACTGTATACCGCACCACAGAGATCACGACCACTGTTGCTTACAAAACAAAGCAAAACAAAACAAAACAAAGCAAAACAAAACTCCGTTCGGTAATCCATTGAACAAACGAACAAAAAAATGGGACGACGAAAAAAGAACTACTCGAAGATCAGCTCGAGCGACTATAGCGACGCGGAAAGCAACGGCAGCGGTTATCGATACAGCGACAATGAGAACGACAACGAAAGCAACAACAACAACAACAACAACGAGGCCGACGAGTACGTTCGTAACCAGCAGGTTCTCATGCAGCAGCAGGACGCCGGCCTGGACCTGCTGTCCCATTCCATTTCCCGGCTGGGAGAAATGTCCACCAACATTGCCGAGGAACTGGGGCAGCAAAACAAGATGCTGGAATCGATGGAGACGGACCTGGACGAGGCCGGGGAAGAATTGGACATTGTGACGCGGTCCACCCGGGACCTCATCGCCAAGAGCGGGGGGACGTCGACCTTTTGTCTCATCGCGATTCTGACGCTCGTGGTGCTGGTGCTCTTGTTTCTGGTCATTTACTCGTGATGCATCATGGTGGTATGGTATGGTATATTATTAATACCGTGATAATGTAATATAATGTCACGATAGCTTGAATGGCATGACCACGAGCAGGCATTCACGGTCCAAATCTGGATCACAAACAAAGCAACAGACCAGACCAGAGTGCAACGCAACGCAACGCAATCCGATAGAGTAGGAAATCCGTTTCGACTTTTATATTACAACACAACAACAAAGTAGTAGTAATAGTAGCAGTAGCAGTAGCAGTAGTCGCAGCAGGATGGTCGACGTCTATCGGTATACAAAGTTTTACGTTACATTACAATACAAAAATGGGTTGAATTACTCGGATGATGGTTTCATTCTTCCGTCCGAGCACCACCGCCCGGAGTATTCCCCGACAGAGGAATCGCTCGTCCATTCTGCTCGGTAGCCGCCAGAGCTGCGTTTCCATTCCCATTCCCATTGGTTTTCACGAAACCCCTCGTTGTTGTTGCTGTTGCTGTTGCTGTTGCTGTTGTTGCTGTTGCTGTTGCTGTTGTTGCTGCTGTTGTTGTTGATTACTTCTGCAAAGTTGCGCTGCTGCTCTTTGCGGCCGGTACGGTAGAGCTGTCGCGCACCTCGACCACCGCCACCGCAAAGGGCAGCAGCACCAGAAAGGGTTCGACCGAGGTGGACGTCACGACGAATTCCCTCCAGGGTCCGTCCCCGGTGGTCTCGTCCACCAGGCGGACCAGGTACGACGTGTCGTCGGCGCTGCTGTCGCGGTCCGAAAACCGAACGGCCCTGGGTTTGTGGGATTTGTTGACCAGGATCAGAACCTCGCTGTGGGTGCGGGCCGTGATGCGCCCCTGGACGTAGACGTCGTCGTCGTCGTCTCGTGCGGACGACACCGACGACACCGAGGACGACGACGACACCGACGACGACCGGACGATCCGATCCCCGGGACCACCCGTGTACGCATTGATCAGCTTGAGGGCCCAGTACCGGGGATTCCCGCTCCCGGTGGTCCAGTTGGTCATGCTGACCCCGGGGTACATGCGGTCGGGAATGTTCCACTCGGGGAGCGCCGGGCAGCCGCAGTACTGCGACGATCCCACCAGGTCGATGCCCTTTTCGCTGAGTTCCGCCCAGAGGACCGTGTACACCGCCGCGGCCATGTTGAAAAAGACGGGAGGCGAATCGGGTACCCCCCCCGGGTGGTTGTCGTTGTCGTTGTCGTTGTCGTTGTCGTCGGGGGGGATGACCCCCGCCTCGTTGAGAGCGAGCTTGGTGGTGGGGTTGAGCGCATCGCGCAACGCGACAATGGCATCGACCTCCTCCAGAAAGGTCTCCAACTGGGGCCAGACCTCGACAAAGGACGAAACGTTCGTCCGGGAGGGGGGTTTGGCGTAAAAGTGGAAACTCGCGTAGCCGCTTGCCACGGCGTCCGCCACGTCCGGGGCGTGCCTCGACGGATCCAGAAAGGATTTCCACCAATGCCACTCGTTGTGGCCCTCCAGGGACAGACCGAAAAACTCCAGGGTGCGGTCCGGATCCACGGCGTTCCGGATGGCCCGGACGGTGGCGTCGTACAGGAGGATGTACCGGTCCGCGGTCAGCCCGTGTTCGCTCTCCGGTTCGTTGAAGACCTCCCAGTGGGTGAGGCCGCCCGGTCCGAGACCGAGCGCCGGGCCTCCGCCGACGGTGTTGCCAAACTCGTCCACCAAGGAGCCGGTGACCAGCCACGAGGCAAAGCGGGCGTAGTAGTCGGCCACCAGCTCGGTGGTGGAGGGCACCCAGGTCCCCCCGCGGCCGTAACCGAAATCGGCTACCGCCGGATCGGTGGGATAGGACCAGTCCGTGGTGTTGAACATCCAGGCCGGCTGGGTCGAAAAGGTGACCACCAACCGGCTCCTGTTGGTTGATTTGGTTGCAGAAGCCTCCTCTTCGTTGTCGCTGTCGCTGTCGTTGTCGTTGCCGTTGCTACTGCCGACGACGGCATCCCAGGTGTCCAGAAAGAGCTGCTGGAGGTCCTCTCCGAAACTCCACGAGGTGGTCTTGGTTTTGGCGTCGGGGGGCTCCAGCTCGGCGACCCCCATAGCCGGGTACGGGTACCAGGCAGCATACCGGACTAGATCGGCATCCAGATCGCGGAGGTTGTCGAATAGGGTCTCGGCGATCGGCGAGTATTTTTTGTTGAGGATTGGATTGGAGACCACCTGGAGGGTGGCGGTCGTCTTGGACACGGCCACGACGGTTCCAAAGTCGACGGCGAGGGAATTGGGAGTAGGTGCAGCAGCAGCAGCAGCAGCAGCAGCGTCGTCGTTGTTGTTGTTGTTGTTGATGTGGCGGGTGCCATCGTGTGTGTCAATGTGGATTGTCACAACGGGTTTGGTGTAAATCTTGCCGCCGACCAAAAGGTTTTCCGCTGTGCTGTCGCTGCCGCTGCCGCTGTCGCTGGCCAGACCAAGACCAAGACCAAGACCCGTTCGCAGCAAACGGGAAGGTGACCCAGCCGCCATCGAAACGGCTGCGGCCAGCGCCAGCGCCAGCAGGCACCCGGCCGCGACGATTCCGGTCAAAAGAATCGCTCGGCGAGACCGACTTTCGCTCCTCGTATCGGAACGCACACGGCCCCCCTCTTCCGCAGCGGCAGCGGCAGTGGCAGTGGCAGCGGCAACCGGCAAGTGTGAAGCTGCGCTCTGGAGGACTATTACGGCACGACTCGCCATGATGATCACTGTTGCACAATCGTTTTTAGATACGGTACTACGGTAGTAGCGTTGATTGTCCTAGTCCGTGTCCGCTCGGATGTGTTGTGTTGTTTCGGGAGGCAGAACCACCAGAGGTGTGAGATGGTGGTGTTTGGAGGGCCCCGAAGGATGAGGAGGGAGAGTGTGGTATTGTTTAGCTAACTTGTTTTGAGCACCTAAATCATTAAACGAAGCTAATGCAAATGACATTAATCACTTCCGAATATCAGGGATTAGGTCTAGAAGATCAGTTTGTTAACAATAACTTTCACTAGATTTAATTTTCCAACATATGTGGATGTTCTGTTTGTTGGGATCTTTCGATGCCTTCTTGTTGTGTTTCCATGTATTTTTAGTATCACTGTAATCGTAATATCCTTAACTCTAATTCCCATTTCAATGGTAGTCGTAATATCCTTAATCCTAATTCCCATCACACTCCTGTGGTCTCGATGGTCTTTGTATCATCTAGTCCATATAGTTTCAGGGTTTCTTCATATCTATCCTTGTATATTCCAAAATCCTCCTCTCTTACTCCTAGGATGAGATTCCTGAATTTTCGGAATGTGTTCCCTTGTAATGGTTTCGTGAAGTAGTCTGCAATCATCGTCTCTTCCGTTGGGCAGTATTCAACGCGGAATTCCTTGTTCTTGATTTGGTCCGTTACAAAGAAGTATCTTATTGCAATGTGTTTTGATCCCTTGCGACATGAGATTCTTCCATTCTTTTCCAATAGGATTGCGCTGTTGTTGTCTTGGTATAGTATGTCTTCCTTGCTATTCCCTCCTTGGGCAATACGGAAGTTTCTGTACCAGATATGCTTTGGGAGCTTCTCTCCTGTGCATACGATTTCTGTTTCTGTTGAGCTTACTGTATTCAGTTTATTTTTTGTTGATGATGCATATACTGCTCCAGATCCTTCTGTTGCGTATATACCTGCATGTCCTTTCATATCTGCATGTACTGCATGTGCTCCATCCATGTATATCTTTGATTCCGACCCGTCCGTACATAGGATGAGTGGAAGATAGGCTGTGCTTTGCAGGTATTTCATTGTGTGTGTCAATTTCTTCCAATCATGTGTGTCTGGCTTTTGTACCCTTGTACATAGAAATGATATTGGTGTCTGCATGTCAGGTCGTCCACGTTTGCTCAGGAATAGTCCCTGTGCAGTAATCAAATGGAATACATCCTTCTTGTTGTCGTCAAGCATGTTCTCGGTGTTCTCTATCTCTGTCTTGAATAGGTGTTCCGCTGCCACTGTTGGTTTTGTTCCAATCATCTCCTTTGGTAGTTTGTCAATCATCTTCTTTATGTAGTCATACATACTTATTTGTACTTCTCCTTCAGTTCGGAAATCAATGATCATTCCAAGGTATTGGTGCACCTTTCCGCGTTGCACTGTCATGGGGTCCAGTTTGGCATATATGCCTTCCAGTTGTCGGATAAGGCCTGACACGGCCTCTTGGTCCACATGGCTTATCTTCATATTGTCCACATGAAATACCACAGTCATTTGTTTTCCTTTGACTATCTTGTTCCAGCAGCATGGTTCGTATGGATTCATTTCATACCCCCATTCTGTCAGGTGTCCGATTAGTTTCTTGTATGATAGAAGGGGGGCTGTAATTGTTCCATATATCGCTTTCCGGCATATCACATATATGACCGGTCGTTTTCCTTCATACTTGAGATATGGTTTCCGTCATTTGCGATCTATTTTGACTAGGAATCTGGCCAGCGCGCCATTCAGTCGGAGTATTAGTCTTTCTTTCATATCTGTCTGGAGGAAGTGTCCTGGTAGGTCACATGTTGCCACGTCTCTTCCTTCCATTGCATCAATCATCAGGGTGTAGAACAGTGCCTCAGGTGCTACTGTCGGTGATGATGCATCCTCCTTCTGGGTCCATATCTTCTGTTGGCGTCCATCTGCATATGCTTGTCCTTTCACAGTGTTATCTCTTGGTGGAGAGGAATAGCAGAATGGGTAGCGCCCGCTTCTTGTCCTCCTGTGTGATCAGTTTGTAGGGAATCTCCCCAAAGACTTTGCGGTTGATCATTTGTTTCAGTTCTTTCATGGTTGCGTTCATGCCATCTTCTCCAAACCTTTTCAGTCCAGCTTGTAGGCTATATTGTGCAAGTATCCAGTTCTCAATAGTAGTGTCCCGCTTTAGTTCTTGGTTGATGAATTTCAGTGCCTTTTCACTGTTCTGTCGTTCATTGCTTGATGTGATTGGTTCAATCATGTCCCCACGGGTTGGGTTGATTATACTCTGCACATATTGGTATTCAAATTGGTCCTCCATGGGTCCTCTTGTCCCTCTTGTGATTCTGCACCCATATGAGGAGCGGGGTGTTGTTGGGTTTGGAGGATCCCCTATGGAGGCGTCTTCATTGTCTGTGTGGTTGTCGCCGGCCTGTCCGGTATCATTCTCGTGGTTGTTGTTGTCTTCCACTCCTGTAGGGGTGTGGTTGTCCACTCCTGTAGGGTCTTCATCTTCTGTATGCACTCCCCTGGCTTCCTCGTGGTCATCCGTTGAGTGACTGTCTCCGTCCGTTGAGGCATTGTTGTCACTAGTTGAGGTGGTGGTGTCTGTGTCGGAGTCGTCGGTTGCAGTTGCGTTTGGTGGGGTCACTCCTGCAGGGCTGGGATTGGGAGGTGCCGGCGCTGGGTCGTTGTCATTGTCCAACTCAGAGTCACTGTTGTATGGTTGACTGTTGCAGTTATGGAAGTGTAGTCCGATGGGGTTGTGTCAAGCAATGTGTTTGACTCGTCGGATTGCATCCTTGGGCATTGGACAGATGGTGTAATCATTGGGGCTTCTGGATAGGATTCGACCGGATGTGAGGCTGAAGAAGTTCATGCCTCCTTGGAAGTTTTGGGTTGGTCCCATGGCAATTGCTCCAGTAGTACGAGAGCGCACGGTGTTGTTAGTTTCATTCCGTGTTTGCGCATATGTGCCAAATGGTGTGTGGAAATGACGATTGTAGTCAGGGACCATTCCCATGACAATAGTGGTTGGTGCAATGGTATTCGATACTCCTCCAGCCCAAGGGAAGGCATTTTGATAGAAGACGATGGTGCGGACCATTTCCACCACCATTCGCTTGGGTAATCGATCAAACGGGAGTTCGCTGTATATGCACCTGCATCTTTCTTTTAGGGTTCTGTTGTATCACTCGATCTCAGGGACATGTTCATCTTTGGATACAATGTTGAGCGTAATGTGTTGTTTTGCGAGACTGTGTTGTAGTCCCTTGAATTGTCCATCTGCAAGTATCATAATTATTTTGAAGTTCCTTTTTACGTAGTATCCTACGATGTGTTGTAGGGCTTCTGGTATATCCTTGAGTTTCATCTTTGGTAGTGGTAGGCACGCGCCGTAGTGGATGTTCCGCGATATACTGTTTAGGAAAGGGATGCCGTTGATGTACATAAGAACGTCGATGACCAGCGTGATCGCCATATATTGTTCCCGTATGTGTTCTGGCATTGGTACTATTTCGGGTTCTACAGTTTGTTTCTTCTGCCGCGTGGTCTTCCCCTTTAGTCCCGCAATGCTGGGACCCAAAATTTTGTTCATAAGCCTGATATTGCCCGGCGTGACTGGGCAATTGACTAGTTGATTCTTTTGCGTAATTTGGAGGAGTTGTTTGGTACTCAAGTGTCCAGCTGTGCGTTGGAATGTGCGTACTCGCTCTGCCTGCAGTATGTCCTGATTGGTGTACATTGCTTTGTTTCCTTCCACTGTCTCGATTAGTGTTACTCCTTTGCTGTAAAAGAGTTTTGGTGTGGATATCACCATGTTCTATTGTTTTGGTGTGTGGAACAGATGTGAACTGTCCCAGTAGTATAGTCCCTTCGACGATGGTCTGAATTCTTTTACGTTCCCGATGGGGTCTGTTACCCTAAAGTGATTGCCTATATCGTGGTTGTCAAATTCAACTCTGTAGCTGGGTGTGGTTGCTACCCCATTGAAGGATAGTACATTTGCTATTCCATCTCCGTGGTACCATACCAATCCAAATCCTGGTAAGTCTCCAATCAGTGTAATTACTGTCATTCCAGCGTTGGTGTAGAGATGCAGTTCATCGTCGGCTTCTCTGATGTTGGTTAGGAATTCTTTGGTGCAGAATACGTGTACGGTTGATTGATTGTCCAGTAGGATCCAGTATTTGTTGAGTTTTCCTTTCTTTGTTTGGTTGAATGTATGGTGGTGTTTGGCTCTGAGATCCTCAACGATGACAGATTTCCCTGAAGTTGTAAATGTCCATCCGACTTTGTAGGCATCCTTGTCATCATCAAGGTAGTTGTCCAAATTGCTGCTGTCGTCTTAATCTGAATCGGTGTCAAATCCTCCCGGGCTCACACTATTATCTTCTTCCTCCTCAGATTCATTCATCACCATGGTGGTCGCTCAGATGTGGCTCTTCTTCCCTGGTGGGTCGTCAACCGGTCCTCCATCTTTCTTGGTGGTTTCCTTGCATACGGGTGCAATGTGTCCAGTACGTCTGCATCGATAGCATGTCAGGTGCTGATGTCGGGGATTGTGGTAGGTTTGGCTTCCGTCCTCATCAGAGTCCTCTGTTTCAGTCTTGTCCTCTCGTGATGGTGTTTCTCCTCTACTCACATGACTTTGTCCTGTAATTGATTGTCTCTTTTCCTTTCCAGTCTTTCGTGGCTTGTACTTATATTGGTCGAGGATTGTCTTTGCATCAAGTACAGTCTTTGGGTATTTGTCGTACCCTTGTAAGTATTCGTTGGCCACATTGTCCTTGTATGTTCCATATTTGCGGTCATTGGAGTTCATCATGAATACTGTTGTGAGGTATCTCTCACAAGCCTTTGCTCTGATTGCTAGTTGTTGTTCGGTTGGTATGTCGTCGGGATTCATTGTTGTGAGTGAGTCCGATTCCTTGATGATCTCCCTTATGATGTTTACAGGGTGATATTCATTCCCTTGTTGTTCTGCCACCTTCACTAGCATTTCAAATTCATGGTAGTACTCTGATTGTAGTGGTTGGTCATCATGTTGCCGAAGGTTGTGAAGTTTCTTGTTGGTGAGGAATGCTTGTACGGCGCTGTACTGTTCTTGGTCTCCTGTGGTGCATATGAAGTTGATGATGGAGAGAAGATCATATATGTTTCCGGACTGCTGTATCTTGGTCCAGTTTTCGTTAGACTTGATTTTGTTCTGCATGGGCAAGTCACATTGTACCCATAGTTTGTTGAATAAGTGTCCGAGGTATGTTTTGAGTTCTTTCTTTGTGCTTCGATATTCTTCGAAGTCGAGTTCCCACTCTTTTGCATCATATGGGTCTAACGCCGCTAGTTCTTCCTTGGTGTATCTGGTTGGTTCCTCAACAGTTACTATGGTGTGTCATCCGTTTAGTAGGGAGGCCATTGCATTCTGTCCATATTTGCCTCCTGCGTATGTGATGAATGCTTGTCTTGACTTCAGCCATTGTTTTGCTCGGTTTCCCCCGTAGTATGTGAATGTATCATTCTTGATTTCCTCAGTTAGTCCGGTGAATTTTGTGTTCTCTCCACCGTAGTCACGGTGTTTCTTCTTCTTTTTGTTGAATTTTCCTCTTGTTTTCCTTGGTTTCGGGTTGATACTAGTATCTTCATCTGACCTGATCTCATTGCCTTTCTTGTCGGCATTTTCTTTGGTCTCCTTGGCCATCTTTCTTTTCTTTCTGTGTGTTTTTGTACACTAAACGGGTATGTTGGAAAATTATTTTGAGCACCTAAATCATTAAACGAAGCTAATGCAAATGACATTAATCACTTCCGAATATCAGGGATTAGGTCTAGAAGATCAGTTTGTTAACAATAACTTTCACTAGATTTAATTTTCCAACATATGTGGATGTTCTGTTTGTTGGGATCTTTCGATGCCTTCTTGTTGTGTTTCCATGTATTTTAGTATCACGGTAATCGTAATATCCTTGACTCTAATTCTCATTTCAATGGTAATTGTAATATCCTTAATCCTAATTCCCATCAACTTGTGCGTGTTATTATGATTGTTTGCTTACTACTAAGTTCATCTAGTAGCTCGAATTCATCCACGAACCTCTTTATCTTCACTGGTTGGGTCAGTTGCATTGTTCAACATGACATCCAACATACTCATCCATTTCACCAACGTCCTTACATTCAACCAGGGTCTTAAGTTCTTCCTTATGTTTTAAGACTTCCTTCACTTCTCCCATAATGCAGAAATCATCCACCCAGAGCAGCATTAAAACAAGTAACTTGCTGTTTATCCACTTGAAAAATAGACAGGGATCGACCTTGCATCGTTCCATTTGCACATGTAGTGCATTGCTCGACGGGCCTGTCTCCAGAATTGACGCCCTGCTTGGATTGTTCCATATAGAGTCTTCTGTAATAGCAAGATCACATACGAAGGATAGTATTTTTGATACCCTTCCGGAACCTTGGGGAATATCTTTTCTCCATTCTGGAATTTTCCATTTAGGAATGCTCCTTCGACATCCACAAGAATATAAGAAGCCATAAAATTTGCCATAACCATCAGTATCATCACAATTTGGATGGAAATGTCACCAGCAACTGGAGAACAAGACTTGTCTTGCCCATCGGAATGCTCACCATCGAGCTGCTTGAATCCTCGTACGGCGTTTTGGCATCGAACCGTACCATCCGGCTTCGTCTTCTTGTTGTCCCATGTCGTGTCCATGATCTTGGTCCTGCCGGGTGGAATATTTGCTTCATCAACCTCTTCAAACACACGAGCATACTTGACCATGATCTTGTCGTGTTCAGCATCAATACCTTCTATAAACTCGTCTCTCATAGTAGGGCTTGTTGCCATGGTGGATTCATTGTAGTTCATCGTCTTCAACTCATCGTGGGTGTTGTCAAAAGCATCGCCTGCAGCGCCAACCAAAGCTAAATTTCGGGGTGGAGACCAACAACAAGACTGATGATAGCAGGTTGAACTCTTGCAGACTCCTCCTCATTACCGTGTGGAAGTGGTGGGTTTCCGCGTCCGTCAAGCATGCTGCATACTAGCCTGCCAAATCTCCATAGTAGTGGAAATTCTGGTTGAAATGGGTGTTTCGTACGGCCCGACCGGACCTTGTGGTTACATTGTGGGGATCAGCTGCCTCCTGCTGTTGGGCTTCTAGTACTACCGGTACTACTAGTATCATTCATCAGTTTGTTCTTTGTACCCTCCCTGCTTGCTTTCACGGTTCGTTTGAAAAATTTCTTGTTGTTCTACACCTTCGGACCTAAACTCTCTTTGATTGAGGCGACGTTAAAGTCTGGCTACAGACTGAGTAGTTTAGATCCGCCTTTGGTTACCTTTGGTGGTTAATGCTACTTAAGTAAGTATATTATTATTATTATTATTATTATATTTATTGATCGAGACTCTTGGCAACAAGGATGACGAGGACTACAAATTTTACATCGAATACATGAAAAGTTTACAAAAATAAATGGTGATAACATCATTATACTAGTAGTAGTAGTAGTACTGCAGTTAGTTCATTATTATTTTATGTTTGCTTGCACAATATATTTGTCTTCTATCAAAATTGAATAATATCAACGAGATTATTGCAAAAACTGATAAAATACTACTTTCATCTTTGTTGTACCAAAGTATGTTTGCTGTTCTTGTCTTTTGGTGTTCAATATTCGTAGTGTGAGTATTGTGAAATGGACGTAACATCATAGATTGCCAGTTATCAAGAAGAAGCTCATACATGCTGATTTGTGAATAAATTTGTAATAATGCTACGGAAATATCATTGCACGTACTAGAGGATAGTAATATTGTTTAAAAAAATGAGTTTCGTAAGGTAAAACAAAAATTGAATGGAGAATAAGAAATTCTTAGTACTAGTACTATTGGGGTGAGCAGCAGCACCATGGAACAAAGTTGTAGAATAGAATAAAAAATCGTGAAGCAACCACCATCATAATAGAAATGAGGCCGAAACAACTACTATGGGTGGTGCAAAAATACGTCACATAAACGATGCTCGTGCTTTTGTAAAATTCGTGCGATATTTTAAAATATTCCGAAACATTTTGTTGCGCGCACAATAAATAATTCTCTACCTATTTTTGCACGCAACAATTTCAAGTAGGACTATTTTCCTATCCATATTTTCACCCCTTGTTTCATGGTTGCTTCCAAATTTTTCTATTCTACAATTTTGTTTCATGCTTACCCCGTTAATATTTACTCGCCATTGAATTTTTGTTATTTTCCACACGAAACTCATCTTTTGTAATAATATCCTCTATGTACACTGATATTGTCGTAGCGTTGATACCATTTTCTGAACAAATATACGAGCTTCTTGATAACCAGCAATGTATTCTGTTACGTCACTTTCACGTTACTCACACTATCTTTTTCGAATATCAAAATCCAACAACCATATTTTTGTACTAATAAGAAAATATTTTATCCGCATTTGCAATACTCTCCGACATTTTACAATATTCACGCTACGCTTATCAAATACGGAAATACAACAAACATATTTTGTAACAAATACGAAAGTATTTTATCAGCCTTTGAAATTATCTTGTTTATTGTATTATATTCGAACAGAAGACCCGGAACAATATTGTGCAAACCATAAAATAATAATGAACTAGCCGTTCTACTATTGATGTTGATATCATCCATTACTCTTGTTCGTTTTTATTGTATTCCATGAAAAATTTGTAGTCCTCATCATCTTCGCCAAGAATCTCAACCAAGGTACGTTTTCGCTTCCGTGTTTTTCCCTCTTTGTTCTCCTCCTTATCTTGTTGTTTACGATTGCTATTTTGCTTTTGGTACATTTTAAGTATTTCCGTCTCTAATTCTTTTGACTGTTGTTCCTCCCTTCGTTCTTCTAATTCGCTTACTAGGTATTCGTAAAGATCTTGTCCCTCGTTACTCCACCCCTCCTTATTTCCAGACTTACCGTCAGTGAATTTTTTTCTCAACCTCGTGCCCTTTGTTGTGTTTATCCACGAGTCGTAGTCGTTGTAAAGGAAAAGCAATGCAAAAGCTTCATCGCTTGGTGTGAAAATGGTACTGATTGTCATTCTGACTGATTTTCTTTTGAAGTCTGTCTGTTTTGGTGACACAGCTCCAAGAATTCTTTTCATGAAGTATTTGAATTCTGGTGAATTTTTCCGCCGATAGTCTTCGTGCAATTGGTACCTATTTTCTGAGTTAACGTCTTGTGTGTCCGTGATTAGAACCGTTCCTGGGAAACTATCTGGTATCTGGTTGTTTCTTTTATCGTCTACGTGTCAGTGTTAATACGACCAAAATGTTAGAATGGATTATGAACGATTGCATGCCGGCAAACATTTTCTTGTTGGTTGCGTACCTTTGTAGTTTTTCCTGGCAAGAGTTTGAGCATTGTGCCTACACGCAGTCACTGCTCGGCAATAAATTCCACTCCACTTTTGGTCTTTTATATCGGTTGTATTTGGTATTTCATTGTTATTCGCTTGTTTTACAATTTTGAATATCGTCACCTTCACGAATGTAATCTCTGGCGGGAATTTAAATTTCCTGAATGCTTTTTCTTTGACGTGTTTGACAATGTTGTTTTCCAAGTTATCGTTATCGTATTGTTTTGTTGTCAGTAGAATATTTCTGTTGCTACTGTTGGTGGTTGTATATGTTTGGCTATCGTTTGTGTTTGTTCGGTCACTTCCCGATACACTGCTGTTTGGGCTGTTTGTGTTATGGGTAACAATGGTTCTACCTGTCACCGGACTGCAAATAGTACTCAGTTCCACCATAATTTTTTTGTTAACTCGTGCACATCAACTTACCGTTTTTACCTTTGATTGATTTGGCGCGCTATTTTTATGATAATAATGTTGTTTGTAGGAATCGTTTGGTATTTTTTTTTCATTCCTACTGTACACACTGTAAGCTCTTGATTTACTGTCTCCAAGGAATAGCTGTATTTCAACTAATTGTACTATCTGTGAGTGTTGTTCTTGTACTGTCGCCTGCCTATCTTATTTTCGAGCGTGCCGTGATATTCTGGAATGTGGAGTCCTCAAAATTTTGGCGCGGACCCGAACATTTTGTTCTTCCCTACCCTACCGTACTTACCCTACGGTACCATATCATTCCCTATTTATTTATCTACTTATTGTTTTTCAATTTTCTGCAACGGCGTTGCAGTAAATTCTATATTTTGGGTGGTTGACACTCCCCCCTTAATTAATTATGGATTGGATCACAATTTGTAGGTTCATTGGAGGGAATTTTGTTGTTGTTGTTTTGTTGCTTTCTGATGAGTATTTTTTTGAATGTATATTTTTTTTAGGTGATATTTTACATAATTTCCGTTCTATTTTTTGCACTTAATTTGTACCGGCAATACCTTCGATATTGTCATTGTTTTTTTTGTAATGGAATCCTTACAGAGTTGCAGAGTTAGTGTTTCACGCGTCCCCATGCTCCACAAGGAACGGGATAGTTGTTATATTCCTCTAAATCTTCCGGCGAATTCCAACGTTTTTCGTAAAGACTTAGCCATTTCTCAATTTTCCACTCGTTTTCGTCTTGTTCGCTCTTTCCCCCCCTGTTTGTCACTTCTTTTACCTTCCGTTTTTTTCTTTTTTGACTGTTTTCTTGCTTTGTTCATGAACGAATCCCACTTATGTTTGGTACATTTTTTTTTCGTGTTTTTGTTATTTATGTTCTCTTCTTTAATTGGCGGCAATATTTCTTGTGTTGAGTACCACTCGTTATCGTCTTTTGATCTGCAATACCATTCCAATCTGTCAGTTTCGATGATTGCCTCATTCGTCATTTTGCGCCAGTTGTTGAACCAAATGTACGTCATACAAGGACGGTTCCCAGGGTGGTAATGTATACAGTCTTTTATGTGTTCTCTTGCCTCCGGTGTCAGATTACTCCATTTTTTTGCCGGGAAAGTACGACCGTCTTGTATCATTCTCTCTCGTTCTATTGATTTTACTTCCGGTCCAATACCCACGTTGTCGTAGCACTTAATGTCTTCCGATGTTTTCAATGCGGGATAACCACATGTAATGTATGCAAGAATGACTCCCATTGCCCATACATGGTCCATCCCGTCAGTGTTCCCTTCTTTGTAGTCGGGAAATACTTCCTCGGTTATGTACTTGAAGCATTGTTCCCAAATGTTCAAAGCTTCGTCCTCCTCGAAATGTCCTTTTTTGCTGTTGAGTCTTTGTCGCACTTCTTCTATCTTCTGGCATCCACTAAGGATTGTGTTAACCAAGTGTCCGTTTTTGGCACACAAGGCATCAAATCCTGTTTCGAAATGATATAGAAACGGGTTTCCGTCGTTGTTTACATCATCGTGGTTTAGCTCGTGCATCTGTTTGTTGTAATCCTTGGAGAAGACAGTACCCCGGGTTGGCACAACTGTTGTTCTGTGTGTCGGTTTCGGTGTTTTGCTTTTCATTTTCCTGTTATTTCCCATTTGTAACGCAGTCATGCACCTATTTGTACCACAGTACACCTAACGTTCGTACTCCCACGCCGCATCATAAAGTTGGTATTTGTTGTTTTCTCCAGGCGTTGTAACTTGCAGTTTTTGGTTGTGGCTGCTTTTTCCCGTTCACGCATAATTCTTACTATTTTTACGTACCCGTACCAACACTACGACGGTGCACGCAAATAGTCTGATTCAAAAACAGACAAGCTTCTTTAAGTAATGTAACTTTCCTCATCTGCATGCGATTGGTTCTTGATATATCGTTGAGATGAACGTGTCCGGTGGATCGATACCTCCATAGAGATGTGTACAAGATGTATTCTTCGTACTTCCTTGGTACTATTTTTTTAATATGGTATTGGTACGACGCACATAAATTGTCTGACTCATAAACAGACTAGCGTTAAGTAGTGTAACTTTTCCCCTTTGGATAAGATTGGTTCTTGATATACCGGTAGAGGTGAACGTGTCCATTGGATCGATTCCCCCGTAGACATATGTCCGAAGTGTGTCCTACGTATTACTTTTGTATAAATTTTTTATTATTGTAGTATTGGGACGGTGCACACCAATTATGTGGTTCAAAAACTGACTAGCTTTATGTAGTGTAACTTTTCCCGATCACGTATAATTGGTTGTTGATATAGTGGTGAACGTGTCCAGTGGATCGATTCCTCCGTTGAGATCTGGTGTACCAAGGGTAGTCTCCGTAAATTTTGGTTATTAGTTTTTTGATTTTTGTATGAACAAGTAACCAAATTAGTGTTTCTCATTTACTTTTTGAGTGTCAAAGTGTGTTATTTTCTGAAATGTTTGGATGAATATTGCCCATACTATGGATTGGGGAGACTATGAAACCATATTGAGAAGTCACAGCCTTATATTTTAGTCATTATGAATTTTCTAATAATGTTTGTCCCTGGACATGCATGTACCAAAATACTGAGTCCTAGTACTTAGTTTTAGAGTGGAAATGTGTTGCATTGACTGCAATTTCAGGATGAATAGTGTTCATACTATGGATGGGGTACACTGTGCTGAAACAAACTGGACAAGAAGCAGGCTGATACTTTAGTCAGTATGAATTTTAGAATAATGTTTGTCCCTGGACATGCATGTACCAAAATACTGAGTCCTAGTCAGTTTTGAGTGTAAATGTGTAGCATTGACTGTAATTTCAGGATTAATATTGCTCATACTATGGATGGGGTAGACTATGAAACAAACTGGACAAGAAACAGGCTGATACTTTAGTCAGTATGAATTTTAGAATAATGTTTGTCCCTGGACATGCATGTACCAAAATATTGAGTCCTAGTCAGTTTTAGAGTGCAAATGAGTGGCATTGACTGCAATTTCAGGATGAATATTGCTCATACTATGGATGGGGTAGACTATGAAACAAACTGGACAAGAAACAGGTTGATACTTTAGTCAGTGTGAATTTTAGAATAATGTTGTCCCTGGACATGCATGTACCAAAATACTGAGTCCTAGTCAGTTTTGAGTGCAAATGTGTGGCATTGACTGCAATTTCAGGATGAATATTGCTCATACTATGGATTGGGGAGACTATGAAACAAACCGGACAAGAAACAGGCTGATACTTTAGTCAGTATGAATTTTAGAATAATGTTTGTCCCTGGACATGCATGTACCAAAATACTGAGTCCTAGTCAGTTTTGAGTGCAAATGTGTGGCATTGACTGCAATTTCAGGATGAATATTGCTCATACTATGGATTGGGGAGACTATGAAACAAACTGGAAAAGAAACAGGTTGATACTCTAGTCAGTGTGAATTTTAGAATAATGTTTGTCCCTGGACATGCATGTACCAAAATATTGAGTCCTAGTCAGTTTAGAGTGCAAATGAGTGGCATTGACTGCAATTTCAGGATGAATATTGCTCATACTATGGATGGGGTAGACTATGAAACAAACTGGACAAGAAACAGGCTGATACTTTAGTCAGTATGAGATTTAGAACAATTTTAGTCCCCTCTGGCATTGCTGCATGTACCCAAATAGTGATTCCTAGGCAGTTTTCGAGTGCAAATGTGTGGCATTGGATACATGAAACAGAATTGACCAGAAATCTTCTACTTTTACTTGAGTCAGTTTTAAAATTTATTAGTCCTAGTAATATTAGTTAGTATGTTTATGATTGTGCGAATTAGGCTGCAATTTCATGATCAATATTTCGCATAATATTGATTGAATAAAGAACTATGAAGGATAATGGATAAGTTACAAACGGATGCTTGCATTTGGTGTAACATAGTATGCCTCACTCATCCAATCTTGGATGATTTGGTGGAACTGGTGCTGTACTCTGACACGGTTGTGGTTGTGTCAGAAGATGAATCGGATACCTCCTCACTTCCATCCGTCGGGTCACTAATCCCAACATCCTTGCTGAAACATTTTACTAAATCCGATACTCTTTTAATGCGTCGAGGATTGGTTTCTTTCATGCCGGAAATCTGAAAGTATGGGCAAAATTGTCGTTTCTCCCCCACCTTACGTTTGTGGAAAGTACATATATAACCCGCCACTCGATCATATTGGTCGTAGTCTCCGAAAACGTACCTATAAACTTCTCCAATTTCAACTGGTCCGTTTTTTTCTGGAGTATAACGAACTTGTTCGTTTACTTCGTAAATAGGAAACAATATCTCTGGATCCTGATCTTTCAACAGCACAGAACATCGGAATTCACGTTTGGTTTCCTTCTCGTTGATCATGATAGGATAAACTGGCAGTGTTACAGTGGCGTTAAGATGATTTTTCGCAACATCTATAATCATTTCTTCGCTTACATTTGAACCCTTTTTTTCACAGCTTTTAGTCGTTGTGTCAGTCAAACCAGTATCCTTGGAATTACCCTTACTTGTGTCAATTCCCGATTCTTTAGATTCGTTTGGCTTATTTTTCGAACCGTTACTGGTTACTTTCGATCCACTGATGTTCTTTCTCCCATCGTTGATATTGTTCGTCTTGCCAACATTGCCACCGTCAACGTTATCATCCCAGGGTGGGATGAATCCACGCTTGGAATCATTTGTCGTATTGAGATTGAAAGTAACCCATCCTACCCGGTATGTGTTATTTGATTTGTTGAACTCATTTATTTGAACCTTGGATCTTTTGAAGCAATCCCAAGTTAGAAAGTCCGATGGTTCGTAAAAAACAAAGTCACGACCCTGGAGGTGTTCGAATGCCAGATTCAATTCTCCCGTTCCCTTTCCATAATTGTTGACAACCTTATCGTCCAAAAATTGAACTACAAGGTTAGCCGATGATAGATCATCCGAATTTTCCAACAAATATATTGCTAGTTTTTCTGTCAAGGGGGTAAATATGGTACCCATTTCTGGAAGGTAGCTATACTGAATGAATTCTTCCACCCAAGTATGACGTTGGAGAACTTCTGGATCAATTACGAATATCTCACAGAACACGTATGGAATGTGTTCCATAAAAACTCGTTGGTGCACCTCTTGTTGTGAGTTAACATCGTATTGAAGGAATCTTGTAACACAAGTTTGATTCTTATGTTGTTCTTCCAATCCGGACAGTTCCAAAATACCTGTAACAAGTTCTTCTGGTTTATCGTCAAAATTGACATGGGCAAATTTTGTCTTACTCAGAACACATTCCGTCGGGAAAATGTACAATCGATCATTCCTTTGAAAATACGGAACACTTCCCTCCGTCGATTCGGTGACCATAGCTCCTTTTAGAAAATTCCTCTTGGTCAATACCAAATCTTCAATGGTTTCCATCACATGATCGTAACTGACAAATGATTGGTTATTGGTTTTGAAGACTTTTGGTATCATTTTCTCACAAACATTGTCAATTGAACAATCAAAGGACGAACCAACGCCGTCGACTCGAATCATTGATGCACATAGTACTTGAGAAATGAACAAATTACATGCTGTTTCCAACGAAACGACCACGTTTACCCCAATCTTGTTCCCGTTTTGGACAAATTTTGTTATAAGCCATTGATGCACCAAATATAGGATTCCTTTCGGCACCTTGAAATATGCCAGATCTATTTTTCCGGTTCCATGTTTGCATGGCGACAGGGTGACAAGGTCCTCATCGATATCGAAATGTATGTTGTAATATTTTGTGACCGTGTGCTTGTAGTTGATGACGTAGTGGAAAACCAATTGAGTATTGAGTGGTAATAACACTTTTCCCGTTTCCGGAATTTGCGTGTCCCCTTTTCGATGAAATCCTACTGGAACCCACTTCTCCCCAGAAAGTACCGTTGTGCCCAAGACGAATGAATTGTTAATTAATTCGGGTAAGTAATACTGATAAAAACCTTCGTGTGTCAAAACTTTGATGTCGACGTGTCTCATGTCGATGATGGTACAAATGGTTTTCGCCTTCCCTTGAAAGCGTAACCAATGTTCACGAATGAGCTCCTGAAAAGCAGTCTCTCGTTCCGTTATCTTCATCAACTTATTGTTTGACACAATAAGTTCTTTAAACTCGATGTTTTCTGTTGGTAAGGATTTCAAGCATTCAATACGCTGCTTCTTGAAATGTTTGTCTAAGTCCACCTGATTGCAGCTATGAGTCATTGAAACACGTAGAGAGGTCTTTGCCATAAGGCAGTCCAAGAAGTTCCTCATTGATCTGACGTATCCTTTCAACTGACTGGGAGAACAATTGTCGCCTTTGGTATGGAAACACAAATCCCCAAAATATCCGACCCAGGTGGATACTTCACATTCTTCATGTACCAAACCAATATCTCACGGTACATTATCATGTACTTCTTCATTGTAACGTAGTTGACGACGTTGCGCCCATAAATAGCATCCACGCCTGATGTGTCGTTAACATTCTTCAGCAATGACTCGAACCTATCCCACTTGTTCGCCATGTCGTAGTCATTGAATCGATCGGTTAATTGCTTCCTGCTCAACAATTTCAACACT
This sequence comes from Pseudo-nitzschia multiseries, assembly GCA_037355745.1. Classification (NCBI taxonomy): domain Eukaryota; phylum Bacillariophyta; class Bacillariophyceae; order Bacillariales; family Bacillariaceae; genus Pseudo-nitzschia; species Pseudo-nitzschia multiseries. Next base: position 5,499,090 of record CM074790.1, on the reverse strand, counting down.
CCAGTCATACCGTTGTCAATTTCAAACAAAAATAAATCCACCATGACGTTTATTTGATGGGGAATTGGCCCTAAGTCACTTAAGGTTGTATCGGGTTTTTTCTTCTTTCCCTTCCCCTTCTTCTTTTCCGCAGAGTTAGTAGTAGACATTGACTTCCTGAAATCTGGTGTAGGTTCGGATTCAATAATTTTTGATACAAGGTAAACCCTCGTCAACAATGCAGTGAAACATGTTGTAACCTCAAGACTGAGGTTCCTCACAAACTCCTCTGTTCCATATGACTCACCCTTCAAAGCCTTTGTAAGGTTATTAATTACTGCCTGTCGATGATCTCTTTGATCGGTATCATGTTTGTCAAGACTATTGGTTGGTGGGTCTTTCAATCTACCCTTCTTACAACTTGTCGTTTTCTCATTTGAATTTGGGTTGGCACCGCGCTTGCGAGCACTATTAGTCGTAGGCGTTTTCTCATTTGAATTTGGGTTGGCACCGCGCTTGCGAGCACTATTAGTCGTAGGTGTCATTGGCAATGTAAAATGTTATCAGTATTTGAGACAATCTTTTTATTGTTTGAAAACAATGAGAATCACTGTTGTGTGAATCTAGTTTACCCGAGTTACGACCAAACATTGAATGAAAGAAGGATAGTAGTACAACTTGAAACTTCTTTCACCAGATATCACCACTCACGTAGCGACGCGACAGTGGTAATCATGTCTCAAAAACCATTTCTCAAAAAATCAAAAACGTAGAAGGTGCCCGTAAACGTGTCCTTGTTCTCGTAAAGACGTTCTACCACTAACCTGAGAAAGAGTTAAACAATATCGTCACAATAATTGGACAAATAAAACCTGCAACGACGAATGCAAGGGCGGGGATTTGTCTGTGAATCCGTTGGGATCAAAAAACCATTTTTTGTAACTGGAACCGCCGTTCCCGAAAAACGGAAAAAAGGGTTTTTTGGGTGGAATGAAAGGTGAGAAGAAGAAAAGATAAAAAGGAACATTTTCCAATTTGGAAAATGGCCCCATCGCTGAATTGTTCCATTGTGTGTACAAAAGTACAGTCGTATGAACACCTAGTAGCGCTAAATAGGGAAAAGGGCATTGGTTGGTGTAACTCCGTTGCCAAAAAACAAATGATCCGATCGCTGAATTGGTGCAATTTGTGTAGAAACGTACAGTCGTATGAAACTTTTCACGCTAAATACTAAAAAGGGCTTTTGTTGCAACGCCGTTGTCAAAAAAAAAAATGGTCCGATCGATGATTTGGTGCATTTTGTGGGGTACAAAGGTACTTTGGTATGACCAGTACTATCGTATGAACCATGACGCTAACTACGTATGAACCATATCACGCTAAATAACAAAAATACCATTTGTTGCAACGCCGTTACAAAAATAACAAAAAGTAAAATACTTAACGGACCAATGTAATTCTGACGTTCGAAGTTTGTTGTACTGTTGTATGATCCATATCACGCTAAATACCAAAAAGACAATTTGTTGCAACGCCGTTGCAAAAAAAAAAAGAACATAATACTTAACGAACCAATATCATTCTTACGTTCGAAGTTTGTTGTACTGTTGTATGATCCATATCACGCTAAATACCAAAAAGACCATTTGTTGCAACGCCGTTGCAAAAAAAAAAAAGAACATAATACTTAACGGACCAATATCATTCTTACGTTCGAAGTTGTTTACTTAGCAGAAAATGTATGGAACTGGTGGTGTCATTCTTATCACGCTAAATACCAAAAAGACCATTTGTTGCAACGCCGTTGCAAAAAAAAAAAAAAAACATAATACTTAACGGACCAATATCATTCTTACGTTCGAAGTTGTTTACTTAGCAGAAAATGTATGGAACTGGTGGTGTCATTCTTACGTTCGAATGTTGATACTTGATCTATCGGACACGAACCGATGTTGTCCTTACGTTCGAAGTTTGATATAAGTACTTTGTACGGAGTAGATAGCTTACAATGAAAGTATGTTGCTCACTAACTTCGGTCACTTTTTTTCACTTTCCGACAAACATCAATTTCCAACTTATCTGAGTAGAGTGTTGTTTCTTTCCAACAACACTCCGTCCGAGAACGTGGGATCCGACCCTCTTCGTCACATGCCTTAGGGCGACGATGTCACGAGCACAACGATCCGTTCTCAGATATTTCAGTCCGATATAACAGCCTTGTACTGCAAAAGAAGTAGAAAGCATTCGATTAGGGATTAGTTGCTGGAAAGATATTCTTGTTTGGACGGCCGCCTTACATAAACATCTTGAAAGCACAAAATCTGCATCAATTGCCTATATATCAACAGGAACAAGTCCCTGTTTTTCGTGACATAGGAATTACTACAAGTCTGCAAATCAACGGCAGCAGAAAGAACAACGACAACGAATAACAACGTATCGGTGACATCAACGGTAAAACGAATCAGAACAAGCAACGGTACGAATGAGATAGACAACAATGATAATACTTCCTCGACCGGCATTACTGATAATGTATTTCCTCACTTATGTTTTTCTTCCTTATTTCATAGGACCGGAACGGAATAACAGATTGGAAACAACAGATTAGAAATTGGCAATCGCAACGGTAAGAATGAGAGAGGAGAAAGACAATGATCTTACTTCTTCTGGCATTCCTGATAATGTATTTTCTTCCTTCTCTTTTTCTTCTCATTTTCATAGGACCGTAAGGGATTGGAAACAACGAATCGGTAGAACAAATCTTTCCTGGTGTGGCAAATCTTTCCTATAGGTGCAAAGGATACAACAAATCGAACGCGACACTGAATCGAAGTCAACACAGAATCGAAGGTAACAACAACGGCAACAACACAGCAACACCACCAATCAACAACAACAACGAAAGGAAGCAAACGGTGTACGTTGGTAGCATGTAGATTATATTATTCTGTTGTTATTATTTACTGTACTACATCAATAGATACTCACCCATTTTGTTCAATTATCATACCAAATATTCCAATAAAGTCGTTGACAACGTCAACAACTCGTTGAACCGCAGATAGCAACAGCGGCAATTGGCAGCAGCGAGAGCAACAGCGGCAATCGGCAGCGACAGCCACAGCGCCAAGCAGCAGCGAGAGCAACAGCGGCAGCCACAGCGGCAGCGACAGCCACAGCGGCAGCGCCAAGCAGCAGCGAGAGCAACAGCGGCAATCGGCAGCGACAGCCACAGCGGCAGCGCCAAGCAGCAGCGAGAGCAACAGCGGCAATCGGCAGCGACAGACACAGCGGCAGCGGCAAGCAATCGGCAGCGACAGCCACAGCGCCAAGCAGCAGCGAGAGCAACAAAGCGGCAATCGGCAGCCACAGTGGCAGCGGCAGCGCCAAGCAGCAGCGAGAACAACAGCGGCAAGCGGCGGCGACAGCCACAGCGGTAGCGGCAAGCAGCAGCGAGAGAAACAGCGGCAATCGGCAGCGACAAAAAGCGGCAAGCGGAAAGCGGCAAGTGGAAAGCGGCAAGCGAAAAGTGTCAAGCAAAAAGCGGCAAGCGAAAAGTGTCAAGGAACAAGCGCACGGGCGAAACAACTAACGGCAACGAATCATTGGCTTCAAATTGCTACACGTACTCCAACCATGACAAGAAATCAGTTCTCGGACCGGGCTATGAAGCAAAAAAGAGATAGGAAACATGAGAAAAGAAGAAAGCAGAGAATGTCATCGAACTTTCTTAGGATTGCAGCACCGGTGTCAACGAGCCATAAAACTTATACAAAGTTGTCCGACATAAAACCAATGAAGAAGGAAAGGACAAATAGGCGTAGTACTTGCAATGATTGTGTCAGTACAATAGCGTTGAAAAACAAAGACAGAACAAATGTGGTCAAAGGAAAATACATGGAGACAAACTGGGGTGGCAAAATAAGAGGAAAGAAAAAGTATCAACCGGAACAGGCTTTGTTGATAGATAAATTCGATAGATTGGATAGTAGAAACGACGAGCATATTGTTGCGTTTGACGAGAATAATCCGTCGTTGCGCATTTTCGCAAAAGTTTCCAGAAAATTTGCCAAGCGACACCTTGCTACGAAGAATAATATCAAACTGTTAAGAAAGTTTGCTCCGGAAATTGTTGGATCCAAACCGACAGTTGCCAGAGGTCAGAAGCGCGGCAGTATCAACGATGATTATGCTATCATTGGAGTTAGACCAGAAAGATTGTCTTCCAACAATGGTGAGTACGTGTTCAAAAGTCATGTGAAACCAAACATGAAACTGGAGCTGGAACACACGACAGTGAGAATTGTGAAGCATATGCATCATAGTTTAACACACATCGAACCATTTGTTGAGGATGAAATGGATGTGTTGTCTCAGATTCTGACTCGTACGCAGCTCAATGCCATTGGGAAACAGGCATTAGCTTTTTCGATTGGTCGAAATTACCATTCTCGATGCCATGTTGATGATGACATGTATTATACTCGTTTAACAGTCATAGCTCCGTCGGGAGTGCATGCTGACGAAGTGATTTATTATTTTGTCTTCCCAACGTACCGCATCAAAGTGCCGTTGCGTTCTGGGGATACTCTGCTCTTTAATCCGTTAGTGTTTCATAGCTGTTCGAATCCCAAATACGAAGGGTGTTATATTATGAGCGCCTATGTATCGCGCAAAACTATACTAAGAAGTAATCCATTATAATAATAACTTGATACTCATGACAAAAAATTTATGACTGTACCGTACTAGTACTATACCGTCGAAAATACAGGAAAAGGGCATTTTGTGCAACGCCGTTGCAGAATATAGAAAAACGCTAAATAAACATGAGAAGGGGGGTATGATTGTACCATACTAGTATACAATCCAAAAAACGGGAAAAGGGCATTTTGTGCAACGCCGTTGCAGAATATAGAAAAACGCTAAATAAACATGAGAAGGGGGGTATGATTGTACCATACTAGTATACAATCCAAAAAACGGGAAAAGGGCATTTTGTGCAACGCCGTTGCAGAATATAGAAAAACGCTAAATAAACATGAGAAGGGGGGTATGATTGTACCATACTAGTATACAATCCAAAAAACGGGAAAAGAGCGTTTGGTGCAACGCCGTTGCAGAATATAGAAAAACGGTAAATAAACATGAGAAGGGGGGTATGATTGTACCATACTAGTATACAATCCAAAAAACGGGAAAAGGGCATTTGGTGCAACGCCGTTGCAGAAAATAGATAAACGCAAATTACACATGAAAAGGTGGGTATGATTGTACTGTACTAGTATACCATCCAAAATACGGGAAAACGGCATTTTGTGCAACGCCGTTGCAGAAAATAGAAAAACACAAAATATACAGGAAAACCAGCATCCAAAACACGGGAAAAGGGCATTTGGTGCAACGCAGTTGCAGATAATAGAAAAACGCAAAATACACATGATAAGGGGGTATGATTGTATTATACTAGTATACCATCCAAAACACGGGAAAAGGGCATTTGGTGCAACGCCGTTACAGAAAATAAAAAAATGCAAAATACATCTGAGAAGGGGGGTATGATTGTACCATACTAGTATACAATCCAAAACACGGGAAAAGATAATAAACTTGTTCATTGAAGTCATGTGCTGTTTTCACCATCTCGTACTATTGATTGTAAATCCTTCTTTTCCAGTGAAGCCATTGTCTCGCGGAAATTAAACAACCATTGTTCACGATTACCCAGCACAAAATATTGGTCAGGACTACCATGGTTTCTAACAACGGCAGCTTCGGACTCAATGGCGTTGCAGTCGAACAAATACAATTTGTTCCGAAGCTCACCTAGCTTTACCAACGCATGATGGTGTTTTTTTCCTTTGTCCCTCTTGCTCGGTATGGGGTCTGCAGAAACAAAGCAACGAGCGACGGCATAATAACCATCGTGCACTAATTCGAAACCACTAACGGAGCTACCCACGGGGAAAGGACCTTCGAGGTAAAGCAGGCACAGAATCTGACATGGATAAACTTTCAGTCCACGTCCATCAAGGAGGTCGAGTTGAAAATTAGCCCAATCGTACCATACATTGGACAATTGTCCAGAATCAGACTTAAACGATGGGTGGGCACGAAACAATAATTTCATCTCGCGAGATTGGTCATACCTCTTGTGCTCCGTGGTTCCAAAAACCTTGCTGCTGCCCACAGCCGGTAGGACCACGTCACAACAAAATTTGAGAACATCAGATGGAAACCAGGGTAAACTTGAGTTTTTTTTTTCATCCCACTTCATGTAAGGGAGACCATTCATCACACCAATCCAAAACGAAGACCCACCTGACCAACCACCCTCCTTAGGATGATTTGGTCCGGTTACGGGTCTATGTTCGAACAAATCAAATTCACGGTCAAGTCAATCAATAGTTCGATACTCCATCACTCGGTTGCAAGTTTGCTTGATAAGTGTGGACTTGTTTCGTTGAGTTCTCTTAGCAGGAGCCTTCACTTCAGTTTTATGATTGCTCTCACTCGCGGCAGAGTCCCACCCAGTTGGAGGACCAAATAATCTCATGTACTGTGATAAATGAAAATACATGTGATTCTTCACAAGATTGTTACCCTCTCCCTTACTTCGTTGAAGATTGTTATTTATACAGTTAATGAAAAGAACAACCATTTTGTCCACATTCAAAACACCTTTCTTGTCTTGTTTGAAAACCTCGTCGAACGTTCCAGCATACTTTAGGAACTCTTCCATACCCAACAACAACTCAATGGCGTAAATACGTCGGTCAATTTCCTCTTCACACTTTCTGCTCTTGTTCTCGAGATTGGAAGGAGTCTTTCGAGACAACAACAATTGACGACCTCCAGCAGACAGAAGTGACAGCATCTGAATATAAAGCATTCCAATGTACTGGTTACCCTCCTTCTTCGCTGTATGTATTGATTCTGAAAAATTGGTTCGTGGGAAGTCACGATCGGATTGCCTCTGGACAGCACCACCGTAGTAACTGGCTAACCTTTCCATCTCACCAAGAAGCCGCTGGTTATTGCCTAAAAAGTCCTCGCGGAACGTCTCTGCTGCACGCTTTGCGCAACCAAGTTGGTGCATATGCAGTCTCTCTCCGGGAGACGCTAGATGAATATTATGTGGGTTTTCCCCAAAATCAAGATCATAAAAAGCATTGCCGTTATGTACACCATGGTGAGAAATGTTTTTGAAATACTGTTCAACATTCACTCCTTCGCCAACCATTGGAGCAGTAAAATCAGATATATTCCAGAGCCGAATGGATTGGTACTCATCCCCATTTTGGTGCTTAGACACTTGCATGTTACCACTTTTAAGTGAAACAGGAACCTTCAAAACATTCACACGAGCGTTAATACCAAGTGCTCTGGGACAATTGCAATGCCTACAGATCATCTTTGAATTCGACGTTTGATAATGACCACAAAGTTGGTCGTGCTGGGGAGTATCACCTATGAAATAAGCAACCGCAAATTTCATTCGAACCGACCATTTCTTCTTGTTCCACGGCAAATTAGACCATTCAATACCATCCGTTAGGTTGCAGGCATCTTTCAAAGATGAAAGAGCCAAACGAAGGCCAGAGTGAAGATTGTTCACATTGTCAATTGATTCAGCACCTTTATCACCGGGACATGTTGGGTGATAGTATATAGCCTCCCACGCATCCGGCCGGGAGTTTCGAGTTAGGGTGTTGAATATGCCAAGAGTCATGTTCAGTGGGGTAAGAGTGGTTTGACAACTATTGTCAATTGCAATTCCATCCATGTAGAGAATAATAGGAACCAGAATTTCATTCGATCCAGATTTGCATCTCTTCTCCCAAGTGTTGATCCACCATTCACCGTGATGCAGTTCGTCAATATCAATATTCCCTTGAAGTAATGGATAACGGACTGGTAAGGTGGGGTCTTCAGCATGGGGGAATGACAGATTATCTTCCTTCACCAAAGTCACATTTGTTAATAGGGAATGAAGTGCTTTTTGGAACGACCGGACGTAGATTTGTTTGCGACTGGAAACATCAGCATTCTGTGATTTCTTAGAACACCAGTCAATAAGATGAGGTTCAAACCCATCGCCTTTTATTTCAGGCACAGTTGCGGAAATCTCCTTCATAACACTTGCCCTGGTCTTTATGAGATTGCCTTTAGTCCATGAAAATAAATTAAGCCGCTCCGATTCAATAGCCCATTCATACAATTCCTTCTCGGCAACTAAGGGTATGCTATGATTCCGCATGATTTTCATTAACTTGATCTTGACCTTCAATTCGTCAGATATGTTCCTCCCTACATTGGGTGTCGTAATTAATAGCGTGTTTGAAGCACGATGGGAATCGTCAACATCAATGTTGATGCCTTCTTCATCATTGACAATCAAAGAGTGGGGGGCCTCTATGATCTCACTTCCTTCTTCCTCATCGTCATTGTTAGGAAAGAAAAAATTGTCATCGGAGACAGAATCATTGTCATCGTCTATGTTTGATAATTCCTGACCAATCAAGGCACGCCCAATCGATTCGACAGAAGGGTCATACATAACTTGATTGTCAAGCACCTCTGGTAATGCGCCGTCACTACTCTGTGGACCGTTACGGGTGTTCGTTAGACCTAATTGTTGACTAACATCCTCAAGCTTCTTCCTCTTTTTTCTAATGAATACGCAAGATGCAAAATCTACTATCCCCGAAGATTGCGTGAAATAAGAATAGCATGATGCGTCATTCACAATATGGTCCCGAAGACCGGGAGAAACAACTACTCCCGTTTTCTTTCTTTGTCGCGCTGTAAACAAGGGGGGTTTCTTCTTCTTGGTAACCTTCTGCTTTCCGTAACCAGTAGTGATCAGAGGAGAGTCCCGGTAGCAACGTAAACAATATACCTGATATTTAGGTATCGTCACCATCGTTAGTACGATAGCCAGTAATAACAATAGAAATGAGGAAACGATTGAGATTGAAAAATTGCGACCATGCACTGTTTGTTTCAGGCATAAAATTCAGTAACATGCCACTACTTCGGAAACAGATGCCAGAGGGGTAGGAAAATGAAATGTGCATAAAAATATTAGGAGTTCGCCATTAATTTTAATAAATAGGATGAAATTACAAAGGGGGACCAGTGGAGTTCGACCCAAATATGCGCGTGATTCTGAAATAACCCTGAATCTCGTTTGTGTGACGTAGTCCTCCTTGAAATTGTTCACTTTAGAGAATTGTTATTTTTCACGAGGATGTGCGCGCAACAACAAGAACAAGAACAACAACAACAACAACGACAACAACGACAAGAAGCAAGCAAGCAAGCAAACATTGCCGATTTTTTTAAATAAATTGCACGACAAATTTGACGCAACAAGCAAGCACGAGCGAGCATCATCGTTTAAGTGACGGAATTGCAGTACCCAGCAGGAGGTAGCAGCCCAATTGTTGCAGATAAGAACAAGAAGAAAGCCACAACTGCTGCCAAGAAGCTTCGTCTTGTCAGCTTGTTGTTCTTCAGCCCCCCCCCCAGTCATCACCAAGCACGAGGAGGAGCTGTGACGAGCGGTGGTGTGTTTCTTACTGGTAACAATGATGGTAACAACAATGCTGGTGCTGTCTTGCCTTCTTTTGGTGCCTTTTGCCTTTTGCAGCAGCACCAAGGATTGCTCCTCCTCCACCACCAGCCATTGGATGAGTCTGAGAACCAGCACCAGCATCATGTACCAATTGAATCTGTAGCTACTAGTAGTAGTACTACTACTAGTAGATGCTGCGACGTGGATTGCACCACCATGATGGGGGGGGGGGGGTTGCAATCAAGAACACGTGACATGCCACCCTGCTATCGTGCAAGAAGTACGTCGTGCCGCTTCGTACTGCTTGGAGCAAATGTGAATTGGTGAAATCATACCGTTTGTATTTAGAATCAATATTCTTCTGTATCCATACTAACATTGAATGCAAATCAAGTGGTGGATCTGCGTACGTAGGTACGTTACGTAGCTACCGGTATGATCTAGTACAAAGTATACAAGTGTTGCAATATTTTAACCTTACACTCAACTTTCACACATATAGAATTGCTCAAATAGAAATAATAGTATCTCCCGGTATAGTACTCGTCGTACTCGTACTTTCTATTGACCTGTCAAGATACAAGTTCATTGTTATTGGCAACACGACTAGTACGACGGTACGTCTTCTCTTCATTCCACGCGACTACCGTAGTTGGAATTGAATTGAATTGAAGGCTATCACTCACTACGTTTGTGATAGCCTCAGTAGCCTACCTACTTGTAGTACTGGATGTGCAGTGTTCATAGTTCGTAGGTGTGTTGGTGGGTTAAGCAATGATGCTAGAGGGGGATCCGGGAAGTGCCAGCCTGTGGCTAGTTTTTGCAGGCTGGTCCGGTCCTGAGTTGCTTTGCCCACACACCGGCGCACAGCTTTGGCTGTTAAGCCTTTTCTGCCATTGGGCCATAGGCCACAGGGTGGGAGCTGGCTGGAGACGAACCTGGAGGGGGCATTGAGGACAGTGAGGGCGGGAGAAGCGTCATGGAGGATTCAGAGAGGCAGATGACCCAGAGGGGGATCATAGAGAGCTGCCAGGGGGAGTGGGGGCCGAAGCCGGCACCCATTCCTCAGGCAGGAAAGAGTATGTTCCATTGTTGAACATTACAGAGGCAAGGTTCTTAAAGATGGGGAGGGACTGTTGATGCAAGTATCTCATCATGCAGTCACTGTGCCATCATGCGAGAAGCTTGATGACATTAGAATCACATTTGACCTGGAGCAGGGCCATAGCCCCTCCTGCTCGAAGGGAGCGGGCAGAGATTGCTGCAGGGGAGATGCCGGTGGTGTTGTAGAGGGTCTGGGCATAGACCCTCATGGAGGAAGTGACAGTTGCTGCGCGAACAAGGGTGAGGACTCCATTGTCAAAGTAACTGGCGAGCTTGAGGGATGGGCGGAAGGGATTGGTGCGAGTGCAGCGGCCCCTGAGATGGAGCACTTGGCGAGCGCAAGCCGCCACAGGGCAGCAGAGGGAGTCACCACTCCTGGCGTGAGCTACTATTTCGCCCTTGTCCCCATTCTTCTGTGTGGTGAAGGTGAGGGTAACCAAGGTAGCAGCAAGACGCTCATGCGCAGGGCCATCATGGTGGACAATTTTGGAGCCCAGATGGAAGGAGACTTCCTGGAGGTGGAAGGCTTGATCATCCCTGGTAGTACCAGTGTACTCACCAGGGCGGAGACAGAAGAAGAAGGCTATGCAGATCATGTTGGCAATAGCCTGTCTGGATGGGGAAGGGTAGTCATGGTATGCAAAATGCAGCGCATGTATGACAAGGGTGATTGGGACTGGTTTGACCTGGCAAGGGGTTGGGTCGAGTTTGGCACAGGCCTTGAACTGGGCAGTTAGCCGGAAGTCCAGACTGCCGGTTGAGTTGGTTTGGGGGTCTTTGGCCCCCAAGCGGGCCAGCATCTGGCCCACTGACCTGAGGGTGTCCGATACTGTGCGAGATCTGACGGGCTTGCAGCTACAGGAGAGCCGGCCATCATGGAGGCGCTGGGCAAAGACTTGGAGGATGGGGATTGGATCTGTAACAGAGTGGAGGGTTGGTTCAAAGCCTTGAGACAAACAGAATTGAAACCATTGATTCCAATGGGCATCCTTGCACTTGGCATAGAGGTCAGTGACTGAAGTGCGCATGGTCTTCTGGATAGAGCCAAGGTTAGAGCAGAATGCATGGGAGGCCTCAGGGGACATAAGATCCAGGGCAAGTCCTGGGGGTAGGAGGTGTTGAAATGATGGAGCAAGGCAGTGTCAGAGAGGGGAGATTGAGAGAGGAGGTCAGCCAGGTGATTCACTAGGCCAGGGATGTAATCCCTGAGAGGGACATATTGGTGGAAACGCTGGTGCAGGGCTTGAATCCGAAGGAGGTAAGCCGCAGGCCCAGTAGTAGTGGTGGCGCCTTTGCATTGCCAGTAGACCGCTGCGGTGTTGTCATAGCAGTTGTGGGTGGTTCTGGATTGGACACAGGCAGCTTGGGCAAGGATGTCATTGCGGGCAATGGAGCCAGCGAGCTCCAGGTCGCTGTTGTTGATGGTGCCATTGGGGTTGTCAAAGGTGACTAATTGGCTGGGCTGAGATCCACGGGGGGAAGGCATGTTGCCACAGGATGGGTTGGATCTGGTCATTAGGGAGGGGCACAAAATGAATGCCCCCCATACCAGCCCCAGAGGCATCACAAGCGCCCATGGTGGCAGGGAAGGAATCTGGCACCAGTTCTGCAATGGAAGTAGGCATGTTGGATAGATCATTGGCCAGCCATTGGAAGTCCCACCAAAGGAAGCTGTGGACTCGCTTGGTGAGCCGGATGCGCTGCCTGCCTGGATCCTGGTGCCGAAAGGCTTCCTGGAGAATGGAGAAGAGGCCAATGGAGCCTGGAATGGCAAGGGCCATCGATCGGAGTTCCCCCAGAACTTGGTGCCATTGTTGGATGGGGACATGGCACTGGGTGGGGGCAATGGAATGCAGGATCTTCTGTAGCCGGGCCACTCGATGGGGAGGAAGGCTGATGGTTTTGTTGATGGAATCAATGAGCCAGCCAAGAATAACTTTCTTGGTGGTCCACGTGGCATCCCCTTGGAGCATTTTCTTGAGGGAAGCTGGTTCCTGTCTGAAGGGGGTGTCAGTGGCATCCAGGGGCCTGAAGACTTTGTCGAGGGAGTGGAAGAGCACTCTCTTGATGGCTCGTCGGGTCCATTGGTTGCCTTGAGCAAGGCCACAGAAGTCATCCACATAGACATCCCAGTATCAAACGGGTTTCTTGCTGGGTGTGGTGCTTTGAGCGGCCGCCAGAGGGGTCGCCGGTGGGGCTGGTGCCTTGACGAGGGCGCCCGCCGGTGGTGCCGGTGCCGCAGAGAGGGGTACCGCTTCAGAGAGTGCGTCTAGGCGATGAGGCTGGAGCCACTTCTCGGACAATTTTATGGAATCGATTGTGTGTGCTGTTCTTCATTTTTGAATACTTTCTGATGATTGTTTCAGCCAAGGCGTACTCTTTTCCCTTCTCCCCAAAGGTGTTGAAGTGATTCGCATTGTTGTAGATCTTCTCTGTATACTCTTGGGCACTAGCGGTCATGTCGAAGTCATTCGTTGCTGTTGCTGTTGCTGTTGCTTGTTCTGTCATTGTTGTTGTTCTTGTTTGTGCTTCTTTTCTTCCTCTTCTTCTATATGGGTTTCGAAGTATTGATCTAGATGGCTCGATCGATACTCTCGCTGGTCTAGTTGGTGGCTCATCGAGTGCAAGATCGATTGTTTTGTCGTTGGTTGTTGTTGTTGTTGCTGCTGCTGCTGTTGGTTGTTCTGTTTCTGTTATTTCTTCTATCATGTTATCGTCATCGTTGTTGTTGTTGTCGTCGTCGCCGGCCGCTGCTTCATCTATTACAAGTGGAAGTTCCTTGTCTCCATCCATAATTAATTCACAACCTACTCTCCTCGTCATTGCAACCTCCATTCGGGCTGTCATCTGTACTCTCTGGTCCTCAGGTTTGATCATATCAAGTAATCCAAGAGCTGCTTCCTGGGTCAGCGGCCCCCGACTTTGGGGTGGCGGCGTAAAGTCCCATTTATACTTCTTGGCCAAATCTGCAAACGATAGATTGCTGTCGGCTTGAGAGTTAGTACTACTATATTAGTAGGTATATTGTTCATCGATCACTTGTTGTTATTCAATCTGTCAAGGAGTAAAGGTGGTGTTGTTGTTGAGGATAGCTGCTTCTCAGAAAAACTCGATTTTCAACTGAAATGTGAGCGTCTCCAACCAAAAGAAGAATCTGCAATCTGCGTTGAAACTGTCCAGAAAAGCTCAACGATCATTTCTACTGTCTTAGTACCGAGCTCGGTGGATTACTAAATTGGATTACTTGTTTTAGCGAGCTCTTAAGTAGATGAGAAACGTTGACTTCTACTGTCTTAGTACCGAGCTCGGTGGATTACAACATTGGATTACTTTTTTTTAGGGCCTGCTGGTGTAATCCGGCGAGGTGCTAATGAATTGATTAAAAATTGACTAATATTTCTGAGTATCATGAGCTCATCTAGTTTTGGTGTAATAATTTAGTAATCCATTTGGTCAAATTACATGGAAAATCGGTCGTACTCGTGGATTACCGTACGGTAGTTGGAATTGAATTGAATTGAAGATTAATGTAATGCTCGAATTAGAGTTTTCACACAATACATATACGGGTTTAGAGGTTAATGCCATGCGGACACGTAGAAAATGTACCAGAATCTACAGAGCATCAGCGCATATCATTAACCACTAAATCTTAACCTGTCCGCGCAGCATTCCTACAGCATTCCTACAGCAAAAACACTACCAAAATTTACCACAGAGGTGCGAAAACACCACAGAGGTGCAAAAACAGCGCCGAATCGTTACTACCTATGCTATTAGTGTGTTCATTCCTCCCAAAGCGTTGGAGTAAATAAGCTACAAATACATCAATGAAGAGCCCTTAATGTGGGTATTCATCTGCCTGCGCTACCAACTTTTACTGATCCTTTGTTAATGAGATACATTAGCGGGGACAGGTGCTTATATGGCAGTTTTTTGCCTTGTGAGTGAAATAACACGTAAAAAACTAAGCTCATAACCTGTCTTTTTAACGTGAATGGCATTAACCTCTAAACTCATACCCGGTACACCTCGTGGGTTGTTCTTCTGGAGTGTTGATTTTTTTTCATATGGAGTCCCGGTACGGTACGGACCGGTATTGTCGGCAAGGCGACCGACTTGTTCTCCCGTAGACAATCCTACGGGATTAATTAGATTGGATTGGATGTGAATTACAGTACTATCCAGAGGTGTTGGGTTATTAAATGAAACCCAATTCCGCTCGTTCACCAAGGTCCGTTGCGTTCTTCTTCTTTTGTGTTCCAGTAACAATAAGGCTTACCAAGGTCCGTTGCGTTCTTCTTCTTTTGTGTTCCAGTAACAATTGTCGTCACGTGTTGGGGTGATGGGGGTGTCACGTCACCGATGGCGCGTATTGTTTTTTGTGTTTGATTAAACAATAATAATGAACCGATGATGATCGAGGTCTATGAAAACGCTACTCAATAAACCCATCTGTACAATTATTCTACTGTAGTAGGGTACCGTACGGTATGTGGCACACTATGTACACAGTTCCTAGTGATTTTTGTCCCCTACCGTATTTTATCCTCATTGTTTGTCAAGTTTATGATATCTTTTTTTCGTTAATTACGTACCATACAGTATCGGAACCGAATCGTAGTACATATGGTTCTCCCCATACACGTATCACGCATAGAATTTTAAGATTACAATAAATAATACTTTTGACGAATTTATGTTTATATAAAGATAAATCGAATGACAAGAAATTCTGTTCTACAAAAGAACATGGGATTCGATTCGTGTCGTTGCAGGAAGTCTCATTTACTTTGTGTGTGTGTGTGTGTGTGTGTGTGTGTGTGTGTCTGCGTGTCTGTGATCTTTTTCAACACGGTTTACTTGTAGGGTACGTACGGTACATGGACTTTCGGCTCGTTCCCACATACAAAACGCGAGCCACTCCGCGGGCGCGGCAGAGCTCGAACGAATCAATCGAACCTCCACGGCCGCATCTCGTAAATACGGTACAACTAATAATAACAACAACCGTTTCCATACGATGGTACCGTACTCATACTCGTACAGTATGCGATAAACCGACCAACTAAGCATTCTTAAACAATACTTCCATTTATTTTTTGTTCCACAGACCCGAAATTCCGGTGTCATATTGTACCATCGAGCAAGATTTTTTTCAATACAGTGAGTGCTCAAGATCTGTTTATATTTCGATTGTAACACGGAACACCCCTGGTGTTTTTAAAGTGCGTAACCTGACAACCATCACCCTTTCTTTTTACTCCGTCCAATAATAATAATAATAATCATCATCATCAACATATATCGGTAAGAAGAAGTAACACGGTTTCGTCATTCATCCGGTACTCAAAACGGTACTGTACTCGTCGGAGTTGTCTCTCTGGCAACCGCAACTATAATAATCACCCCCGTTGAACAGAACGTCGAATCCATCCATCCATCCATCCATCCATATTTTATTTCGCCGTAACACAAGATTCATTCATTTTTTTTCGCACCGAACATCCGTTGTTGTCATTTGTTTCACCCTTCCTTCCATAAATTCGGTTCCGGCCGTAAAATACCGGTAGGTAATTACAACCGTACTACGGTAATTAATTGCCGTATAATCTCTTCCAAAGCTCGATTTCGATCTCGAATTCGATCACGATCCGAGACACAATCGGAGGTCTGAACGACACTCCATGGATTGAATTGAACCAAAGCACCGCACAGCACCGCACCGCACCGCACCGCACCTCTCTGGCGAATCCCGATATCTTTCTATCCGATCGAATAGACTGAAGGAGATCCTCACACTCACTGTTACTGTACCTACGTACCCCCCCCCCCCCCCAAAAAAAAAAAGGGATTCGATTCGGATTCTTAGAAGTGTCGACTTGACTTGACTTGACTTGACTTGAACAACAACAACAACAACAACTTGATCATTATTATTATTATTGATTTTGATTATTTATCTTGTTTTGATCCATTTGTTTTCTGTTGTTCGATACAGCAATAAATAACAGTAACAACAACAACAACAACAAACAGAACCAACCCAATCCAATCCAATCGGTGGTGTGGTGTTCAGTGTGGTGTTATATCTGTTGCTGCAGAAAACTACGATACTGCCGCGGAATATTTTGTACATACGATTCCTGCCGCTCCCATTCCAGGACCGACACGGGATTATTCAAACAAACAACCAACCAATCGATCAAGCAAGCAAGCAAGCAAGGCAACTTCGTTCCCTTCCTCAATCGAACACCATGGAGGAATCGCAGCAGCAACAGCAACACACCAATCATGCCAACACCAATCATGCCAACACCAATCATGCCAGCACCACCAACGAAAACGCCGATCCCCTGCCCGAAACGTCGGAAATCCAGCGCCTCGATGCCGACACGGTGCGGCGCATCACGGCCGAGCAGGCCATTTCCGATCTGACCAGCATCGTCAAGGAATTGATGGACAATGCACTGGACGCGGAAAGCACCACGATCAAGAGTGAGTAACCGTACATACAGCAGTGAATTGAATTGAATTGAATTTGAATTTGAATTGAATTGAATTAGTTTGGTTTTGTGGATCAACTCTTGTGAACAATGAATGACTGGATCGCTCATCATT
Organism: Pseudo-nitzschia multiseries; assembly: GCA_037355745.1. Classification (NCBI taxonomy): domain Eukaryota; phylum Bacillariophyta; class Bacillariophyceae; order Bacillariales; family Bacillariaceae; genus Pseudo-nitzschia; species Pseudo-nitzschia multiseries. The sequence continues at coordinate 5,481,803 of CM074790.1, read as the reverse complement.
TCCTGTCCTTTCCTTTTCGATGGTGATTCATTTCATTCCATATTATACTATTATACTATTATACCATACTATACCATCGCAACACAACACACAACACACAACACACAACACACACAACACACAACACACAACACACAACACACACAGTCCGGCTGTTCGGACAGGGCCTCGACATCATCGAGGTCTCGGACGACGGCAACGGCGTCCCGGAAGGATCCCTCCCCTACGTGGCCACACGGCACGCAACGTCCAAGATCGAGCGCCTCGACGACATTTACAGCGGCACGGGGCTGACGATGGGATTTAGAGGAGAGGCACTCTTTGCCACCGCATGCGTCTCGGACTCGCTGGTGGTCGCCTCCCGGACGAACGAACAGGAGCTCGCCACGAAGCTCGTGTTTGGGACCGATGGCCGGCCGCTAGTATCAGCAGGAGCAGGTGCAGGTGCAGGAGGTGCAGAAACAGGAAGAGATGCAGCAGCAGGTGCAGCAGCAGCAGCAGCAGGACCAACGAGCGAGTTGCTGGCCCGCAAGGTCGGGACGACCGTGGCGGTCGTCGGGCCCTTTGGGAGGCTCCCGGCCCGGCGGGCGGATCTGGTCCGACGGATCAAGGACGAGCGGACCAAGATCTTCAAGCTGGTGGAAGCCTACGGGATCTTCAACGTCGGGGTGAGCTTTCACCTCATTGACATTATCAACAACAACAACACCAAGCACAACACCAAGCACAACACCAAGCACAACAACCACAACAAGAACAACACCAACCACAACAACCAACGGGAGGAAGCGGTGCTGCAGACGAGCGCTCGCTCTAGGTCCCTGGAAGAAACGGCCAGCACCTTGCTTGGGCCGGTCTTTGTCAGGGGAGCGACCCGCATCGAAATATCGCTGGAATCCTATTTTCGGCGGCAGCAGCAGCAGCAAAAGGCGACCACCCAACAACAACAACAACAACGCGACAACAACAACAACAACAAAACTAACAACAACAACGACGACGACGACGACTATCACTGGGGAATCGGGGGTTTGATTTCCATGGAACCGTTCGAGCTGGCCAGGCAGCAATTGCAATCACAATCGCGTGGTCGGTCGACATCGGCATCGACGAAACACAACAACAACAACAACAACAACAACAACAAACACCACCACAAAACCAGCGGCGGCGCCAATAATCGCGTCCGGTCCGTTCAGTACTACAGCATCAACGGTCGGATCGTGTTGCTGCCAAAGGTGACGGCGATCCTCAAAAAACTGTGGACGAATGCCTGCACGCAGTGCACCGCGGCGAACATGAAACCGCCCAAAAAACCATCGGCCCTGCTGGCATTCACCCTCCCCAACCGGGCATTTGACATCAATCTGTCTCCCGACAAAAAGGAGGTCCTCTTCACCGACGAAGACGAACTGATGGGAATCCTAGAGGAACACGTTGCGAGGATGTGGTCGGCATCGACATTGGCGTCGGGAGGAGCGGGAGCAGGAGGCGGATCCTCGTCGTCCCACGTCTTTGTCGATCAGAGCAACAGTTGCCTCTCCAAACCGCGCTCCAAACCAAGCCGGGTGGCCGTGGCGCGGGTCAGCGACGCGGGAATCCCCAACAACAACACCACCAACGACTGCGCCTCGAGCTGCAAGAGTATCACGGAAGAGGAGGAAGGCGAAGACTGCGAAGACGAATACGACGACGACGACGACGACGACGAATACGACGACGAACACCACAAGCGGAGGTTTGCATTTGTCCACGACGTATCGAAAGCCAAGATGCAACACGAATCGGAATCGAGGCACAAGGATGGCAGACGATTCGGACGCAAACGAAGGAGTCGCCACTACGATCATTCCGATATAGATGCCGATAGTACACGCAGTAGTAGCAATAGCGCAAGTGATCCGTCCACCACGGACGCATTCCCGGATGCCGATGCCGATGCAACCCAACAACACCATCAACAACAACATCAACAACAACAATCGCTCAACAACAACAACAACGACGAAGACGAAGAAGAAGAAGAAGAATACCCTCGGCAACTCCGGCAGACAAAACTGACTCCCGTGGTGGTGGTTGCTAACCAAAAATCGAAGACTACTACAACGACGACTGCTTTGCGTCCCGCCCCCAAACCAGTGGACGAATGCACCGATTCCTCTCCGATCCACGAAGAGACCGAGGAGGAGCAACAACAACAACAACCACAACCACCATCGGGTGTCGTGGACCGGATCTCCGATTCGGACCGACTCAAATGGAACGAGATACAGTCCAGATTTCGCAGACGGGACAGCGACGAAATGAATTTGAAATTGAAAATGGACGATGACGTCGACGTCGATAACGATAACAAAGTCGCCGATAACGATAACGATAGCAATGACGAACGAGAACCAATCCACCGCCTTTCGAGATCGGTATCGGTGGGGGGCCTCCGTCGATCCGCCGCCAACAACAAGGCACCGGTCACTCCCGAAGAAGACCACGAGCACTTCGCGGGGGCCGAGCCGCGTTCCGGTGGTGCCTCGAAATCCGGCAAGACGACCACTCCCGACACTGACACGGGGTGCGAGCACGAGTGCGAGCCCCCATCCGCCCGCCGCTCGCGGCTCGCAAATCTGGAGCAATTTTCTCATCCGGGAGGCAATGGCAATGGTGGCAGTGGCAGCACGGCAACGACCCGGGACAAGAAACGCCAGCGACTGTCGAAATTAGGAGCCTTGCAGCAATTTGCGGCACACAACCCATCGGCGAACAATGCTGACTTTCACGCTGCCGGTAGCAGCAAACCGCGTCGCCGAACCGGAACCGCCGATGGTGCCGGTGCCAAGGACGATTCGTCGACGACGACTGCTGCCGATACTAGTCAGGTAAAGGTACAGGTCGCGTGGGAATCCTTTGTGTCTACGGAAGACGTCTGCTCGAGAGCTCGCACGGAGCGCCTCAACATGCGCAAGCGAAAACAGGAACTGCACGACATTCGACGATTGGTCAAATCACGAGCCCGAGACGAACACGGAAACGAGTCGGAACAGGAACAGGAACATCCGGATTCTACAAACGAGATCCGAACACGAACACGAACCGAAGCCAAATCGGACGAGGAGGAGGAGGACGACGACGACAATGCCGGCGGAGATTCCTTCATCCGAATCTCCAAGTCGACCTTCCGCAGCGGGATGAAAGTCATCGGACAGTTCAACCTCGGGTTTATACTCGCGATCTGCCCCCAAAACCATCTATGGATTCTGGACCAGCACGCGTGCGACGAAAAATACAATTTCGAGCAACTCTGCAAAACGACGGTCCTGCACGTGCAGCCCCTCATACGGCCCCTTCCCCTCGAGCTGACCCCGTCGGAGGAAGCCTGCGTCCTGGACCACAGGGATATTTTTGCCACCAACGGATTCAAGTTCGAGTTCGACCCCGGGGCTCCGATTCGCCACCGCCTGTCGCTGACCTCGCTGCCCCACTCGGGTGCCCGCGAGGGACGCAAGGCGGTCGGGTTCGGACCCGCGGACGTTTCGACCCTCTGCGCGGTCCTGACGGAGGGGTCTTCCTACGAGGCCGGATCGGGTGGCACCGGAACGGACGGAACCGGGATCTACGGCAACAATGCCGTGCGAAGGCACGCCGCTACCTCGGTTTCGGTTTCCAGTTCGGTTTCGAGCACGACGCGGGACAACGCAAACGCCGACCGCTTGCTGACCCGCCTGCCCAAGGCCGTTGCCATGTTTGCCAGCCGGGCCTGCAGGACCAGCATCATGATCGGAACCGCGCTTTCCCAAAAGGAGATGGCCGCGATCGTCAAAAAACTGTCCGCAACCGACAGTCCCTGGAACTGCCCGCACGGACGGCCTACGATGCGGCACGTGAAAAACGTGCTGCCGTTGTTGTGGAAGGACGAGCGACGCGCCGCGGAGCACGTTGCACTTCGGTCGATCCACCCGTGACGTGACGCACGCGCAGCCCGAGGAAGAATACCGAACGAAACGAAACAAAACGAAACAAAACGACACGAACGAAACCACACCCTTTCAAAGTGCATGCCGCTACTACCGTATGTATATACTTGCGTTCTGTCCTGTCCTCTCTGCACTTCACTGCACTGCACTGCACTGCACTGCACTAGTCGAATGAATGCATAAGTACAAGACGATAGAACATTGTTTTTGCTGTGAAATGGTGTGCAACGCCATAATCGACCAATTTTTTATCGACCCAATTTTTAAAATTTACGTTTGACGACGATCTTTCAGTTTCGCCTCCTCGGACTTGATCTACACCAGTAAGAGAAAGTGTCCCTTATTGTGTGTAGAATGCTTTCTTCTTAGTGATCTATTTTCATCCCCAAGTGTGGCTTACGCGCCGCCCACTGATACTCCTACAAATCAATTATTGAGGGTTTGGATCATCTTGGGCGTGTGCAGTGTAGATGAACGTTGATACCTCAAACTTCTTGTTCATCTACTAAATCCATCTAGAAGCAGAGCTACTAAAACCAAAGCCTAGCAGCAATACACTACTAGGTGTCTTTCTAGTAGTAGTAGTAGTAGTAGTATTCTTGAGAGAAAACCACCATAGTTGCTTCCAGTGTTGTTGGTGAACAGCAGCCCATACTGGGCGGCGCCTCTAGTATGAGCCAATATATGCTGGTTCGGATTCTTGTATCTCAGGTCGTCTATGCAGATGGACTTTGACACCTCAGTCTTCATCTAACTCCATCTGCTGAAAGCAGAACTACAGCCTAGTATCAAACTGGTGGTCTTGTTCTACTAGACTAATATTTTTGAGAGAAAACCATATTTTCATCTAGTGACCACGGCACATGGCTAGTACTACTAGTACTGGTGGTGCTGCTTCTATGACGAATCAATAGAGGGTTAGAATTTCATCTTTTGGCATATTTAGATGGACATTGACGCCTCAGACTTCATCTTACTCCTTCTGGAACCCAAATTCCACCACCATTGCTGTTGATCCACACAATGCATCATGATTTTCTTGAACTTTAAGGGATGTTCTTCCTCAATTTTTTGGGGGGAATGACGATGTCAAGTGTGTTGCCCCCTAGTAGTAGTAGTAGTAGTACTTCTTCTATAAATCAATTGAAGGTTCAGATTTCCTCTTTGGTTTATTATGATGAATTTTGGTACCTCGGATGCTATCTAAAGCCATGATCTACTATCCAAAGTTAGTATGGCATCACCAGAGACTTGCTGTGTTCACTTAGTAAATTCAAGAGATCGTGCCATCCCATTGAATCAATAGATAGTTTGAATTGAATCTCTGATAGTTTTAGATGAAGTTTGATACCTTAGGCATCATCTCTTCAATCCCTCTAGAACCAAAGTCATTGCTTCACCAGATAATAGGCAGGGCTCAGGCACCAAGCTACTAGTAGGACTACTAGTAGTACTACAATTTCTTATCCCTGTCTATTGCTGAATGTAATACTGGTGCTATTGAATCAAGTATCCTGGACTATCTGATGCAAGTGATATTTTGATTGGCGCGTTTATATATTGTGTCCAAAAAAAGTAGGTTCATGTCTGATGTTTCACTGCTGAGATATACTAAAACGTCCAACACTATTTTGTGCACGCTTTGAAATCCAAGATTTTTCATTGCAAGTTATTTGCAAAAGAAAGCCAAGAGACGAAAATAAAATAAAAAACATACAAAAAGTAAAGTTCCGGAAGTCTGTTCCTGACTACGGAACTGAACCTCTAGAAAAATGAGTGTTTTTGTTTTAGCGAATGTCATTACATTATGTAAATGTAATTAAGAAAGACTAGACATTTTGATTTTACATTAAGTTATAACAAAAAGACTAGATATGTTGGTTTTAAGTTATGTAAAGGTCGCGTGTAAATGTAACCAACCTTAGCCTCCATTAGGCCCAAGGACCACATTCTAGATACAAAATGAAGACGTACTAAATACAGAACGCTGTTTCTTGGGCTTCGCTTTTAAAATGATGTATATTAAAAACAAGAGCTGCCATTCTTTGGATAAACTCAATATCTGTGCAGGCTCGCATGGTTGACAAGTTCAAAAAATTCTTGTTGAAACTACTAGTAGTAGTACTAGTACTAACTGCCTGCCGTCAATGGGGAGGTGCTTCTGACTGGAAACACATGTTACAATGAAACAAACCATATCTTAACGACTAAACCGAAGAATTAGAACACATTGGAGATAGTACTACCAGTTGAAAGCTTAAGTAAAGATCTATAACCGGCGCCAAAACAGAAAATTAACTTTTTCTTTTTTGGGGGGTCAGGAACCCGTATGTTGGACGTTTCATCGTTACCACGCTTACATACGGTACGGTACGGTAGAAAAATCAGGGTATTTGTGACTTTTCACGTGCATTTACTGAAACAAAACTAATTTAGTACGAAAAGCAGCCGGTTCCTTTTTTGACGCGCGCGGTTGAACAACCACTAAGATTACCGTACGTACCGATAAGTACGAGTACGAGTGCCGTTAGTAATTGCAAAGTACTCCTAGTCGAATTCCGGACTTCCTGGTACGTACTCGTACGAGGTATTACGGTGGTTAAGTTACACAAGTAAAACTACGACAGTTTAGTACCGTATCGTATCTTACCCGTTTTGGTACGTACCGTACGGTACATGCATCGTAGAACGACAATTTTCACTCTTTTGCGGCGCGACAGTCTGGCCGTAAGCCAAAGACTTAAATGTGCTCATGACACCTGGAAGAGAACCCGTTTTTGCCTACACGTATTTGCCATCGACGAAAACGCAACTTCGTGCATACGAGCGTACCGGTACCGTCGATGCCATTGAAGATCAAACAAACATCAAACGACGGAACATCTCTGTTATCCGAAGGAAGCTACATCTGAAACAAGGTATTGCATTCTCCCCTTTGTCCATTGTTACAGAGGTTTGAAAAGTTCGCACTTGTCTTTGGACTTGAGTTCACCCTACCGTATCAGAAAAATAAGTCAACAGTCTTGCGCTCCGATCGTCGATTCGATCAAACAATAATCCACTCGCTGAAGCACACATATTAATCAACCATGCATCGGATATTAGCATCGACACTGCTCCTCGCCGCAACGGTCTCGGCCTTTGCTCCTTCGGCACAGCAGCAACAGCGACAAGCGCAACACGCTGTCTCGACCATGCCCCTCCAGGCCACGAAGCTTGCCGCCTTGCCCAATGTCCCCAATCCTTTCCAATCGCTCCCCTGGAACGTCGAAAAGGCCCAGAAGTCGAAGGAACGCAAGCTCAAGCTCGAGCGCTCGAAAATGCACCGAGAATTGGGAATTGCCCAGGATGCCACCTACGAAGAAATTGTGGAGGTTACCCAACGACTGATCGACGAAGCTCCCAACCGAAAACGCGAGATCCAGATCGAGGTCATGAAGGACAAGATCTTGCAGGCCCGATTGAACGAGCGCCTCGCCGGTTTGGTATCGGACATTGTCAGTGACGATGCCATGGCCCAGGACGATGAGGCGTAAGTACATTTTGAATAATTTTTGCTTTCGAGCGACGAAATGCACTTCGAACGAAATGATCTTTCGAGCGATTCAAGTTTTCTTTGGTAATCATCTCTCATCACTTTTTGTGTCTTTCCTCTTCTCCCTTAATTTTTTCATGTCATTCTGATTTATTTTTTTCGACCGCTTCACCGTCGGCGTTTTCCTCACGATTGTCGTGACGATCGTGCACGGATGCAAAAACTCTCGCGACTGGAAATTTTGCGTTGTCAATGGAAAATCAACTTTCTGCGGCCCACAGTACCTCGGAGGGAGAAAAGGCGATCGCCGAACTCAAAGACAAAAAGCAACCCAAGGAATGGAACGCCCCCGCCTGGACCCAGGGACTCATCGTCAAGCCCGATCAGGCCCACGTCAAGTCGCAGGCCCAGATCTGGGGTGTCATGTCGCTCATGGGATTGGCTCTTCCTCCCTTCATCCAGTACGCCAACCGTTTCTCCTGGATGGTCTGCGTCGCCCAGCTTTCCTTCCGCGGGATGCCCAAGGCCGAGGGCGGCGGCGGCGGCTTTGGTGTCATGCGAATGGGGGGTGGTCCCGGTGACAAGAAGCACCTGAAGGTTGCCTGGCTTCTCGGTATCACCATCACGATCGTCGGTGCCGTCGTGACCTACGGATTCATGCCCGCCTGGGCTAAGGGACACCGAATGTCCCCCACCATTGCCTTTGCCATGCGAAACTTTATCTACGCCGTGACTTGCTCGTACCTCCAGCCATACAAGGGATAAATAAAGAATAATGGTGATGCTACTTTTTTCTACGAACTGTTTAATAATACAAAAAATACACTACGAATTCCGTTCCTCCGTGGCAACGGGCATCATCGTGTGATGCTGATTCAGATTCTGATACACTCGTAAAAAAACGAAAGAGCAGCGAACCGTTCGTTGCATGTTATAGTAGAGAGCGAAGTTATTTTAATGTTATCATCATCTTCTGCCTGGTAATAATTCGGGCCACAATCCCGAGTCGAGAAGCAATGTTTCTTTTATGATGGTAACCCAATGGTATGTATGGCTTGGAGTACGGTACTCGTAGTCGAAGATCGTTTGCTCTGCGATCTCTTTCGAAACATGAGACACAATTTTCTTTGCGACAATAATAGTACCGACTTACTTGTGGTAACCGATCACCATCATCGTTCATTTCAGTGACACCAGATTGCCGCACCGCGGCATCATTTACTGTTTCTGCTCGTAGTGGATCGCAAATTCTCCTCAAATAAGGCGTTTCCCAATACTATATTATTATTATTATTATACTATTATAGTCCCCGGCACGCGGCATCTGATTTGTAGATGATCATAGCAATGCCTCTGTTTCTAAGCGTTTTCCAGTGTAACGCCTTTTCCCTTGCAGTTCCCTGGTAGGCATACATTCTAATATATATATATATATATATATTATACATTTGTATGCAACCGTGCGAGAGTTTCACCACCAAGTCGATCGGTGAGCGAACCACGCACCACGAATTTGCCGTTCCGTTCCGTTCCGTTCCGTGCCGTGTCGTGGTTGGTTCGGTGAAGGACTGCCGTACACTCATTGCTGGTCCATTTCGACACTGCGCTGCGCTGTGATGCGCTGTGCTGTGCTGTGAGGTGCTGTGAGGTGATGTGCTGTGCTGTGCTGTGCTGTGCTGTGAGGTGCTGCTAACGGACCCAATCTGTATAGAAAGCTATAAACGAAACGAAAGGAAACGAAATGGAAAGGAAAAACGAAAGGAAACGAAATGGAAAGGAAAAACGAAAGGAAAGGAAAAACGAAGGGAAAGGAAACGAAAGGAAAGGAAAGGAAACGATGATTGTGTTGCGCGTGTGAATGAAGCCTGCCTGCGCATACCATACTACTATCCACAGTGCCGTAAAGTACGATACAGAACAGAACAGAACAGATTGATCATATCATCGAAACCAAACCAAACCAAACCAAACATCTGTCTCACCTCACCTCATCTCATCTCATCTCATCTCACCTCACTTTCACCTCATCTCATCGTGCCGGTACGGTATGGATACCGTACGGTAGAGTCACAAAGTCGTTTGGATGGTTGGGGGCTTCCAATTGGTACCGTATAGTATAGTATTATAGTATAGTATAGTATAGTATCCATACCGTAGACTACCAGGTATATACAACACTAACCTGCATTGAGGAGAGAAATGTTCTACCGTACGGATACGAACGAAACGGGATGAAATCCAAACAATAGAAGTATACGATAGTAATGTGAATACTACTATACTGCTACAAGTATTAAAGTATTACGGAAGTATTACCGGTACGGTACATTACATCGTATAATTATTTTATTCTAATATTTCGTTGCGATGGATTCATTCGATTCATTTGGTGTTGCGGGCGGTATATCATTATTTTTTTTTTGTTTCTCCTTTTTCGTCTTCTTCTAATAGTGGTACAGTGTCCGGATAGGTACGGTAAGCATTGTGTTTGCGTTTGCGTTTGTAAAAAATAATGAATCCTCCTTCGCTTGGCTTCGCTACGCTACGCTGCGCGTTGCCTGCCTACGAGGTTGTAATTCCACCGAGCGGTCTCTTCCTGGTGGTGAGTGATACCAATACCAATACCAATATCAATACTACTGCTACTGCTACTGCTTCTACTGCTGCTACTACTAATGCTACTAATACTAGCATACTAGTAATACTAGCATACTAGTAATACTAGTAATACTAGTGCCTCGTGCTAATCAATCGATCCATCGATCCATCGATCCATCGATCCATCGATCAATCAATCAATCATCGTGCGGAAAGCATTCTTCCTTGATGTCGTCGGCTCCCCCAAAGAATGCGTCCCCCGACATGTCGGGTCCCGACCGTACGTTGCACTGTGCGCTCTTTTGCAGGCTTGTGATGTAGTGGAACCATCCCGTCGGAACGTATAGGATCTCTCCCTCTTTGAGAACGGTCGATACGGCGTCTGCGGTCCCGACCCGTTCCATCCAGTCCCGTTCTTCTCGTGGCATGTCGGGGTGGGTGTCGAGCAGGTTGATGTGTCCGTAGTTGAGCATCGAGTGTCGGAAACTCGAGTGTCCCTTGGAGGAAACGATGCCGAGTCGCTTGCAGGCCTTGGGCGGGCTGAGTATGTACCGCTTGGCCCCTGTGATCATGGCGATCATGTTTCGTCCGCTGTCGTAGTGATTTGCGGCCGTGATGCCCCGTTCCCCGAATCGGCACTGTATGCCCTTTTGTGCTTCGGGTTTCCACTGTATGAAATTTGCGGTCGTGCTGCTGAAGGACGGAAGATCTTTCGAGACAAAGGTCCACTTGCGGGGGTGGGTGTATCGTTCCTCCCGTGGCACTCCCGATTGCCAGTAGTAGTGGGGAAGGTTTGGATCCAGTCCGACCCGGTCGGCGTATCGTGCGTGGTTGGCCCACCGTTTGAAGGTCCAGTCGTTGTCCCTGGTGGGTGGTATGCCGAGCGTTGTTACGTCCCATAGGGGCACGTTGAAAAACGCAAAAAAGTTGTCGGGCCCCTCGTTGCACTTGCCGTTGGATCGGTTGATTCTCTTGTTGTTGTCGTTGTTGCTGGTGGTGGTGTCGGCGCCTCCTCCCAACCAGCCAAAGGCGCCGCGACCCCCGCCATCCGAGGACGGCCCGTCGAATTGCTCGGCCACGTAGTCGTCCGTCCATTTGTGCGTGGCCGCCAGGACCTCCGGTACGTTGATGACCTTGAAGGGCAGCTTTGCGTTCCGGAACTTGACGGCCGCTTCCATGTCGTCGGGATCGTTCCAGTCAAAGTGTATGAGGTCCTCGTGCAGGACCTCCGGGGGATCGTCTAGGTTGTCCTGCGGCCAGACTCCCAGCACCTCTTTGTAGGGCCTCAGCTTTGGGTATTCACCCAGCGGCGGTGGCTCCGTGAGCTTTGTCGGATAGGTGTACTGGTGCTCGACGTAGTTGACGTAATCGGGGCGTGCGGTGGCGTCTTGGTCCTGGATGGCAGCAAACTCGGTCTCCCACGCCATGGTCTGGCGTACGGGTCGGTGTACCTGGAAGAACTGCTTCTGCGCTCTGTAGTCTTTGCGGTTGACGTGGACGTTGCTGTTGACGTTGCTGTTGGCATTGTTCCTATTCTTGCGTGCCGCCCCGAAGAGCAATCCCCGTCGTTTCTTGCTCTGCTGACCGGGAAGGGGCGGAACGTCGGCCATGTCGGCCCAGCGGACCGTCGTGTTTGTGTTGGAGGTCATGCGTTCCTCGAGATGCTGTAGTTCGTCGAGCCGTCGCTTCATGACGACGTTGGGGTCTTGATCGTCCAACTCTTCTTCTTCTTCCGAGGGAGGCCGGGTGTGTTGGTGTTGGTGTTGGTGCTGGTGCTCGCGGCGCAGGTGGGCGGCGTTGGCAGCGGCAGCGGCATTGGCGACCCTGGCACGGGCCAGCGCGTCGTCGCCGTAGGCACCGTCGTCCGTGGCTCCATTTGGCTGTGGCTGTGGCTGTGGCTGCTGCAGTCGTTGGGGAATCCGAATGCCGCGGGACTGTTGTTGTTGTGGTAGCTTGTGGTGGTGATTGTGATTGTGATTGTATTGTGGATGCTGCGGATGATCGCTCTCGTCGTCGCCTTCGCCGTCATCGGGGATCCAGTGGCGCCTCGTCGATATTTTCTCCTCCCCCCTCAGTGGATGTTGGTAGGGACGCCGATCTGCATCTACATCTGCATCTGCGTCTGCGTCTGCATCTGCATCTACAGCCCGGTCGTCGCTACCACGTCCGCGTCCGCGTCCACCTGCCTTTCTCCCCTTTCTCTGCCTGGTTCGATGGGGGTGGGAGTGGTGCCGTTGTTGCTGTCGCTGTTGCTGTCGCTGTCGCTCATCTCGTTCCCAGTCCGCGGTCTCGCCGGCCCGGAAGGCGTCGTCGGTCACCGGAGCTGCGCCGTCGGGTCCCGGGTGGTTGGCCTGTACTTGTTGCTGCTGTACTTGTTGTTGCTGCCGAGGTTGCGTTATCGTCCGAACTACCCGAAAGAGGGCAAAGGCGATTCCCAGAACAAAAGCGCACGCCACGAGCCGGACCAGGAGCACGCGTTGCCGGACGCTTCGTATTCGAATCCGTCGCAGCAGCTTGTTGCTCCCGCTGTTGCCTTTGCTGTCGCCTTTTCCATTGGATGGATAGCGTTGTTGTTGCTGTCGTCGTTGTTGTCGTCGTTGTTGTTGTTGTTGTGTCCTCTTCGTCGTAGTCGTCCGGGATCCCTCGCCGGAGTCATCGTCCCCGCTGCGGATGACGTTGGACGACGCGTAGGGATCCGACGAGGGCGGCAACAGGGACGACGAGTATTTCTTTCCCGGAGGTGCCAAACCGGACGATTTAGCGACGCTCCGTTGGGTCAGGGAGTCCTTGTCCATGGTCGTTTGTATCGTTGGTCTCGTTTGTCTCGTTTGTCTCGTTTGTTACTTCTTACTTCTTACTTGTAGCTTCTTACTTGTAACTTGTCGTGACCCTTGACTCGTAACAAACCGCAATGGACAACGAATGGCCTGGGGGGAAACGAAACGAAACGAAACGCAACGCAACGCAACGGAATGCTTTTCTTTTCTTTTCGTCTCGGAGCGAATGAATGAATCAATCAATCAATCAATCGAGCAAAATTATGTGAAACGCAGTTATAATTGTGTCGCCGGAACGGAACGGTCCTCGTGGGAATTACTTTGCGGTGTGTATCGTTGCGGAATGGAAACGAAACGAAAACGAGTATCTCGCCGATTCATTCCGTTGTACGGTGCACTAGTACGGTTTTGGTATTCGGTTTTTCTACTCCCACAATCTATCATCTGCTACCGGTAATCGTTCAGATCGATGTTTGGTTTGTCGCGTACGGTACGGTAGGAAGAAACCGTCGAACGTGTTTTTAACGTACCGGTACAGAATGTACCGTACGGTGAAAGTCGTCACCGCAGTCATTTTTATTCTTTTCGAACCGAGCTGCTGATTGAATGAATGAATCAATCAATATCGGTACGTACGGTAGGGGTCAGTTTGAATTGAATTCGAACCGCGCAACGGATAAATAGTACTCCGTACGAAGTACTTCGTACGAGTATCGTACTTCGTAATACAAAAAAATAATAATAACACTTCTAATACGGTACAAAACTTGTATCGTGCGAACTTGTACATGCTGTTACGTACCGTACGTACGGAGCAAGGGTACGAGTACGAGTACGAGTACTCGTACGGGTCACAACAAGCTATCACGCACTACGTTTGTGATAGCCTCGTGATGCAACAAGGGGAGGAGATGGGCTCTGGACGGGTGGTGCAACAAGGGGTGGAGAGGGGGTTTTCCGGGTGGAGCGGGCAGGATATGGGATGGGTGTGGCTGGGGGGCTGAATCGAAGGTGGTGCGGGAAGTGTTTGGGTGGGAAGTGTTTGGGTGGGGGCGCTGTCGTGGCCCCCGAGGCAAGTAGAGTGAGAGGGGGCGCAGCACCAAGCGATTGGCGCTTGCCAGGTCTTCAGGCAGCATAGGCCTCTTGGCACCATTCCCAGAGCAGGTCCTGCTCTGCTGGCGTGATGTCGATGTGGTCATGAATATGGCGGCAGCCAGTGAAGCACCGACCTCTAATGTGCCAGGAATGGCAGCGTTCTTTGCCATCGGGCCGTTTGAGAGGTGGTTTGCCCTTGGCTTTCATGGAAGAGATGACTAATCTCATTGCTTTGTTTTTGATTTTAGCAGTGAGGGGATTGGAGTGGTCAGAGAGCCTGGGATCTCTGTTGGGATTTTGAAGCTGATCATCGCGAGGGCGGGGGGTCCCACCCCCTCCTCCCCCTCCTGTAGGTTGGGCTGGAGGGGCTCCCGCTGGAGGGGAGAGTGGCAGCTTGAGGGCGCGTAAGGCATCAACGTTGGACACATTTGGGAGCCAGTTGAGGTTCTGGGTCATTCTGAACCGGTGGATGTCTTCCCCAAAGTCCGGGGAAGGGAGAGGGGTGTCTGCTTCCCATTGTTCTTCTAGCCAACCCCGGATACGGACCTGGAAGTAGTACACCACTATTGCAGGAGTGATTCGTTCGCCTAGTTCATCTGCAATGGCCCTTCTGAGGGGCATTTGTTGCCACTCTAGCCGGGAGAGACCCCGTTGGTAAGACTTCACCACATTATGTGTGGCGCCTAGGAGGGTGGCTAGTACAGCAAGGTAGCTTTTCAGCTGAGTGGTAGCCTCGGTCCAATCGAGGGGGATGTAGGCTTTGGTCTTTTGCAAGTCTAGGGAGTCCTTGAGTGAGAGAGAGTTGCCGTGGGTGGAAATCATGGTGTCATACGCCGCTACATTAGCAGCCGCTTCATGTTCCCTCTTTAGGGTAGCTGCTGATCCTCCTGGAGGGGTGAAGGCTAGAGGGAGTATGCCATCTGCTACATCAAAGGGGCCGGTCCCATAGAAGTTGCAATCTTGGAACCTCTTGAGTACTGCTGTGGTGATGAGTGGCGCCTGGATGCCAAGGTTGTAGGCCTCTGTGGCCACTTGACTTTGGAGGACCATGTGGGTCTTTTCATGTTTGCTCTTCTTGGCCCAGGCTGTGTAGATGGGGGGAAGATCGGCTTCAGTTGTCTTTCCACAGAGTAGTAGGAGTCTTTCAGTGTAAAGGTTACCCCACACTTCCCTTACAGAGTGCAGCTTGGAGGATTCTTGTCTTCTTTGGTCCAGAGACTCGCTCAGCCTTAGTTGTTGGTCGGTGAGCGCGGAGAAGGCTGCAGTGAGGGTAGGGTCTGCCGGGGCTGCGGTGCCTGCTATGAGGCCTGGGAGGTCGCGAAGGAGGACGTTGCTCTTCATGTAGGCTCGTAGGTGAGCTTCAGCTCGGAAGGAGGGTCCGGGCTCTAGGAGCCTGATGGCGCCCAGAAGAGTAGTAGGTTGTGTCCCCACCGCTCGAAGGGTGTCCAACAGTGGTTTGCAGATATCCCCCAGTCCTTGCTGGAGGATGTGAGGTTGGAGGACTTGGAAGGCCTGCGTCGGGGTGAGGCCCCGGCACAACACCAGAGGGACGAATTCGAAGGGTAGGAAACATACCTTGTGGGCCTGGAGCATTTCCGTGTGGGCAGTACCTTCCGGAATGGCAGGGATGTAGTCCCTATCCGGGTGTTGCGATACAGTGGCTTCATGGTGGGCCATGAGGTACACCCGGCTAGCTGCAGCCCTTGAAAGCAGGGCTGCATCCACCTGCACCAGCTCACCCTCTTGTCCTTCCACATCGTCTATGTAGCCAAAGGCGCGCCCCCGGTTGGCAGAAGGCTGGGTGATGGTGCCGGGGTAGCGTCGGAGGCCATGGATGACTCGCATCCGGTCCACACCAGCTGCATCTTCTTGGAAGATGCCCAGGCCACCAATCGCTTGGGCGTTGAAGATATCAAGGAGTAGGGGGAGAAGCCTGTCCCCGTCCGCCTCATTGAAGAGAGTGTATATGGCCTGGTAGATATTGTGTCTAGCAGGGGCTTCCCCGAAGGGCCCAGCACCTTGGAAGTACTCCCGGTAGTTCATGTCGAGGCTAGAGTGTTACAGGGTCGGCGTGACGTGGTCGGACACGTCGGTGGTTCTGCTAGCGGATCGTTCCCGTGCGTGATGGGATGACGTAGGTATGTACGGCTCGTCCGGTAGGCGCGGTGTGTCTGGGAACCTCGCGTTGAGGGGTATTTGGCCCAAGAGCTTGTCGTGTACGCTAGGCCGGAATCCGATGTGGTAGGTAGGCCCGTTGGTCCTTCCTGTGTGGGGGGAGGTTCTCACGTTGGGAGAATCTGTTCCTCGACCGTGAGGAATCGGCCCGAATACTCTCGTAGGCGCGTTGGGCCTTGAGGGTGTAGGCACGCTGGTGGGCCTGTGTAATCTTCGCGTTGGGAAGATTAGCGGGGGCTTGTACGGGTACAATAGGGAAGACTATTGGACCTGGACGTATAAGCCTTTATTCTACTACTAATCGTTTTAGGAGCAAAAGAGTGAGCTGTAGGCTTGGTTCTTGTTGGAGGGAACCTTTACCGGCTTGTTGGTGCTTTGCCAGTATTTTGCTGCTTACAGCGGGATTGCTGCTTACAGGGGAAATTGCTGCATGCAGTGAGTGATCGTAGAGTTCGTACCTACGTTGGTGATACAGTGAGATCTTGCATACTCAAGGGTGTTCTTTGGTTTGTACGTCGTACGTTCCACGTGGCACTACCATTCCTTACATTCGGTTCGCTACATCAATACAACTTCGTAAGATTACTACTCCGTATGTACGGTACTACGGAGTAAGTAACACGGTACAACGTACCAGTACCATACATCGGAAATACCACAATTGTGGTATTTAGCCTGGCACTACTGTGGCATGTAAGTAGAAACCGGTACGCTTAATCATACATACTACCTCTAATGACTATTTCTACTGTTTTTTCTCTGTAGAAATCATGTGGTACCCCTCAAAAAACAGACGTACGGGGCAAATTTCCATACACAGTATTGTTGCATTTTTAGTGGTATAAGACTCCGTGTAACTCTGAAGGAAATACCACATATACCACAAGTACTTTAGATGACTGTTGTTCTTCAGTCTTTTCTTTCTAAGAAAACCCCCTGGAGGTAATTGTTTTTTTTGCTCACTTTTTTTGCTCACTTTTTTGAAATGGTGATGGTGACGACCTATAAGACAAGAACCGATAAGATGGCTAGTAGTAATAAGCGCCAGCAGTCCCCCTATTATTGCTGCTAAATCAGTCCCCTCTAAGCAAGCTACTAGTAGTGTGCTGTATAATACTATTTTGGTACTGCGGACGTGTGTTTCAATGATTATTTAGTCTACATATCCCTTGGTGGCACAGTTTGATTGTAATGTTTGTTATTTGCCATCAGATTGCCATTGGATTCTTGCCATTAACCAGCTTCAAAAGGATAAAGGTTGTGGAGGGGACAACAGGCTGTATTGGTAGTAGGCATTGGCGCTGCTGGTGGTGGCGGCGTCTGGTTTATTGTTGTGTGTTGGTGGTGATGTGAAGGCATTGATCTTGCTGGAGAGCATCCCTCCCTTGTTGTTGTTGCTAGGGGAGATTTGCCCTGCAGATTTTTAGTGTAGTGTACTAACACGTTGGTTGGTACCTAAATTCACTTGTAACAAACCTTCGTGGCCTCGTCGCCCTGCCTGTTGCTTCTTTGTAGACTATCCATCAATTGTCATTGTTGTCATCTAGTTCTTGTTGTTCTTTGTATCGTATCTTGTTTGATAGCCGTTCGGTTTGATTGCCATTCGATTGCCATTCCAGGTCAGCAAATCAGTAGAGGAACATGATGGTGTTCGAATTTGGTAGTATTTGTACATGTCCACCCTCATCTTCCCTTCTATTGGAGGGGAAACAGATGGGTCGGAGAAGGGTCGTCGTCGGCGGCAACGACGTATCTTTGTGTGTTATTTGCAGTAGAATTGCAGTTCGAATACCCTTCCGGATCGAAAACCAAGTAGCGGAATGTGGAGGTATTTGAGTTGGTGTCATTTTGTACTATTTGTACGGTGATGAACCTTCATGGTCTGTTCTATGGAAGGAGAAACAAAAGGGTCATCAAAATCGAATTAGTGTCGGTTTTTTCGTATCTTTGTATACTTGAATCCCTCTTGTCGATTGCCATTCCAAGTAAAAAATCAGTAGAGGAACATGATGGTGTTCGAATTTGGTAGTATTTGTACATGTCCACCCTCATCTTCCCTTCTATTGGAGGGGAAACAGATGGGTCGGAGAACGGTCGTCGGCTCGATTTTTTTTGTATCTTTGTGTGTGTGTTATTTGCCATTGAATTGCCGTTCGAATACCCTTCCGGATCGAAAACCAAGTAGCGGAATGTGTAGGTATTTGAGTTGGTGTCATTTTGTACTATTTGTACAGTGGTTGTGAACCTTCATGGTCTGTTCTATGGAAGGAGAAACAGAAGGGTTGATGGAGGGTCGTGAAATTAATGACATTCGTGATTTCACAGATCGGACTTCCCATCAAAAGAATTGTCTTAGGAGTGAGTTTTTCGGTGTGTTTTCAGGGTCTTTTGTCTTGTTCTTGTTTTGAAGGGACTTCAGTGTGCGGAGCACACATATGTTTATTTCCTGTAGACTTCTACATGGTTTTGGTACTGGGTATTTATTGTGGTATTTTTGTCTTGTACACTCACCGTACCGTGAGAGTACACAAAAAAAAACGTAACTTAAAATGCAACAGTACACAGCAAACCATGTAGAAGTATACAGAGGTAACGTTTGGTGAGTAATGCGCACCTTTTTGTGTAACACTCTAACAAGTACTAACACACAAAGTATTGAAAAAAAATTGTCGGAACGTTGAAAACTCACTTAAACAAAAGTGCTCACAAGACAGATTGAAAATCAACCATTCGCTTTCCAACTTGAGGTACAAGAAGATGGAAGTAAATGTGTACAGATAATACTGTTATCTTTTACTCACATATTACATGACCCTAAAATTGACTTAGACAGGTGATCGATCAAACCCGCCCATGATTACAGCACACAAGACGCATGCAACAAAGAACATGAAAAAACTTGAACAAAAAAACAGAGCTTATCAGCAACAACAGAGGGGGATCCCCGATCCAACAAGCTACTCCTCTCCTCCATCGATCGATCGATCAATCGATTGAATTGATCAGACCATCCATCAAACCAACAATTGAACCAACGATCAAATGAATCAATCGGACGAACAATCGAACAGACGATCGATTTGGCCTCCACCGAATCGAACCAAGTGATTGATTGAATTGATCATGGAAGACCCGGATTCCCTCCATCCCTCTCGTCACGACGCATTGCCTTGATTAGGTTTGTGATGGACAAGTCTCCATAAACACGCTTGATCTTGGTGATGGCAGTGCTCACATTGTTGCCACGATTCAAGAGCCTCCTCTCCATATATCCCCATATCACCTTCCTGTTGGAATACTTGAACTTCACCCGCCCGCGCTCAGCTGCAGTGAACTCGTGCGCCGGCTTCCTCCATCCTATTCCATTATGGTACTCATCCCACAAGGCTTGGATGGTTGTTGGAGTGGCGTACAAGGTTGCAGGCCGCTGCCCCTCTGGAAGTCCTGGAGCTACGTCCACTACTACAGCCGGGCCTCTCCCTCCTCCTCCTCCACCAAGACAATGCGCCAGAGCCATTGCAATCCCTCTACAGATCTGTTGCAACTGCTTCACCTGTCTCTTCACCTCTGCTATCTCTGCAATGTTTTGGTTCCTGAGCTCTGCAACATGGTTCTGTGTGGTACACATCTTAGCATAGATATCATTCTTCCATTGCTCTCCGTGCCCTCGTGCTTCTCTAGCAATCTCATCTTCTGTCGTAGGGATTTCATCCAAGTGCACAACCCCATCATGATTTGAAGCAATCACTCGAACCTTTTGAAAGTGATTCACTTCATCCTCCAATCTTTCTTCTAAAAGGCTGTACCGATTAAGTATCTGCCCCTTCAGTCCAGGTGGAACCAAATCAACTGCTGCTCCATCAAAGCAAGCCCAAAGCAAGGCCTTTGCAAGAGTGGCGCCAACTGCAGGGCCAAACTTGGCTTTAATAGCTGGCGCAACTGTACTGCACAGCCACTCCTTTGTAACATCACTAGCATCTTTCTCCTTGGACACAAAGATGCCCTTATAAGACAACTTAATAGCTGCATTAATATCCGGCTAATCCAACTGCACATCCAGATAGCTGTCTTGCATGCATCTAGTCTTCCATCTAGTTCTGTAGTTGACGCAATCCCTAGTAGCTCCTGCTCTGCGTGCCATAGTTGTACCCCACTTCTTAACAGAGTGAGTGCCAAGCTTCCTATCAGTAACAGGTTCAAACCCTGCTGGGTCCTCGATGATTTGCCTGAGGGCATTCTGATAGCTGCTCTTGCAAGCATTTGCTTCCTTGTCTTGCACCTTTGCAGATGAATTAAACACAGTATTTCCTTCTGCAAATAACCATTGGCTTAATCGCCCTGCCCCAGTGCTTAGCCAGACCTCCAGATAGATTGCAAGCTCAACGAGAACACAGTATTGGTGATCCATAGCTCCCATTAGCAGCTGCACTGGACAGTCCCCTTCATCCTGGACATTCTTTGACCATCTCATCTGCGCTGTAATGTAACCGGTGTAGTTTAGGCTGGCTTCCAAGTTAACCTTCTTCATATGCAATGTATCATCCCCCCTACCAATCATATGAAGCTGGAACTTCAACATGGCTTGGTGCCTAAGCTGAACAATACTGTATCCCTTGGCTAGTAGATCAAGCACTTGCAGGAACTCTTCATTTGTGAAGCACCGGTCAGCTTGGCTCTCCTTTCCTAGGTGTCAAGTCTCTTTCTTCTTCCCTGCTTCAATAAGGTTGTTAATGCGGCGAGACTTTGTGGGGTTTCCTAAGCATGTGACTTCATTCCAGGTGGCATGGCTTGGCATGAAGTATGAGATAGCCTTCTTCCAATACATCAGAGTACTTGATCTACCTAGTCGTGGATTATCATCTGGTCCAGGATCAGCTTTTTCATACACCTTGAAACACATCCATCTGTAGATATCCTCAGGCGTAATGACAGCAAGCTCCTGAGTAGTGAACATCTTGTCCGTGGGGTATTTGCATTCATGCAAGAAATCCATCACCATCAGCAAGGTCTTGTGGTGTCTTAATACTTGGGTGGGAGCATTCACATTTGTTGGTCCTGCAACTCGGCCTCCTCGTCGACGAGGTGTGGCTGTCGTATCATCGTCGTCATCCTCCGCATCCGCATCCGCATCCACATCCGCATCCGCATCCGCATCCGCATCCGCATCCGCATCATCATCATCATCATCGTCATCGTCATCGTCATCGTCATCTGATTAAGAGGGTTCTTGTTTGTCAGCTCGATCGACGTTAGCCCAAGCACGTCGGAGTGCTGCAATTCAAACATGTTGGTTGGTTTCTAATGGTTGAATTATTCTTCCTGTTCTTGTTCCAATGGGAGGGGGAGAAGGCGGGGGGCGAGTAGTACTAGGAGATCCGGGTGCTGATCCAGCACTATTACTGAAATCTAGAAGGGATCTAGCATTCCGGATTTCTTCCAAACTCTGACCACCTTGTGGAAGGGGAATGCTGCTTTGAATGCTGCAGTGTTGACAGCAGCAGCGCGGGCTGCAGCACGCCATTCCCTGGATCTAACAGCTACCGGATTCATACTCAGTACTTGGGGCATACCTTGCTTGCTTGTTGCTTGCTTGTTTCTTGTTAGTACGTGTTTTCGTTTACTTTGGATTGGAAATGTGAGCTAAATAGTGAGTTGAAATAGTGAGCGTTGAATTGATGCGTTGAATTGAATCGGCAAAAAGAAATGAAGTTAGAAACCAAAATGGAGACTTATTGAGTGTCGCCAAATCAAGAAGTAAAATAATGGGCTGGTACTCAAGGGTGTGGGTTGCATAAGTTGCGCACCTCGTGTTAAAATACAGCAATAAAAAGCAACTAAAAATGCAACCCTCTTAAGGTTGAATATGCAACCTGTACTGTATGGTACTACCACTACAAAAAATATTACCGCACCTCTGTTTTTAGAGGGTGCCGAATGGGGTAGTATCTCAGTCTACAGAACGTGCAGTACAGAGTTGCACGCAGCCAGGAAATTCAACCTGGGTTGCATTTTATGTGTATTGTACCAGTATGGACCGATAGCCGCTAATTGGGTCATTCCCAAAAACACAGAATATGTGTGTCATATGGCATCGATGTGTGTATTCGGGAATGAAAATCGTGGACACAGATGTCTGTGCGCTAAAAAATCTTCCCATATTCATGTTCATTTTTGGAATAAGGAATTTGGCGGTACCTATGATACAACCCAAGAAAAATTGGTATCTGCCTCTTTCTCCAACTAAAAAAGTATGCACGGACTAAAAAAGGTATCTTTCTCCTTGATAGTAATTTTGCGGGTGTAATTTGAAATTTTCAATGTTAATTTCCCTCTTCTCCGATTGATCTATCCTTCTTGTTGTCCTCACCCTCTTAACAATCATACTAGTAAGCAAAATTCCACTGTCATGGCAACACTTGAGATCCTTTTCATCTTCTGTATGATAGACGACGGCGATTCTGAAGATGAAGATTCTTTTGACAGGCGTCTAAAAGATAGAAGAACACCAAGAATAGCCCGTTGCCGGCACTGCCAATCCTCCTTTACTTACCTTTTCAACTGTGGCAACGAACAGGAGACTCCTCTTCTCAACTGCTGTGGTGTAGACCACAAGAAGGTCTTTCGCGATCTCCTAGACCTCTTCCAACCAGTATTTGATATATACACAATCAATAAAAAAACTGAGTGTATCCGTAAGCTAACCTTAACAAAGAATGGAGTACCAAAAGGAAGAAAACGAGAGGCGAATGCAACATGTTGCCTTGGGTTAGTCCTTTTTTGGTTTCGCACAAGAGGATCTATAGCAAGAATCTCCTCGCAGGCTTTTGGACTTACATCTACTGTCATGTACAAATGGATTAAGTTTTTGCGGAAAGTTCTTTTGTGTGTATTACAGAACCATCCAAATGCAAGGATTGCACTTCCAAACAAAGAAGAAACGGAGGAATACATTAGTGCAATTGGTGCAAAATATCCGGCACTTCATGAAAAACAAGTATGGGGCGCTGCCGATGGTCTGAAACTCAAAATACAGCACTCCGATAATTGGTAAATACAGAGCCAGTACTACAATGGTTGGACATGCAACACATACGTGAGTAGTGTTTTTGTTTTTGCACCTGATGGGAGAATCCGCATAACTGCTTTCAACTGTCCTGGGTCTTGGCATGACAGTACCGTTGCAGATTATGGTGTTTATGACCAGATGCAGGGAATGTTCGGTGACTATGGCGCAATGCTTACGGTCGACGCAGCATTCAAAGTAAGACTCTCAAACTATCTTATCCAGAGTTTGCAATTGAGTCAAGTTGGTGCTGAAACTCTTGTTTTGAATCTTGAAGCAACCTTGTTTCGGCAGTTATCAGAGTGGGGGATGCAAATGATCCAGGGGCAATTCCCACGATTGAAAGACAGGCTACTTTTACGTCGGACGTAGAGAACTTTGGAGATCGAAAGGTCATACTTAACATGATGATGCTTCTGTACAACTACCAAACCAGTACTACTGTTGGCCACAACCAAATCCTGAATGTTTTCATGCATAAGAAGGACGGATACTTCTCTTATGCCACCAAGCCAACGGAAGATGCCACCGGCATGTTTGAGTAGCCGGCCATTGAGCCGTTGAGGAGCTGCGCTGAGGTGTTGAGCTGGTGATTGGGGTTGCCATTGGACTTGGATGGATGGACTTAAGGTATTCAAAAACTGGACTTAAGGTTTGATGGAAGTTTTGCCTTCAAATTTCGCTTTGGGTGGTTGAGTAGAAGTAGATTGTTGCCCATGGTCGGTGTAGTAGATAAAGATTAATAATTGACAAATCAGTAGCTTTCATTTGGACACAGCTTTCGCTGTTGCTAAGTTTTTGAATTATGAGCTGAATTACTATGAGCTTAGAGCTTGCTGGAAGGATACGAGGAGTTTATACAAGGAGTTTTGATCCAGATTGATCCAGATTGATCCATCCGGGGTAGTTTCGCTTTTGGTGTTCGGGTTCGTAAAAACCGCACGGCTCCTTAAGAGGGGTTCAACTTCTTAATAGGGGTTCAACTCAGCGCCGGACGAAGTTAATCCCATCAGTTTTTCCATACATGGAAATGGGAATGGAAATGGAAATTGTTGGCCGGTGCGTTGATTCCCATCGATTTGATTCCGATCGAGTTCAGACATTCATGCACCGGCTTCACCATTTTGCATGAGTTACTAGTAGTAGTACTACTACTTGTTACTACTAATTCATTATTTCATTTCTTTGCAACTTGCAAAGCTCATGTTGTTTTCTTGCAAAACCAAAAGCAACTACTACTAGTCGTTAATCTACCATGGTAATTTCCAAACAAGAACAGATTCTTCAGGCTCTTCAAGCCAAAATCAAACGACAACACCAACAACATCAAGCCAAAATCAAATGACAACACCGACAGCAGATTCTTCAGACTCTTCAAGCACGAAGAATCTACTAACAACAGATTGTTGCACAAGCCAATCCAGTCAATTTGAACCCATCTACCCCCCCCCCCCCCCCCCCCCCCCCCCCCCAAGAGAAGTGGAAGTGGACCGTGGTAATGATTCATGGTTGTTTGACGATTCTATGGTTAGATATGCTACTATGCGCCTCCCCACACCGCTGTCAGCTGGGCATGGCGTGCACTTCATGTGTGACTAGGTGGCTCCATTTCATCAAGTGCTCTGCGCGCGTATTGGACCCCCAAGCCGGTTGGTGTAGGTGGCAGCAATTTGGTGAGTGGGTTTGGGCCTGTTGCAGCTGCCCCCATTGTGCATGAGATTGATTCCACAGGAGTGGCAATAGCATTTGTACTGTTTCCACTTGGGGACATACAGTGTACTACCATGCTGGATTCGCATTGTCTTTTGTCCTTGGTGTTGTTGCTGGTCCAGAAGTTGTTGATGGGCGGCTTCAAGGCTGACTATTTTCAACATCATGGCGGATAACGCCGCCTTGACCTGGTATTTGGACATGCTGGTGAGTGACAAAGCTGCAGTTGTCCCCACTGTTGCCACCAGGGCCAACTCTGTCTTAGACTGTAATTCACGACATACACTCATGAGTTTGTCTTGTTTGTCTTCAATGTTAGAAAAACGTATGTCGGTTCTGGCTTCCACCATGTAGGCGGTGTTGGTCTTCGAGTGGTAGCTGCTGTACAACTCCTTGTGGCAATGCCCCCAAAATTTGTTGTAGAGAGCAAACTCTGCATCAGCACCATGTGTGGCTCGATGGTCCTTCCATTTATTCTCCACTTGGTGGAGTATCATTGGGTTGTGTTTACTCCTCTTGAATGCAAGATGGGCATAGTCGATCATCGGTACTTCCGTCATTGTGACCGTGGCCAGGAGTAGGTTGATCTGGTGTTGATAACGTGCAAGCAGTTGGAAATGATTTGGTATTGGGATTAAGTCTCCAGTAGGAATGCACAGCCCCCTCATTGGATGTACTTTGTGGAGGTCACTTTGGCCAGCGCGTTGGTGAGGGTCTTTTTGAATTCATAAACATCGATGCTTGTCAGTATCATGACTGCCTTCATTTTTTAGTCCTCTATGTGGTCCTGCAGGGCCCCGATGTCCTCCTTTTTCCTCCTTTTTTCCTCACTGTCATCGTTGCTGTCTTCTACATACCCCAATCGTGTTCTGTGTAGTGTCCCTTGTAGGTGGTGGCTTACCTCTGTGTTTACTATTTCTAGTGCATCTTCGGTCAGCTCCTCGAGTTGTTCCCTAAAGTGTTGAATTTCTCTCTCACACATTTGGTTGCCTGGATGGCATCATTGGGGATGCTGGGGAGCTGGTTCGGAAGGTGAACACAGAGACAGTCCATGCTATTCTATCCAAGACCCCACCAGAGCTACTACCCGGGTGCTCAAACTTCTAGAACACCACATTGACATGCCACTCTGACTGGTCTTATGTCAATGCGTTGTGCTAAGAATACCCTGTTCTGCCTCCCCCCAAGGATGGAGCCCATTCGGAGCTGCTTGCTGGCTCCTGCAGTCATTTTGCACAGATCCTTCTTCCTCCCCTCTGAGTTTGTCGTGCTCCTGGTTTTGGGCAAGGGGCTTAGTACTAGTACCCCAGACAAGCAAGCCCTCCAAGCAAGTGCTACTAGTATTCCCCACGTCACACCAGCACCTAATAGTAGTACTACTAGTACTACTAGAACACCAGCAGCACAACCTGCTGCTAGAGATACTATGCGAATCTATCCTGCTGGATAGCAGTACTACGCTCAGGGTAGACGGCAGGTACTAGTAGTAGAAGTAGTAGCTCACCTTCAATGGATCCTGTGTCCGGTGATACTTACCGAGCACGGTCCATTTGCAAGAAGGAAGCAAGTCATGCTGAATCAATCCGTCCTTATCGGGATCCATAAATTGAATTAATAATAAAAATTTTGCTGCTGTTTTGGTTGTCGGCAAATGAAGTTGCGAAAAAAAGCTTGATCGCGGATTCGAACCGCGGACTTCCTCTCCATTACTACTAATGATGGGCTCTAGTATCCAACTGAGCCACTAGACAATCGGGGAAGGAGTGATTACATCACGGGGAACCGAAGCCCAGTCTCCCCGCATGACAGGCGGGGATACTAGCCACTACTATGACGGAAGGATCAGCAATGCGAGAATCTGACCACGACGGGGCTCGTAGGAGCCGCCACCCTTGGTTTCGAAGACCAAAGGCTCTGTCATTGAGCCACGACGAGGCCTTTCGCTGGTGAGCATGGGGTTCAATCTGCCATTCATGACCAATCATTTTGTTTTTCAATGATGCAATTGACATGCAAACACAACATAATAAGTTCTGCACGCGCAAACCTCTCCTGTTCTTCTCCGGTTGCTAAGTATCGACTTTGATTGTAAGAATGAGTCTCGAATCAAGTTCCAGTTCGATTGCACCTCCAGTTCGTATCATACGGTATGGTAGACATGAAAGGAATTTAATACAACATTGCCATGATTACTATTGATAACTGACAATGAATTGCAAAGACAAAGATCCTATTGAGACACATGCCAGGTCTGGGAAGGGGTGCTGCCCCCAATGGGAATCCGACCCTAACAGCAGCCAGTAGCAGCCCTCACAGATCATCAGCTCAAACTAGCAAGTTAACAGCTAACGTAGCAGCCTATGACCCCATGATTACTACAGAAGGCAACTCCCTCACTCTCAAGGACTTTCTGACCCTCCAACACACTAATGACTTTATACCAACAGACTGACCCAAAGCCACCGCTCAGCTGGAGAGCTACTACACCGCGGTCCTTTGGGCCATCATAAAGCTCACATTACACACCAGGTGGTGGAGAGCTACCATAGAGGGCTACTCTGACTGAAGAGGCAATAGATGCCCCTCCAATGGACCACTGTAGATGAACTAGGTGAGCACATCACAGCAGCCCTGGTAGTCTATTACTTCCAGATCCGAGTAAGCGGCTGGTTGGAGGAGCAGTGGGAGTTGGCTTTCCCTATCCCCTATCCTAACTTTGGAGAAGAGATCCTCCAGCAATTCCAAATGATGCAAAACCTTAAGTGGCTCCCCAATGTTTCCAATTAATGAGAGCCCCCGGTGTTTTCTGAGGAAGCCCACCTTCCTACCTGCATTTGGAAAGGCCGAAGGGAGGGGAGGGGCACTGGTGGTCGCAGCACTAGTAGCAGCAGTAGCAGCAACAACAACAACAACACACTGGTATGACTTTAAAACCCAAACCAGGACCTGTGCCTTGAAAACAGAGGCCATTGCGTTGTTTAGAAGATAGATGCTTGGAAGATGTCCCAGGCCATATTAGCCATGGGGGAAAGAGGGAAGGGCCCACTTCTCCTACATGATGGTGGTGAACGATGCCACTCTTGGCACATCAAAGGATACTCCTTCAGCAACTGCAAGCACATATACGACCACGTGGCATCTACCCTGGAAGAACAAGACAAGTTCTGGGAGTGGTGCCAGGACGAGGCCTATGCATGAGGGGCTGACAAGTGCCCTCTGCGGCTTGAAGGTGTGGCACCTTCCCCTCAAGTCCTGGGGGGAGAGGGGGGGGGGGGGCATAAGTGAGAGATATTCACCTCTAAGTGACCAATTCTATTAATATAGAAATAGGTAAACCTAAAAAACAGAGTGCGCATATCTCCCCTAGACTTGTTTTGCACAAGTGGCATCCCAGCCCCCATTCTGGATCCCCATTGGACAGCAAAAATGATAGCAGCAGCCTTCAAAAGAGGGCCACACCAATCCTCTCACCAAGATATCAAATTCCGCAGGGAAGAGTATACAGACATGATGGACAAGCAGCAATGGACGGCGTCACGTGCTCCCCCAACCGCACTCATCTGAGACCTTCCTGGATTAAGACTCAGTCTCTTGTTGGCGCTAGTCCCCCAATACAGACAGCAACATAGAATGATCTCTGACTACAGCTTGTACTTTGGAGCTAACAAAGACACTGTTCCACTTTTGCCAGAAGACTCCATGCAGTTTGGGTGCACCCTACAGCGCCTCCTCGCCAGGCTGCACCAAGCCAACAGCCAGTTTGGCCCTGTACAAAATCAACCGGATAGGTATATTGAGTTTTTAAATTAAAGGAGAAGTGAGCATATCGCGAGATTGCTCTGTTATTGTGCTATTTCATGTACTGGACCGGTATCACTGTAATGTGTTGTAGGGATGCCTTAACCGATCATAGATCATGTGTTATTTGTCATAAGACAGAGAACACATGAGATCTTAATATCTTGATACTTGAAGTCACTTTTCAGGGGTATAAGTAACTTCCATGTGTAGAATGAATGTATCTACTATAGAACGTACGTAAGTACCGTACGTGTATTTTTGACCGACAACAAATATAGACCTCTCACATAGGTTCTATTGTGTCCAGTTGAAACCAGTGGATACCATGAAGCTAGGAATCCTGCTTCCCTTCTGGGAAGGGAAGCCACCTCTCATTGGGATTCCCCTCACCAACCCAATGGGCTGGATGAAGTCCAGTCCACCCAACTTCTGCTGTGCCTGCACCAAAATGATTGCTGACCTTGCCAATGCTGCACTTGCAACAGGGCTAACCCAGGCTCAGAGCAAGCCCCACCAACTAGACCTACTTGCTGAAGTGCCTCCAGACAAAGCACCTCCAGCGGACGCTGCTGGCCCTTCCCTAGTAACTGGAACAGGAGACAGCAGTACAGCCCCCTACTAGTACTGCTGCTGATGCAAGCCAGTTCAGCAGTACTGCTGGGATGTGTTTGGTGTGGATGACTTATGTGAGCTAGTAGCACAAGGCAAACAGTGGACCAGAAGGGCCGTCAAGAGGGTGCTCTTCCAGTCCTTATACAAGGTCTTGCGGCACTTGGATTCACTAGTAGGCACTCCCTTCCGGCAGGAGGAGCCTGTCTCCCTCAAGAAATTGCTAAAAGGGGATGCCACGTGGACTACGTACCAAGAAAATCACACTCGGCTCCTCATTCATTCATTCATTCGATACGATACGATACGATGCGATGCGATTCATTCGAATGAATCAAAATCACTAATCCATGGTTCTTCCCATTGTCCTTCCGCCCTCCATCATCCACATAATCGATCATTTTTCACGGTATCACCGATACGGTTCGTACAACAACGCAAACCATTCCCAATTGTGTACTACGACTACAAGTATATACGAAGTACTTTGTAGTTCGTTCTCGGGACCTAACCGACCGACCAACAACCAGCCCCCGGCAGCAGAGCTTTCCACACTTTTGCGACGATGAATTGCAACGACGACGATAGCGAAACCAACAACAACGACACCGCGCTCCTCCGCGGCTTGTTTGCCGGATCCGGATACGACGGGATCGCCACAACGGAAATGGCCGATGCCATCCTCTCCCTCCTTCCCGAACCCGCAAAGCACCGCCTGGAGCAGAATCCCGGCAGCGTCAACATCGTCTACCTCGGAACGGCCATGTACGACCTTCCCGTCTCGAGGGACAAGCACATCGGGGTCTTTTGCGACCGGGGGTTGTCGGTGGAGTGCCTGGACGTGGCCCTGGACGACGATAATAGCAACAACAACAACAAACTGCAACGCCGGGCCGAGCTGCTCTTGGAAATCGCCGACGTCCTGGTCGTCTCGTGCGGAAACACCCTCTTTGCGGTGGACCGATGGAAGCACCTTGGACTCGTTCCGCTCCTCAAAGCGGCGGCCGACAGGGGATGCGTCCTCACGGGGGGATCCGCCGGGGCCATTTGCTGGTTCGACTCGGGACACTCGGACAGTGCCGATCCCGATACCTACGTCGATCCCATGCTCCGCAAGGCAGCGGAAGCAGAAGCAGTAGCAGTAGCAAGCAAGACGAGCAACAACACGAGCAATGGTGATATGGGCAAGCTCTCCGAGTTCGACGCGTCCGACCCCAAGGAATGGAACTACCTGCGGGTTCCGGGACTGGGGATTCTTCCCGGCCGGCTCATCTGCTGTCCGCACCACGACAAGGTCCAGAGCAACGGGGTGCTCCGGGCGGACGATTTCGATGCCATGCTCCAGCGACGCGCTGCGAAGGTGCTGGAACTGATGCCCGGAAGCAGCAACACCAGCACCAAAGACGTCGTGGTGGTTCCGCACGTCGTCGGCATCGGCATCGACCACTACGCGGCATGGATCGTAGAGGGGGATCGATACCGGGTGTTTGCCCTCCCCGGAAAGACCGGATCGGTGGGAGAGGATTCCGCAACCGAATCCAAATCCGAAGCGACGACGACGACCACCTTTGCCGTCGACGCCACCGGCACCGCCACCGGGACGCCGGGGGTCTGGATCAAGAGGGTCGTTGCAACTGCAACTGCAACTGAAACCACCATGAATAACGGCAACAATAGCAACGATGACCAAACACAAACACAAACACAAACACAACACGAGCTGGTCGTGACGGCGGCCCTGTGCCCGCCCGAGGGGAGCCTCTCGGAATTGCTGGGAGGTGACGAAAACGAAAACCGGCCCTGGTTCGGAAGCACGTTCGAGGAGGACGACGAGGAGGAAAACGCGAT
The DNA here is from genome assembly GCA_037355745.1 of Pseudo-nitzschia multiseries. Classification (NCBI taxonomy): domain Eukaryota; phylum Bacillariophyta; class Bacillariophyceae; order Bacillariales; family Bacillariaceae; genus Pseudo-nitzschia; species Pseudo-nitzschia multiseries. The sequence goes on along the minus strand of CM074790.1, from coordinate 5,450,624 downwards.
CCAGCTGGAGCGCTGCCGCAAGGAGAATCCCGTGGTGAGGATGTCCCGGTAGTACACGGTTACTGTGCAGCGCAGTGTAGTACACGTGTACGTGTACGTAGACCGGCAAAGCGGAATGCATACACCGTACCAAACAACAACAACAACAACAACAACACTATACTGTTGCATCGCAAGCCGGGACACGGAAGTGTGTGCCTTCGGTGCGGTGTGGTATTGTACGATACGGTACGGTACGGGTGTACAATGCTTTTGGTCCTCGCGATCGTGGAACCGGCATGCATCGCTGCGCTGGAGAGCCAGCGTGCCGAAGCGTTTCCCGGATGTGGTTTGGTGAGAGCCAATTCATACTGTATATTCGTGCTATGCGTGTGCTGCCGATGGTAGATCCGATCCGATCCGATCCAATCCGAATCGAATCGAAACGAAACGAGAGAAGACGGTGGGGTTGGAACGAGGGTTGCTCTTCTTCGTTCGATAGCTTGAAGTTTTTGTTCGCATGGCCTGTTTTTTGGGACAGCACATGTATTGTGGAAGCAAACAAACCAAACTCCCCTCGGACACATGGTTCCAAAATTCCCATCCAGTACGTAACGCAATATATCCGACACTTAAGGTAAATTACTTTCGTGATAAAAAGTAACATAAAAAAATCTCGTTATCCATCATCGTTACACTATATCATTATTATAGTGAGCTTGCGGGCGTTAAATGACGGCCCCTTCCTCTTCTCCGTCCTCGCCTTCGTATATTTGAAAGTCATCGACGGGAAAAGTTCCTAGATTCTTGACGGGACCCACCAAGAGCGTCGTGAGTTGCTGTAGAAGTTTTGTGTCGTCCTTGTTGAGCATGTGGTGTTCGATTTCAGTCTTGCCGATCTCGAGTTCCATGTTGTCCTGTTGAACCCGTAGAGAGTGTTGGATTTCCTTCAGCGAGCCCATTTCGGCGTTGACGTGATTTTCCATTTTGACCATCTGTTGCTCAAAACCCTTGAGATTCTCCGTCACCATTCTCATACGCGTTCTGATTTCTCCCTCGACCCTAGATTTGATCTCCTCTTCGCGGGCTTCGGCGTCCTCATCGCCAGGAGTGTTGATCTTCTTTTGCATCACGGCACGAATCCGCCGGTGGAATTTCAGCGCGTCGTTTGTGATGCGATCCCGCAGCTGAAATTCGGCCCAGCACCGATCGATTTCCAGTTGCGTGTACTTGGACTTGAGTTTTTGGTATTCCTCTAACGAAACGGCAGATGGACTCGTTGTTGTGTTATCTGATGATGTCGGGTCAGAACCCTCGTCACCATTTTCGTTTTCATTTTCCTTTCCATCTTTATTTCCATCTTCCTTTCCGTTTCCATTTCCATCCTCTCTCTCTTCTTGTTCTTGCATGGCACACTCAACCTGCACACGCTGCTGCCGAATGACTTCGTGGGCAGCCTTCAATTCATCCTTCAGGTTCACAATCACCTTCATGATGTTCGTGGGGTCATCTTGCGGTGGTGTCGATGGATCCTCCTTCGTCTCTTCTCCCCCAGAAGCTTGTTGATGGACGGCCGCCTGTTGGGCATCGATATATCCATGCATACTTCCATGAACGCTACCGTGCATACTACCGTGCATGCTACCGTGCATGCTGCCATGCAGGCTGCCATGCATACTACCGTGCAGGCTGCCGTTGCTCGAGGGAGACCTAACATTTCGCCGTTTGTCGATGCGGTTTCTGAGTCGTCCTAACAGGCCCCCACGTGAGATATTGAGTCCAAATTCGGGAGAGTCAACCTCTCGGGCCACCACCATAAAGTCAAAGTGGAGTTTCTTGAGGTGCTGACGATTCGTTTCCAAAACCTGGTAGACAAAGGACACCCAAGCTTCTTCGACCTTGATGTGGTCGAATTCCATTCGCTTCTTGTCGATTTCATCATGCTTCAATTCCTTGAGTTGCTCCATAATCTTGGACATTTGATTCGCTGCAAGACGCGACGAGTCTGCATCTGCCCTCAGCTCTTGAATCTCCGATTGAAGTTCCATGTTTTCGCTCTCCAACTCCTTCTTGACCGAGACCTCTTCTTCCAATTCGGCAATTCGCTTCTTGAATTCGGGCAGTTCAATGGCATCCTGTGCCATGCTTTCCGTGATGTTGACTCCGTTCGTTGACCCGCCAAGCTTGAGTCGCTGAACCTCCTCTTCCAAGTCCTTGATACGGGCCTTTTGCTGACTCATTGTGGTTTCTCCTGGAGCTCCGGCATCGCTTTCGTCACTTTCGTCTCCGGACGACACTGTAGTGGCCGTGGAAGCCGTAGAGTCCTCTGAAGATACCATACCCATCTTGCGAATCGTTTCTTGAAGCTCCTTAACCTGGGTCGCCAACAACTGGTTTTCGCGCTGGAGCTTGGCAGCTTCCTCGGGCGATAGAGTCTTGATAACGTTCCGGGTGGCCGTGTTCTTAATGTTCCGTGCGTTGGTCGCATAACGCAGTGTTGTGATAGTCTCGTCCAAGTTGAAATCGGCCGGACTGACACATGCCACCATAATTGTTCGAGAATTACCACCCAGAGAATCCTGCAAAAGGCGCGTCAATATAGAATCACGGTAGGGGGGCTTGCGCTTATACTTGGGTCGAGTTTCCGACAGGGCGCTAACCACCTGTCCTAAAACAAACAACCCCTTGTTAATGTTGATTCCTTCCTTCCGCCGGCCACCCTCGGCACCTGTCTTTTTTATCCGTTCGGAACCAGCTAAATCCACCAGAGTAAGCTTGGCCTGAAATTTAGAGGAATCCTCCAAGACGCCCTTGATGCGCAAGACGCAAATGGCATGGGACCGACTGGACACAGCATTCATTTTGGTGGAGGCCACGACTCGCTTCTTTGAGGCTTCCTCCATCAAATCACCAATGGCCTTGGGAGATTCCACCGGCCGCGATGAAAGACCAGAAACGTAAACTTCTCCATTGAGAGTTTCTCGAACTTTCATTTCTTTGACCTTGCCATTCTTCCCAGATGCGTCGGCCAACAAATCTCGCATTTCTTCGTTGTAAATTTCAAGATACGACAACTCTACCTGGGCGTTTCCGTCGCACCGTTGTGAGATCTGAGAAAACAAATCGACGCAGGCACGGGGAATGATTCCGTCATGCTCTCCGATATCCATTGATGTTCCGGCGGCCGATCCCATGGAATAGGTTTTACCTGCAATGTGCGCATTACCATTATTTCAAATATAGTACGAAGAAAATTATTTTGATATGAATTATGGAAGGATTTTTTGTTTATTGTCGAATTTGATTGGGGTTTGGTTATTTGCATCGGCATTGATCAAAGGAAGCAAGGGGAAAACAAAACGGCAACATAAATTGTAAGCGAACCGAACCAAAACGAACCAACGAAACAAAGGCACCAGAATTCTCTAAAAATTCAATTTCCCCTCGTGAACCGTTCACCAACACTTCGAATTCATATTTGGCAAGGCTGCATAGCACCAGAGGATATACAATACTACTCCATTCAAAAACGATGTGTGACATGCACAAAGTAGAAAAAGAAAACGTACCGGCTCCCGTTTGACCGTAGGCCAAAATGGTACAGTTGAATCCCCGGAACAAATCCTCCGTGACGGCCTGTCGGGCCCCGGCCTTGACGTAGGCCTCTTCCTGCGTTGAGTTCCCGTCCAGGACCGCGTCGAGCTCGAACCAACGCTTTTCGGCTCCCTCCGGGCGTACCTCCAAGACCTCGGGTTCCTTGGGAATCTCGAGGACCTTGGCGTTCATGTTGGGCAGCGAGGTGACAATCTTTTTGGATCCATTCTCGAGTTCGTACTTGGCGAGGGGCCGAATACGGGCCACGACCCGGACGTTCGAGGATTGCGGGGCCGTTTTTTTTGGAGCGCCCATGGTTTCGATGTGCGATGCGATGCGACGCTATGTGATACGATACGATGCGATGCGATGCGATTCTGTTCTATTCAGTGCACTGTGTTGATGTCTCAGAAGGAATCACGGTCACGATCACGATTGCGGTGAATTATCGGGTTGCTCTTGCTTCCGTGCCACCAATTCGAAAATAGCCGAAGAGGAGTTCAATCCGCACGATCGATCACAGTATTACCCGCTAGACGAGTTCAAGAGCGGAGTTCGATGCGTATAACGTGTATGTTGTGAAATGGATGTCAACAAACGAACGTTCGTCGAAGCCGGAGTCTCAATGACTTGGAGTAGCACACAGACGGCAGATAACAGATGAGTCACAGTATGTACCGGTATGATTACTACTGTATTGGGCAGAGAAGATATTCTCGTTCGGTGCGGTTGACTTCCTGTTGTTATTCCGACGACACAGGTCGGACGAGAAGGAGAGCGAGAGAGGAGAGAGAGGACGTACGACGATACGATGAAGGACAGATGAATGAATCGAGCCGTTGCGTATTCCTTTTTTGAAATTCGCGTTGAAGTACCGTACGGTACCCTACGGTACTCGTAGTACGAGGTTTACTAGTATGGTACTGCCTATGTCTTTTTTAATTTTCAGCCAATGCCAGCTCGATTTTTTTGGTCACTTTTTTTCGACACAAAAGTTTGAAAAAGTGCGAAAATCAGATTGATACCCGTACAAGCATAAATAATAGAAGCTCTGCCTTCATACTCTTACGCTACCGTAGGACGATTCGTTCTGAAGTGACGATACTAAATCAGTCACGATCTCTCAAGACTCAACACATTAAAGGAACATTATGTGAATAGCGTACGGTATTGTACCGTACGTGCGTAATTAGCTGTCGGGTATCCGTATGTGTCTGAATACGGAAATCGTTTCGTGTTCGCTGCGTTAAGGATGTGGATAAGAATATGCCTCGAACAATTTTCGACGAACACAATAATAATTATTGAGGGCCCATTTTATCTATTTAAGGTTACAATGAATTGAATTCCTTGTTGGAACCCAACCGACGATTGACTTACTCTTCACAGGACCGGTTTCGTCGATCGCCAGAAACAATAGAGTACGCAAGTCTTACGAGTCTGTGTGCCAGTTCACAATCAATTTTTCAGATGTTTTGGAGAACAACAAAGTGAGTCGGCGCGCAGGATTTTAATCCTGATGGAAGAATGTCCTTGTAACACATGATCAGTTGTTTGTCCCCAAGTGGTAATTATTGATGCATTGGAGATTGTTGTTCAAGGCTTGTTGTTGTTGTTGGTGGTGGTGGTGCAGTAATCTACTAATAAGAACATCTAAACAAGAACAAGTACTGAAAACATTAATAGGGCCCAGAGTGAGGAACAAAATAGTAACAAATTTTGGTGTGCCCTCATGCCCATTTGTAGCTAGAATAGTAGTACTAGTACTAGTAGCTCTGGTTGAGCTGCAACAAAGAAACTCAGCAGTCATAATCCTAGTACACTAGTACTAGTAGTGGAGGATGACAAATATTAACCAGATAAAGCAGGGACAAGCTCCTGCTTGCCTAGCAGTTAGCATCAAGCGTGATGCAATAAGTACAGCATGATCAATGATGGATTCTCGTGACTACAGGTTTCTTCCAATGCTATGGATTCATTGGATCAATCATCCTCTTCCAGGCTAGTAATTTGGAAGCAATCTGAGAATTCTGTCACTGATAATGAATGGGCAGGCATTCTGTCAAAAACATAGGTCTCCCTTGAGAGTAAATCACAAGTCAATCATTATTTGCTGTACTTAAGTGTACTGGTAGCTACACCACCATTATCATCCGTTGTCAACCATCACGTTTTGTAACTCTGTGCCCATGTGCATGCCATCATAAACAATTTTGTTGCATGGTTTCTATGAGATCATCAAAATGAATGCACGCATACTACAAAGAGGCCATTGAAAAGAAAGAAAAAGCAAGATCACATGCTTTGGCATTTTTTGTTGCTCACACTACTACACACTTATGGGAATATGGTTCAGAGGGCAAATATTACTACTACTATGCTGCTGCAAAAATGCATGCCACATAAAACACGGATACTGTGCCAAATGATGGTACACTTTTTCTAAACTCATGAAACAAGCTCTATCTACTACAACCCTCTTCATTTCCTCTCTGGTAGGTTACATCTCCTCATGAAACAAATGGGATAATTACACTATGAGATTCATACATGTCCAAACCAATGTCCTCCTTCCTCTGGAGGGGAACATTGCTGGAAGCTTTGTTGCCTTTTGGAATACTTGGCTTACATGGTTCCTTTTACTGTGCTTGGCTTACATCATTGTTCCTGCTCCTGTTGCTGTGATAGGTGGTGTCTTGGTGGTGCTTACAACACGTGACAACATTGAATGTTCAAGTTGACAGATCCTCAGGTACAATTTTGCCTGCTTTATGAACAATGACATTTAAATCAATTTTTCCATGACCATTTGAAGTCTGCAACCAGCATCTCCTCTGCTTGGTAGAATGGAGTGCATTAAATATCATGAGGTGATCTGCTGGGATTGCTACCTTTCCTTTGTGTACCAATGCTTCCAATTAGTTAGACTGGATTGTTCTGTAGAAAGTTGGGAAGTAAAAATGCGCGTTTCTTGAACTTGTTGAACAATGGCTACTAGGCACAGGAAGATATCGGTGAGCTAAATACTTACGGTACGGATACTACTAGATCTGCCTGATGGAATACTTTAGCATGCACGTTTTCGCTCACCAAAGTTCAAGATTCACTACTTTATTAGGTGGATGAAATGATGGGGTTTCGGTTGAGATATGAACAAGGAGGGTTTAGAATTGCTCATTTGATTTGGAATGGTAGTACAAATCAATCATTTCCCCATTTATAATTATAATGGCATTATATTTGAACTCTTCTATGTGTTCAATCCAGAGTCTGAATGCCTTCTCCCTTGCGTTCCATCGAAGGTTTCAAGGCATTGTGCGTCTCTTACGAAAATCTTTATGCCATTTTTTCAGACACCTCAAACTTTCGAGCCATCATATGGCTTGGAAAATGAACAAAACGTTTCTGCGACACAATTCCTTCCTCAATTTTACCAATGGAACGAATTGGAATGATTTAGCATCGGTGCCAAGTGAAGGGTCGAATAACGGAAGTGCGGCAAAGTCCAAGAATAGGAGGGAATAGCAGTGATGACTAAATCCATGGTGTAAGGGTTGCCGGTGATTGCACTCCACTCCACTCCATTCGAATGGCTTGCATGCGAACTCGGCCGACGCATCACTGGTTGGGGGACTTCGTGTCGTGTCGTGCCGTGCCGTGACCCATCATCGTCCTTTCTCGGGATTGGTTGTGGTAGCGCCCTCCCATCCCCGCAGAGGCTGTACCAGGGTGTATACGTACCCATTGTCGTCTCGTTCCTTGAGGCCCGTCGAGAGGGCCACCGGCTGCTGGTGTTGGTGTTGCCGGGAATCCCCACCACTGTCAGGGGCTAGAACGACGTGCGGCCGGGCCCGCGTGTCGGCTCGGACCACCCGTCGGGAGTCTCCCGCCGTCCCAAAGCGAAAGTTCCGGTTGTAGGCATTCACGTTCGCATACTTCCACGTGGTCCCGTCCAGGCTCACGGCGTGCCGCCCCTGGCCGCCGCAGGCCCCCAGCATGCACCGGGTGGCCTGCTCGTCGTGAAAGATGGCGTGGTAGGCCACCGTGCCGTCAGAGCTTACGGTGGTCCAGATGTTGCTGGGGTCCTCGGCTCCGGAACCGGCCAGGACGAACAGGGGATGGTCGACGAGGGGTTGATAGGTCGATGCGTTCTTCCAGTCGGAGGCCACAAGGGCGTGGGGGATGGTGAGGAGGTCCTCCGTCTCACACCTCCGCCACAATCCGAGGAAGGGCTGTCGTTGCTGGTCTGTGTCGGTGTCGCCGTTGTCGTTGCTGTTGCTCGGAAGAATGATCCCGTTCAGATTGGAATCGCACCGTGCGGTTTTGTTGTATTTTTTCCAGTAATCGGTATTGTAAATGGTCGAATTGAGGACCATGACGGGTTCCGACCAGGGTCCCTCGGGGTTTGGTGCCCACAGCATATAGGTGTCTTTGGGAGGGACGTCGTCGTCGTCGTCGTCTTGCCCCCTGTCGCTCCCAGAATCCCGGAGATGCATTCTTCTGCTAGCACGGTGGTCGCGACTCGTTTTCATTTTCATTTGTGTTGCCGCGGTGTTGTCGATGATCCGCGGCGACGAAGTGCTCGTCGGTGGCGCGTTGTCGTTGTCCTTGTCCTTGTGGAACTGCTGGTGGCGCTGCTCATTTTCGTTGATCCCGGGGCCACGAGCGGCAGGAGGGTGCTTGCGGCAATCCTCCGGTATCACGCCGCTCAGAGCCGTGACGTACAAGACGTACTCTCCCGTGGGAGCCCGAACGATGTTGGCATCGTGGGCAAAGGTCGGCAAAATGACCTGAACCTTTCGGTAAGGCCCGTACGGAGACTCCGATACAGCGCGTATCACCTGAAACAAAAACAAAAACAACGCAGTTATCATCCACGACGCATTGGGTTCCAAACAAATTTATCGTGAGATCTGTGCAGTCTATTTACCGTCCCTCCACACCACACCACACCACACCACACCGCAAATACTACTTTCTACGAGTCATTATCGTCGTCATCATCATCATCATCATCACACACACATCCAATTACGCACGCACCTGGCTGTTCGTCGTCCACGAGTAGAGTCCGCACCCGTACACAATCTCCGAGGCAAACATGTGGTAGAGGCCATCGTCGCGGTCATACACGACCGATCCTCCCCAGGTGCTCGAATCGCGGTCCGGAAGCCTCAGGCCGATCCTCTGAGGATCGACCGGTAGCAAGTCCAGGACCTCACAGGTCCGCCCCTTCCACCCGGGAAAACAACCGCACACACCCGGCGCCTCCGGGTCGATTCTGTGTGGCCGTGATCGTGGCTGCTGCTGCTGCTGCTGCTGTTGTTGTTTGAAATTGTCCGGATCGGCTACGTCTGCGTTCGAGCCTGCGTCCGAGTCTCCCGCTATTGCCGTTGCCGTTGCCGTTGCAGTCTTGATGCATTCCCCATTGAAGGCGCAATCCGCCGAAGTGGTGCAGTGATCGGAGTATGCGTCGTCGTCGTCGTCGTCGTCGTCGTTTGCGGGATCTCCGATGGCACTGTCACCCACCGCAACTGGTTCTTCTGTTTCGGTGGCAGCGCCCAGAGGACGAGATTTTCGGCTGGTTGCTGCTGCTCCCAGGGAGTTTGTGTTCGCGTTCGCGTTCGCGTTCGCGTTTGGGAAAGCAAGGATCCACCACAAGACCACTGTTGTTGCTACAATCGCCGCGGGCAACGATCGAAACATAATCGCAATAGAAGAAGGCATGACCTTTCATCGAGTGTTGAGTGTGCTGATCTGGACCTGTAGAATAATATTACTGTAGTTCGGAACGGTCCCGGCAGCAATCATTCATCCAAGATCACCGATCAAATCACCCCTTCGAGTGGTTGCTGTTACAGTTTTTGTTCGTTGAAAAGTTTGTTTCTGTCTCGGTGCTTGTTCCTTCTCGTATCCATGCGTCGAACTTGTGTTTACGGGACGCCGGTAAGTAACTAAGAGGCAGAACGATGATCCATCCAGATCCATCATCGTACGTAATCAGAAGTGGTATCTTTTACATGTGACCGAAACGAATCCCGGGATTGAATCGAGACTCACGTTCCGCAACGCTTGGAGACGATACCGTACCGTACGGTAGTCTTACCGTAGATGATTACAATTACCAGTACGTACGAGTACTCGGTCATTACGAGTACATACGGATTTTCTCCTAGAATTATTCACATTTTGACTTTTCCTATTTTTTCAAAGTAGGTTCCAGCATTACAGTAATGTATTTTCTTGTCCTTTCCTTGGTTGTTGGTCCCATCCAATAGTTAGCGCCACCCACCCTTCTGTCACCCATGTTTCGTTCGAAACTCGGCCACTTTCCAGAATGTTGTTGGTCATCGAGATTGGATGGATGGATGGATAGAATTGAATAGAATAGAATTGAATTGAGGCCTAGTACTAGTACTACTAGTAGTAGTAGAAACCGAACAGAACATTCCAAACCGTGCGTCGAGTCACACGCACAATGAGGAGTTGTGTGTTCCACATACCGTGCACCACGATGAGCGTCAATGCGCTAGCGAAACCAAAGAACGGAACAGAGAGACAGAGAGACAGCGCGGATGCAAGGAGGCAGCGGGAGGTTGCGGCCGGAACGTACGTACCGGTACAGTACCGCACGCACCCCCTAATCGACGAAAAAAAACGCAAAACCGTTGAATTCGTACGGTAGTACTGTAACAGAAAGCTATGGCAGGGTTCGCAGTGTTCAAAGAAATAGTAGTAATCTATCTATCTAGGCCCGGAACCGTTCCGCCAGAGCCCCAAAGGTCGCACCGGAGGCCCCACACGCGTCGAGCAGTTCCTCCCACGGTTCGTCACTTTGTTCTGCCATCGTGCCATCCTTGGCGAGCTCGTGCAATTCGGCCACGAGCACCGCGTAGGCCCGGACCTCCACCCTCTCGACCAATCGTCCAAACTCCGAGAGCACAGACTCGCTGTTGTTGTTGTTGTTGTTGTTGTCGTTGTATCGATACCGAAAGGCGGCACCGAAATCGCTGACCTTGACGGAAGCCTCCGTTTCCGTTTCCGTTTCGGCACCGGGCCGGATCAGAATGTTGTGCGCGTAAAAATCGGCGTGGGTGATCCCCAGCGCGTGGAGCTTGGCCAGCACCCGGAGCGTGTCGGTGGCAATCTTCCACAGCGGAAATACAACCGACGAAAAAAGGGCCTCCCTGTCGTCGTCGGAATAGACGTCCCGGGAGCAGCTGGACATGCTGGGCGGCCCCGCCAGGGCCTTGTAGCCGTCCAGGAATTCCATCACCAGGGCACCGCCCTCCTTGGTTTCTCCCAGCAGCTCGATCAGGGCCGGCTCGTGTTCGTGCTTGTGCTCGCTTCCCGCGGCCGTCACCACCCGCTTCGAAATGTCCTTTTCGTCCTGCGGGGATCCGTCCGAGGTCAGCTCGCCGGCAAAGGTCTTGACGGCGACGTCGCGGCCCTGCCAGGTGACCCTGCGGGTGACGCCCCCGGCACCCCGGCCCAGGACCGGCCACGAATCATCGTCTAGCACCGGATCGTCGAGGACCGGCAGCGCGCCAGCATCGCTAGTGTTAGTGCTTGTGGTGCTAGTGGTGGTGCTGCCGTTGTTGTTGTTGTTGTTGTCGTCGTCGGTTTTGTCGCTAGCGCTGGCTTCCTCCCGCGCCCGCGCTTTTTGGAGAAAGGGATTGCCCGCAAAGGCCGCCCAGCGCAGGTTCGGGCAGGATTCCAGAAGCGCCGTGGGGGGAGCCTCCAGCTGGTTGCAGGCCAACCGGATCAGTTCGAGGTTTTGCAGCTTCGACAGAACCGCCGCGTCCGGGAGTTTCCGGATTTTGTTTCCGGACAGCATGCATTTCTGGAGTTTCGTGCAGCGGCCGATGGTGTCCGGGAGCTCGGAGATCTTGTTGCCGGTCAGGATCAGCCACCGGAGCTGTGGTTGCAGGGCCTCCGGGTGGATCCGTTCGATGGTTTGGCATTCCTTGAAGGAGACCATCTGCAGGTTGGGGCACCGACCGATGACCTCCGGGACCTCCAAAAAGTTGTTCTTGGGACAAAAGAGGATGGACAGGTTCGGGCATAGTTCCGGGAGGCAGCTCGGGAGTTCGTTCAGGCCGAGGTTGGGAAGCTCGAGCTTGGTCAGCGTCGACAGGAAATCGTCGGGCAATGGACTCGGAACCGATGGGATCTTCTCCAGCAACCACTGGCGTTGCTGCTCCAGAAGTTCCTGGTCGGGCGTTATGGTGGTAGGGGATTCCGACGACATGGCGGTGTTTGTTCGAGTGTTGTGTTTTTTCGTTCGTTCGTTTGTTTGTTCGTTTGTTCGTTCGTTCGTTCGTTCGTTCTTTCCCGGGCACGCGGAATGGAATTCGTTACAAGTTACTTCGTAGTAAGCAATTAATCGGGGTCTTTTACACGAAGGTTCTTTCGTTTGCTGTTTGGGAAACGCGAGCTACGGTACGAACGGTACAGTGAAACGAAGACAATTTCGCCCTCCTTCTTAGAACTCGGGAGGAACCAAGAAAAAACCGAGAAGCGCGAAGTTACGCGCCGAATTTGAGTCGGTCGAATGCCGATGGAATTTTTTGACGTTTCCAAATTTCGCGTTTCGTGAATTTTGGAAAGCGAGGGGTGACGAATGCACGAGCTTTTCATGCAGGAGTGCGTGACCGAAGATGACTGCTTCGTGGGTGAAGTAAATGGATAGGTAGGAATATGATAATAACGTATGGTATGATCAATAGACAGAGTAGATACGAGTACGTACGGTACACGACACGTAGTATGGTATCTTGAGTCTTGAGTTTGACTTTTGTCGTACGCCTCTAAAAAGGTACTAAAATAAGGTTTATGTATTTGTTAAAAACTAAGATTGAGATTGTGAGCTAGCTCTGTCAACTACTCCGAGGAGCCGTTGAGGAAGCTTGTAACAGTAAAAAGGCGTTGAATCGAAATTCAACGTACAGTTTACATAGAAGATTTGGATATGTTCTTCATCCAGTCTTCAATATTGAAGACCGGCTTGCTTTTCAGATTTTCTTGAATCGTGGGTAATTTCAATCGTGAGCGTTGGAATACCACACTCTTCTCCTTCTCGTAAAGGTTCAGTTGGTGGCACAGAATTTTTGTTAGTCGTGTGCGACCAGTATTGCTTAGATAAGAAATTTTTAGTTGGTGTGATATGGTTTCAGGTTTCGAATGTTCATGCGTTGGATTACTTGATTTCGTAAGAGAAAGGAAACTGTACCATTCGTGTGGATTTGCTGTATGGTGTAGGGGCCTTTGCTTCTTGCTTCGAAAGCTCCAGGGATTTGCTTTTCATTTTTCACCATAACTTGATCTCCTACACTGTAATCATGAATCTTCCTGTGGCTGTTTTCTTTCATAGCATTCTTGTCGATTTGAGCTTGTCTTTTGTTTCTGACCATGGCCAAGTCAGTAATTACTGGAATCGGTAGGAACATATCTCTGTGGAATACAAGGGCTCCGGGTGTCATTCCAAAGGTCTTGTTGATGGTTGATCGAACCGCAAACTGAGCCGATGCGAAGATGGTGTCAATAATATCAGTTGCTTCCTGGAGAGTCTGTGGAGGGTTGGTGTTGAGTTCTGTTCTCATTGCAGACTTCATGGTATCGTGGACGCGTTCAAGTACTGCGTTGGATTGTGGGTTCTGGACTGAGCAGACCTTGGCCTTGATTCCTAGGTTCGCAAGGTGGAGTTGGAAGTCATTACTCATGAAGTTGGTTCCTTGGTCAATAATACAATTTACTGGTTTGGGATATCTGGAGAGCCAGCCATTGTCGAGGGCATGGACTGCCATGAGGCCGGTTGGATTTACTTGCGGAGCTCGGATGATCTCGAGGAGGTTGGTGCACATGTCCATGATGGTAAAGCCATTGAAGGAGACTGTTCCATGGCCAGGGATCTTGATTTTCCAAGGGCCTATTCCATCGATTGCAATGGTGTCCCAAGGAACATATTGGTGTTCTTTGGTAGGGAGCTGTCCGTGGCTTTGGTGGCTATTCTTGTATCGTTGGCACGTGTCACAAGTTTTGCAGAAGGCGTTGATTTGGTCCTTCAGGTTTGGGGCATATACAAATTGGTTGATGGTTCGGTACAATCTTTCTGCGCCGGCATGGCCAAGCACGTGGTGGTAGTATTTGATTGTGGCTTGCACTCGGTTTGGCGGGAGTACAATTTTCTGTCGACCGTTGGAGTCTACAACTTTCAAGTCGGTGCCGTTGAAGTTTTCAGTTGTGTACCGGGGGTTGGTAGAGATATCTACATTGGCGGCTTGATCTTGGGCGAGTTGGTCGAAGGCTAAGGGGTACATGGGAATGTCTTCTGGGTAGTTAAGAAACAAGTCAGAAAGAGAGAGAAGGTCAGAGTCGGTTGAGTCAGTTGAGAGGTCCGAGTTGTCGTCCGTTGGAGTGGGAGTTGGGGGACCGAATAACTCCTTCTTCTTTTCGGGAGGGTCTTGCTGGATTGGAAGTCTGGAGAGAGCATCAGCAAGGCCATTTTGTTTGCCTTTGATGTACTTGAATACTGGGGAAAATTCTTCAAGGAGCATTCTCCAAGTCATAATTCTGTGGCTGGTAAGATTTTGCCTGGTTAAGTTCATGTGGTCAGTCCATACTATGATTTCAGCACCCCAAAGAATGGTTCGAAATTCTTTGAAGACTTCGACGATACAGAGCATTTCTTTATCGATTGTTGGGTATTTCCTTTGGGCTGAGTTGAGTTTGCGGGAGAAGCAAAGGATGATTCTGCCATCCTGGCGAACAATAGCTCCGAGTTGGTAGTCAGAAGCATCAGTGTAGACATGGAATGGCTTGTTTGGATCAGGAAAGGCAAGGAGGATGTCATTGGCGATGAGGGACTTGGCTTTGTTGAAAGCTTCAAGTAGTTCTGGAGTCGGAGAGATTTTGCCTTTGGCTCTTCCAGAGAGGTCTGTAAGGGGTGCAAGGACTTCTGCGCGTTTGGGGTAGAAGTTTCGGTAGAAGTTAATCATCCCAACAAAGGATCGAAGTTGGGTTGTTGTTGAGGGAAAAGCAAGTTTCAGGATGGGAGCAATCTTGTTTGGATTGGGCCTAATACCATCGCGCGAGATAATGTGGCCAAGCCAAGGAGCTTGGGATTGAAACCAGTGGCACTTGGAGGGCTTGACAGAGAAGTTGTGACACTTCAGTAAGGACAGAACAGAGGAGACTGATTTGCAATGGGATTCGAGGGTATCTGAGAAGATACCAATATCATCGATGTATACTTCGATGTCCTTCAGGTGTGAGAGCATTTGTTCCATACAGCCTTGGGCCCAACTTGGAGAGTTAAGGAAACCCATTGGCAATCGGAGCAGTCTGAACTTTCCGAATGGAGTAACAAGAACACAAAGCCAGGTGGAGGCTTCATCAAGTTTGAAGGTGTGGAATTGCATGCTTACATTGATAAGGGTGACGTATTTGAAGCCTCTTCTTCTGTGGAAGATGTCTTGGAGCTTTGGGAGTGGATAGTGAAGTTTCTTGGTGACCTTGTTGAGTTCTCTAAAGTCGCTGATAAGTCGACAGGAGCCGTCTGGTTTTGGCACTACAAATGTTGGCATTCCCCATTCAGTTGCATAGCATCGTTCGAGGATGCCAAGTTTCACTTGTCGATCAATTTCTTTCTTCACTGCTTCTTGTTGGTGCAGTGGAATGGAATATGGTTGTTTTACATGATATGGCGTTGCGCCTTGCTGGAGATCAATGTGGAACATTTGATTAGGGAAAATACCTAATTCTTTGTCATTCAAGCCTTCAAAGAGTTCTTCATTTTGGAGGAGTATTGGTAACAAGGCTTGTTTCTCTTGGTAGGAGAGATGGATCTGGTCGGTGACGAGCTTGTGGAGGTCAGTTTTCTCATACTTGGTGGTTCCATCTACATAAGATTGTTGGATTGATTGGTTGGAGTAACTTTCTGCAACCGCGTGTGGTTCTGCAGACATAACCTTGTGGAGCAAGGACTTGTTGTCAAAGTAATTCGAGGATGGAAGTCCATTGTCTTCTCATACCATTCTATGGTACAAGTCTCGAAGTCCATTTTCATTCCAAGATCTCTCATGGTTTTTCTTCCGATAAGGAGGTGGTAGTTGATATTCTGAGAGACTACAAAGCACTTGATTTGTAGGACTTTCATCGAGTATGATAGTTCTGGGAATATGGTGTTCTCCAAGGTTACGTAGTGGTTGCAAGTGGTTTTGCCGTTTGTCGTCTGCATTTGAATTGGTTGGTCTAGAAGGTTCTTCTTGATTCCAGAGGGAATTGCTGATTCCACTATGAGGTTGTCGGTTGATCCGGAATCGAAGAGGGTTTTCAAGTAGTACTTGCCAAGGGATCCGTTGATTGAGTTGCAGACACTTACTGTGGTTGGAGCAAGGTCGATGTCGACATTGTCCTTGCTAGGAGCAACATCTTGCTTGTTGTTGTCAGAATCGGTCTTTTCAGAGGGAAACCTTTGAAGATCCGAGTTGTAGTATTCTTCATCGATATCCATATCGACATGGAAGAGATCCGGCCAAGGAGTTGTAGGGATGGTAGTTTCTTCTGGTTTGTTGATGAAGACACACATGTGTTGTTCTGGTTCATGGAAGTTACTGCCGTGGGAAGAGGTAGTGGATCGATTGCTGTTGTTGGAATTGCTGCTGCGATCATTCACGTGCGAGTCGGTGTTGTCCCTAGAGTTGTTATTAGACTGATTGGAGTTGCTGCCATACTTGTTGGTGTAGCATTGACCCCAAGTGTGATTGGTACCAGGGTGGATAGGACACGGTGAGTCATTTGAGATCCTAGTCGAGCCTTTGTTGTTGTTGTTGCCTTGGTTGTTGCTGCGTTGATTGTTGTTGTTGTTGTTGTTGTTGTTGCGTTGGTTATTGTTGTTGTTGTTTCGGTTTCGATTGTTGCAATTGTTTCGGTTGTTGCGATTGTTGTTGTTTCCGTTACGGTTGTTACGGTTGTTGTTGGCATTGTTGTTGCTGTTGTTGTTGTTTTGAGAATGGTTGTCTGATTTCTTGTTCTTTCTATTCTGTGCAGATTGGAATCTTTCAAATCTAATCATCATTTCAGAAAGAGAATCTCTATGGGGAGAGTGGTGTTGTTGATAGATGTCTTTCCAGTCCTCTGGCATCGATTCAAAGACTAGATTCTTGAAGTCTCTTTCGTTGATCTCTGCACCTTGTGGCGGGTGTCCCGGTAGTAATGGGAGGAGAACATGGTTGTGGAAGTTGACTTGCGCTACGAATTGATGTACAGTCATGGAGGTTGTCTTCTTAATGTTGGTGAGGAATCTCTTGTGATTCTGATAGGCATCAAGGTTGCTGTTGAACTTGAAGTTGATGAATGCTTCCACTGTCGTCTGGAAGTTGTCCACAGTTCTCTGTGGGACGTTGGCTGACACATAGCTGTTCCACCAGCTACAGTCGGTGTAGTCTCTGAGGAGATCTACAAACTTGTCATAGATTCTTGGTCCTGTGGTTAGGTTGAGGGTCTTCTTAGATCTAATGAACTCATTGATGGTGAAAAGAATTTGTAATTTGGTTGATCCTGCAGTAATCAAAGGGATTTTGATCTTGGTAACTTCTTGAGATCCATTGACTTCTTGGGTGTTCTTGTATTCAATTTTGTCAATAGACTCTTGATCAAAGTCATACTTGAAGGGAATGACTGAGTAAGACATACTGGTCGATTTCTTATTGTTACTGGACAATCTTCGGATCGGTTGTTCGTTTGTTAGCTGTGTAGTAGTGGTAATTTTTTATTCGTGTAGTAGTTGAAGTAGTATTTACCGGTAGTAATAAGGTCGAAGGTCGAAGCGGTTATTCGACTGTTTAAACAGTGTCGTACGCCTCTAAAAAGGTACTAAAATAAGGTTTATGTATTTGTTAAAAACTAAGATTGAGATTGTGAGCTAGCTCTGTCAACTACTCCGAGGAGCCGTTGAGGAAGCTTGTAACAGTAAAAAGGCGTTGAATCAAAATTCAACGTACAGTTTACATAGAAGATTTGGATATGTTCTTCATCCAGTCTTCAATATTGAAGACCGGCTTGCTTTTCAGATTTTCTTGAATCGTGGGTAATTTCAATCGTGAGCGTTGGAATACCACAACTTTTCACGTTGAATTTTGCAGTACTTGTACCATACGTCGGAAATACCACAATTGTGGTATTTAGCCTGGGACTACTGTGGCACGTATGTAGAAACCGGTACGCTTAGTGGTACATACCTCTAATGACTATTTCTACTGTTTTTTCTCTGTATAAATCATGTTGTACCCCTAAAAAAGCATGTGTACCGGTCGAATTTCCATACACAGTATTGTTGCATTTTTAGTGGTATAAGACTCCGTGTAACTCTTAAGGAAATACCACAAATACCACAAGTACTTTAGATGACTGTTGTTCCTTAGTCTATTTCTTTCTAAGAAAACTCCCTGGAGGTGCTTTTTTCGTGACACACTTTTTTGCTCACTTTTTCAAAACGCCGTGACGAATAAGCGCCAATCCCCCTATTATTGCTGCTAAATCGGTCCCCTCCGAGTAAGCTACTCTAATAGTGCTGTGCAGCATAATATTTTGGTACTCTATTTAATTTGGTCTACATGTCTAACAAGGGCCCGCGGCTCCTTTGTAGGGCCATAACGTTTGATTGAGCGATTGATGAATCACCATTCCCGGTTGCATTCATTTGATCACCATTACATTCCTGCTGGTTGACCAATTAGTAGAGTCGTAACATGCTGCTGGCGTTACGATGTGGTAGGGATTTTACATGTCTGCCTCCATTGTCTCCTCTATCCAAGGGGGAAGAGATGGGTCGTAGTACTAGGGCGCGTCGTTGTTGTTGGCTTGTCTTTCTCGTATCTTCGTCATCTGGATTGGTGCTATTCACTGTAGAATTACCGTTTGAATAGTGTAACCACACGTTGGTTGGCACCTAAGTCCAATTGTAACAAACCTTGCTCGCCCTGCTGCTTGCTTCTTTGTATCCATGATCCATTGTCTTCTTTGCCATTCGAATAGCCATCCGAATAGCCATCCAAATAGCCATCCTCCATCCGATAGCCGTTCGATTTCCATTCCAAGTCAAAAAATCAGTAGAGGAACATGATGGTGTTCGAATGTGGTAGTATTTGTACATGCCCACCCTCATCTTCCCTTCTATTGGATGGGAAACAGATGGGTCGTAGAAGGGCCGCCGACTCAATTTTTTTGTATCTTCGTGTGTGTGTTATTTGCTATTGAATTGCCGTTCGAATACCCTTCTGGATCGAAAACCAAGAGCGGAATGTGTAGGTATTTGAGTTGGTGTCATTTTGTACTACTTGTACAGTGGCGAACCTTCATGGTCTGTTCTATGGAAGGAGAAACAGATGGGTTGGAGAAGGGTAGACGACGACGTATCTTTGTGTGTGATTCGCAGTAGAATTGCGGTTCGAATACCCTTCGGAATCAAAAACCAAGTAGCGGAATGTGTAGGTATTTAAGTTGGTGTCATTTTGTACTATTTGTACGGTGATGAACCTTCATGGTCTGTTCTATGGAAGGAGAAACAGATGGGTCGATCATGGGCCGACATTCGTGATTTCGATGATCGGACTTCCCATCAAAAAAATTGTCTTAGGAGTGAGTTTTTCGGTGTGTTTTCAGGGTCTTTTGTCTTGTTCTTTTTTTGAAGGGACTTCGGTGTGCGGAGCACACATATGTTTATTTCCTGTAGACTTCTACATGGTTATGGTACTGGGTATTAATTGTGGTATTTTTATCTTGTACACTCACCGTACGGTACGACCTACGCAGACAATTTTGAATTTTGAATTGATGGTTTGAGGACGATGTGCCGGTACGAATGTGACGTAGAGGTTAATTAGGGCAGGTTTTTTGAGACAGCTCCCCCTCCCCCCCCTCCCCCTTCCTTGCACCCATCAATTTGGTCCTGTTCCAGCAAGGAAACAGCCGGAACAACAGCAACACGACCAAGGGCAAAACTGTAATGACGACCCCCCCCCCCCCACCCCCCCCCCCCCCCCCCACCCTGGCAGCAACAAGGATCCCCCTGCTTGCGGCAAATTGAAAATGCATCAACAACCGCAAGACAGAAATTCCGCATAACTGGTGTGTTCATCACCAACTTGTTGAGCGGCATTTGGAAAGCAAAAGTTTTGAAGGAATGGTTGAATTTTTTTGCCTCACTGAAGACCACAAAGGTGCGCCGCTGCTTTTGCAAAGAAAACAGTTTCAGCTGAGGAGGCCTTAGTTGCAAAGTGTGTGTGTGTGTGTGGGGGGGGGGGGGGGGGGGGGGGTGGGGTTGCTAGGCTAGGAGTGCAGGCTAGGAGTGCAACCCTTGAAGGTAGTGTACAAATTGAATCTTGGAAAGAAGGTTGCTGCTGGAATGAAAAAAGAGCAAATAGTTGCTGCTCTAGTTAAAGCAAAGGATGACACACCAGTCGGTC
Organism: Pseudo-nitzschia multiseries; assembly: GCA_037355745.1. Classification (NCBI taxonomy): domain Eukaryota; phylum Bacillariophyta; class Bacillariophyceae; order Bacillariales; family Bacillariaceae; genus Pseudo-nitzschia; species Pseudo-nitzschia multiseries. Next base: position 5,430,585 of record CM074790.1, on the reverse strand, counting down.
AGTGCTGTGGAGTAGAGCAAGGAGGATGACGTTGAATTGGAGCAACTGGAGAAAGCAGAGATCACCATGAAAGAAACACTCTTGGGAAAGGCTGTTGGCCATGGCAGAGAAGTTAGAGAAGTGTGTTCAAACAATGAAGGAGGTGACGCCAGAGATGCTGGAGATAGTAGCAGACCTGGATGATGGAAAGATTGAATAAAAACAGAATTAGATTTGTTTGCTGGATTTAATAGTTCTGATTGGCTAATAAATTGGTTTAGTAGTTTTCATTTTTGTTTTCGTTTCATCTATCCACAGCATGCTACGAATCCGACAACAATTGAGACTGACGCTTTTTGCAACCAAAATGAAACCAATTTACATCAAGTTTGCATCCAATTCTTGGTACAAAATACTGTACTACACAATCCAATTATGAAAATCAATTTAACATACCTACGGGTACATCCAAATAACATTGAAAAAGATTTTCGTACCGGTAGGAATTTGAATAACCAAAAAATTGGACTATTTCTGCTAAAGAGTTCTCCACTGACTCCAAAATCGTTATGTAGTAAACTGTTACTTCTATATAAGCCTGTAAGGGGCTTCTATAATTTATTTAGTAACAATTTTTCGACAGACTGATGGATGTAAACTCGATGTTAATTGGTTACAACTCCAGCGTCAGACCCACTTGTTGTCGGATTCGTAGTACTAAAATCGTATGATCAATACAGTTTGCCCCCAGCACCTGGAAGCTTGTACTCTTATCAGTACCGGTACACCGTAATTATGGGTAAAAGTTTAACGTACCGTACGTATTTGTACGCACCGTAGCTTTTGTAGGCATCTCTTAGATTCTCTCCGACGGTTTAGATACCGTACCGTACAGGGATGGTTGATTTTGTATGACATGAGACACGAAGAACACGAAAAACCTTTGCACGACATGAACTTAACAATCGCAACTCGAAACCTTCGGATTCTGTCCCGAGGATACCGTACCGGTCCGCTTAGTTTTATTAGAATTATTGCATCACCAGCATCCCACGGTTCCCGTAACGTAGTCCAGCGCACTCACCACCCAAGTCTAGTCCATGTAATTGCGTTACGGTACCCCGCAACAACGAGAGGAACAGAGCCGAACAGAACAGAACAGAACAGAACAGACCTTACCAACAACAACAACAACAACAACAACAACAATGCCGAAACCGAAGGACGCCAAGGTCTGGAACGAGGACCTGATCAACGCCCTCGAGGCGCGGCACCAACTCGCGTTGCGAGAGGGCAAGCGGGACGCTCACTCGTGGAGGGTCGGGTGCGAGAAGATGCAGGCCGTCCGCAAGGACATCTACCAATTCCGGACCGGGACGATCGTCAACATGCCACGGCTCGCCAAGCGGGTGGAGCGATTGTGCGAGGACATCATCCGGGGCGTCAAGAACGTCTATCCGGACGGTCACGTTCCGACGAACGCGAACGCGAAAACTAATGCGAATACTAACGCGGGCTATGAATACGGATATGGATACGAGCACTCGTACAATACACCGACGAGCGATGCGGGAAAAGGAAGGTACGGCGGAAGGTTTTCGATGGAAGCGCTACACGCCACGCCTTCGTCCGTGGCTTCGAGCACGGCCACGCCCAAGCGCAGTGGTGCGCTCCGCGATTCCGCCGCCGCGAATCACAATGGCGGCGTTGGCGTTGGCGACAATCCGTTTTTAAATTACCACTACACCAAAACCATCAAGATCCGGGGGGGCGCCTTTGCCATACTCATGGCCTTTCACTATTCCCAATCCAGCGTGCTGCGGAAGAGCCAGATCTGCCGGGAGGGCCAGAAATTCTGCGACGACGCGATGGACGCCAATTTCCACGCGGGACGCACGTACGGAGCGTGGTCCTCGATCAAGACCCTCAAGGACAAGCATTTCGTCAAGGAGCAGGGATTTGCCGCGTACTCGCCCAGAGGATTTCGGGACCGGCCCCACGAGTACAGCCTCACAACCGACGGGGAGCTCTTTGTCCGGGCCTTGCTGGAAACCCGGCCGGAGGCAGCGGAAGCCGCCCGGCAGGCCGCCGGGGGAGTAGCTGTGATCGCGGGGAGAACGGGATCGTACGGTGGCGGCGGCGGTGGTGGTGGCCGTGTTAGCTCCGCCGCCGCTGCCGCTGCCGCCGCTGCGTCCCGGTGGTCTCTGTCGCCACCCCTAGCCGCTATCGGCACCGGCGGCTCCGCCGGTCTCAAGAACGCGGACCGGATCGAGCTCGAGGAATGGATTGCGTCGGCGAGTACTAGCGTGGGGGATCGCAAGGAATTCCGGGTCGGGAAGGATCGCCGCAAGCACCTGCACGATCTCTGCGATGCGTTGCAGAACGAACGGCCGGGTCTCTTGCTGACGCACGGCTCCTCGGGGGCGGCGAGAGGACGGACGCTGTCCATCCAACTGATATCCAAACCGCACGAGACGTCGTCGTCGACAATAATTCCGTCGGTGCCAATGGCAATGCCAATGGCAATGCCAGCGCACGCCAGATCCGCAAACCCGTTTTCTCCCGAGACCGATGCCATTGGTTCCTCGGGGGTGTTTCCCGGGATTGGTCGATCCGCAGCAACAGCAGCAGCAACAACACCGTCGCTCTCGAACCCGTCGGTGGCCCGGAGTGCGAGACAAAATGCGGCACTCGCGGCCATCAAACGCGAAGAAGAAGCGAGAGCCGACATTGACCTCAAAAAGGCGATTGCCGAATCGATGAAACTGGCGGCGAAGACGAAGACGACGACGACTCCAAATGCAAATGCAAAGAAGCCCCAACCGATGCAAACGAAAAGTCTTTTTGACGTAGGAAACGCCGGTGCATTGTTCCACAACAACAACAACAACAACAACAGCGGCGGCGGCGGCGGCGGCGGCGGAGACTTTGACACCGACGACGATCCCGAGTTGAAACAAGCCATCGAGGCATCGCTCCAAGAATCGAAGAAATCCGGTGCTGTCAAGAGGAATTTATTTTCCGACGGAAACCTCGCGGACAGCGGCGGCAGCGGCAGCGGCAGCGACGACGACGATGTGGACGACGAAGCATTGAGACGATCCGTGTTGTCAATGTCGCCTCCCAAGAAACGACGACGAAAGACAAACAGTCATTATTCACCCGGCGACGACAATGACACGAAGCCTGCTGCAAACGAAATTCTCTGCATCGATAGCGATAGTGATAGCTATAACAATGGCGATGGCGATGGCGATGCCGACAAGAATTATTCGTCGGAGAAATCGTCAACGGGGAGGGGAAAAAATTCACGGATGCAAACGAAGAAGCCTCGAGCCGTGACATCTGACGAACTTTCGGCAAGGGTGACGACAACGGCAACGACAACGGGACCTAGCATCGATTTGTGTCACAGCGACTACGAGGAACACGAAACCGGTCAACACAGAAAGAGAAGCAGAAACAGAAACAAAAACAAAATCACACCGGTAGACGTGGAAGAAAGCAACAACGACGACGAACCAATCGATCTTTCGAACAGCCAAATCATAGACGACGGATCAGAGGAACACAAACACGAGCCAATCGATCTTTCCAATAGCCAAAAAATTAAAGACGATGCAATAGACCCAAAAAAGGACAGGTCCATTGATATATACGATAGTCAAATCATGAACGACGACGACGATGATGAAATCATCATTGTTGATGATACTACTACACCATTATCAAGCGGGACTCCGGTTTCCAAGAGCGACCATGAATTGACGGTATTGATCGATAATCGGGAACGCAATCGAAACGCAACTCCCCGCACGTTGCGAATGGAATTGACGCGCCATCTCGCATCCGGTTCGCTTCGCGACGTGTGGCCATCGTCGTTGCCTCCCGCTCGAGTGGAAGAGGAAGGGCTGGAGTGGGGAGATATCCAGTACGTGTACAGACAAAGACACAGACACAGAATTGGAACGCAAACCACCGGAAATTCCAATTCCAACACCGAGCAGCCGCAACGACGACGACGACGATTCGGTGTTTCCGTGGAGAGGAAACGGGTGAACGATCTGGTTCAGCGATCGGCCGGCGGCGATCACCTGACCCAATTGTTTCGCATGCGGCAACACTGCTCCCTTTCCGTGCTTCTCATCGAAACCGACACGCGCACGGCCGCAGGTGTCACGCCGTACAACGCCCAGAATCACCGAGAACGGTTCGATCCCCTGGATTCGACGATCACGTGCGAGAGTGACGTCTTTCGACTGTTCGGACGACTCTTGTTGTCGTGCAATAGCAATAGCAATTACAATGACATCAAGTTTATTCAGACGAGAGACGAGCAAGCGTCGTTGAGAGCGATCGGGGCACTCGGCCTGATGACGGTTGTTGCCCCCGCAAAATACACGACCGAGATCGACGCAAAGTGTCCCGTCGGAGCAGGTGCGACTGCAACGATCAATGGTAGCAATCACAATCACAGTAACAGTAACTCCGATGGCGTCCAGTCATTGTGTGACCAACTGATGCAGGGCGGAATTCCTTGGCGCCTAGCCAAGAGGGTTGCCAAAGCAGTTGGTAGTTTTGGACAGCTTGTATCGCTTTACGATTCGTGTTGCAGTGAGAAAGCAAAGTCGAATCTTCTCACTAACATCATAGCTACTGGTTCCGATCAAGATCAAGGCGATTTGAAGAGCTCTGCAATAGGATGGAGCGACGCCATCTATCGAATTGTTACATTTCCGCAGCCCCTGAGCGACGAAAAACTTCCCGGACAGGCCGCACTGCTATTGCACAAAGAACTAGTGGAGGATCACGGAGTGTATCTCAGCACTCTTTATCAGGGTCATTCCCACGAAACAACATTGGAACGTGTGTTGGACAATCCATCCGCTACTAGTACACCAACATCGGTCCACACCCCTCGGCGGCACGTGGCGATACGCCTCACCGACGAGCAGGCCACAAAATACTTCAATCCTCGACCCGACGACGAAAGGGCATTCTACAAACTGTCTATCGTATCCGAGAGCGAGTCTCGATGCTGTCATTCCGGGGCGATCACCATGCGGGCGGTTTGCGATTCGTTCGCCTCGGAAGCCCTATCCATATTTGAAATGGAAGGTTCCGATGTGGTCGAATTGGTCCGAGACAATTGGAGCAGCACGAAACAGAAACAACAACAAGGCAAACAAGATTTTGTCTCCCTGGCCAAGACGGTGGCACGTCTCGTGGATACTATTGTTTGTCACGGGAAGGGACGATCTACTACTACTAAGAGTAAGAGCAATAACAATAATGGCAAGAGAATTCTCTTGGTGTGCGGCTTGCAGCCCGCGCTAGACGCCAACGCCAGGCGGTCCGGATATGCTACCGAAACGAAGACCGTGGTTGATTTAGTGTTCGCGGAACTTTTGCTTTGCTACGATGTTTCGATCATACAGGCCCTGCGCAAGAAGATGGAAGACAGGGTAGATGTGGTCCAACAATTGGCCCTTGCTTGCTTCCACCATGGATTCTTGGTCCGCGACAACACAGAGGACAATGAATAAGCTCTCCAACTCTTTGTGTGTCGTTCTTTGTGTAATATTAATATGCTGTGCATGTGCGTGTACTATATTTTGTAAATAATAGAAGTACTTCTAATAGAAATAATTGCTGATTCTATGTACCGGTATATACCTTACGATTGAACCGATATTGAGCTGGGCCACCCCCTCTGCCGGGGTGGGGGTGCTCTGCTGGGCATGTAGCTGTGATTCTCCAGTTGAACGAGACTCGTTGTGTCTTGCACATTGATTGCTTCTCTTGGAACTCCTTCGCATCAGTTTCAATGCACTTGTCCTCCCATTGGTAGTGTCCTTTCTGCCCGCATCGGTAGCAGGTCACATTGCATTTGTTCCTGGGGGATTGTTGCTGCTCTCCTGAGTTCTGTGCAAATGCAATACCATCATTTCCGGCTTGTCAGTTCTTAGTGTCCTGCCAAAAGTTGATCAGGATGTTGTGAGCCTCGGCCAATGTGGTGTGGTAGCTGCGGACGTGTTTTGTCCCACTAGGAAGTCATCCTTGAGTTTCTGTTTGATTGCTCCTGCATATCTTCCGTGGTTGGAGTTCTTGACGTACAGAGGGACCATTGCAATGTTGCTCACCTTCTCTTTAATATTTTTCTGCTCACCTTCGTCACATAAACGATGCTCGTGCTTTCGTAAAATTCGTGCGATATTTTAAAATATTCCGAAACATTTTGTTGCGCGCACAATAAATAATTCTCTACCTATTTTTGCACGCAACAATTTCAAGTAGGACTATTTTCCTATCCATATTTTCACCCCCTGTTTCATGGTTGCTTAAGAATCTTTCTATTCTACAATTTTGTTTCATGCTTACCCCGTTAATATTTACTCGCCATTTAATTTTTGTTATTTTCCACACGAAACTCATCTTTTGTAATAATATCCTCTATGTACACTGATATTGTCGTAGCGTTGATACCATTTTCTGAACAAATATAGGAGCTTCTTGATAACCAGCAATGTATTCTGTTATGTTGCTTTCACAATACTCACACTACATTTATCGAATATCAAATTCCAACAACCATATTTTTGTACTAATAAGAAAATATTTTATCCGCATTTGCAATACTCTCCGACATTTTACAATATTCACGATACGCTTATCAAATACGGAAATACAACAAACATATTTTGTAACAAATACGAAAGTATTTTATTAGCCTTTGAAATTACCTTGTTTATTGTATTATATTCGAACAGAAGACCCGGAATAATATTGTGCTAACCATAAAATAATAATGAACTAGCCGTTCTACTATTGATGTTGATATCATCCATTACTCTTGTTCGTTTTATTGTATTCCATGAAAAATTTGTAGTCCTCATCATCTTCGCCTAGAATCTCAACCAAGGTACGTTTTCGCTTCCGTGTTTTTCCCTCTTTGTTCTCCTCCTTATCTTGTTGTTTACGATTGCCATTTTGCTTTTGGTACATTTTAAGTATTTCCGTCTCTAATTCTTTTGACTGTTGTTCCTCCCTTCGTTCTTCTAATTCGCTTACTAGGTATTCGTAAAGATCTTGTCCCTCGTTACTCCACCCCTCCTTATTTCCAGACTTACCGTCAGTGAATTTTTTTCTCAACCTCGTGCCCTTTGTTGTGTTTATCCACGAGTCGTAGTCGTTGTAAAGGAAAAGCAATGCAAAAGCTTCATCGCTTGGGGTGAAAATGTTACTGATTGTCATTCTGACTGATTTTCTTTTGAAGTCTGTCTGTTTTGGTGACACCGCTCCAAGAATTCTTTTCATGAAGTATTTGAATTCTGGTGAATTTTTCCGCCGATAGTCTTCGTGCAATTGGTACCTATTTTCTGAGTTAACGTCTTGTGTGTCCGTGATTAGAACCGTTCCTGGGAAACTATCTGGTATCAGGTTGTTTCTTTTATCGTCTACGTGTCAGTGTTCATAGGACCAAAATGTTAGAATGGCTTATGAACGATTGCATGCCGGCAATCATTTTCTTGTTGGTTGCGTACCTTTGTAGTTTTTCCTGGCAAGAGTTTGAGCATTGTGCCTACACGCAGTCACTGCACGGCAATAAATTCCACTCCACTTTTGGTCTTTTATATCAATCGTATTTGGTATTTCATTGTTATTCGCTTGTTTTACAATTTTGAATATCGTCGCCTTCACGAATGTAATCTCTGGCGGGAATTTAAATTTCCTGAATGCTTTTTCTTTGACGTGTTTGACAATGTTGTTTTCCAAGTTATCGTTATCGTATTGTTTTGTTGTCTGTAGAATATTTCTGTTGCTACTGTTGGTGGTTGTATATGTTTGGCTATCGTTTGTGTTTGTTAGGTCACTTCCCGATACACTGCTGTTTGGGCTGTTTGTGTTATTGGTAACAAAGGTTCTACCTGTCACCGGACTGCAAATAGTACTCAGTTCCACCATAATTTTTTTGTTAACTCGTGCACATAAACTTACCGTTTTTACCTTTGATTGATGTGGCGCGCTATTTTTATGATAATAATGTTGTTTGTAGGCATCGTTTGGTAATTTTTTTTCATTCCTACTGTACACACTGTAAGCTCTTGATTTACTGTCTCCAAGGAATAGCTGTATTTCAACTAATTGTACTATCTGTGAGTGTTGTTCTTGTACTGTCGCCTGCCTATCTTATTTTCGAGCGTGCCGTGATATTCTGGAATGTGGAGTCCTCAAAATTTTGGCGCGGACCCGAACATTTTGTTCTTCCCTACCCTACCGTACTTACCCTACGGTACCATATCATTCCATATTTATTTATCTACTTATTGTTTTTCAATTTTCTGCAACGGCGTTGCAGTAAATTCTATATTTTGGGTGGTTGACACTCCCCCCTTAATTAATTATGGATTGGATCACAATTTGTAGGTTCAACGGAGGGAATTTTGTTGTTGTTGTTTTGTTGCTTTCTGATGAGTATTTTTTTGAATGTATATTTTTTTTAGGTGATATTTTACATAATTTCCGTTCTATTTTTTGCACTTAATTTGTACCGGCGATACCTTCGATATTGTCATTGTTTTTTTTGTAATGGAATCCTTACAGAGTTGCAGAGTTAGTGTTTCACGCGTCCCCATGCTCCACAAGGAACGGGATAGTTGTTATATTCCTCTAAATCTTCCGGCGAATTCCAACGTTTTTCGTAAAGACTTAGCCATTTCTCAATTTTCCACTCGTTTTCGTCTTGTTCGCTCTTTCCCCCCCTGTTTGTCACTTCTTTTACCTTCCGTTTTGTCTTTTTTGACTGTTTTCTTGCTTTGTTCATGAACGAATCCCACTTATGTTTGGTACATTTTTTTTCCGTGTTTTTGTTATTTATGTTCTCTTCTTTAATTGGCGGCAATATTTCTTGTGTTGAGTACCACTCGTTATCGTCTTTTGATCTGCAATACCATTCCAATCTGTCAGTTTCGATGATTGCCTCATTCGTCATTTTGCGCCAGTTGTTGAACCAAATGTACGTCATACAAGGACGGTTCCCAGGGTGGTAATGTATACAGTCTTTTATGTGTTCTCTTGCCTCCGGTGTCAGATTACTCCATTTTTTTGCCGGGAAAGTACGACCGTCTTGTATCATTCTCTCTCGTTCTATTGATTTTACTTCCGGTCCAATACCCACGTTGTCGTAGCACTTAATGTCTTCCGATGTTTTCAATGCGGGATAACCACATGTAATGTATGCAAGAATGACTCCCATTGCCCATACATGGTCCATCCCGTCAGTGTTCCCTTCTTTGTAGTCGGGAAATACTTCCTCGGTTATGTACTTGAAGCATTGTTCCCAAATGTTCAAAGCTTCGTCCTCCTCGAAATGTCCTTTTTTGCTGTTGAGTCTTTGTCGCACTTCTTCTATCTTCTGGCATCCACTAAGGATTGTGTTAACCAAGTGTCCGTTTTTGGCACACAAGGCATCAAATCCTGTTTCGAAATGATATAGAAACGGGTTACCGTCGTTGTTTACATCATCGTGGTTTAGCTCGTGCATCTGTTTGTTGTAATCCTTGGAGAAGACAGTACCCCGGGTTGGCACAACTGTTGTTCTGTGTGTCGGTTTCGGTGTTTTGCTTTTCATTATCCTGTTATTTCCCATTTGTAACGCAGTCATGCACCTATTTGTACCACAGTACACCTAACGTTCGTACTCCCACGCCGCATCATAAAGTTGGTATTTGTTGTTTTCTCCAGGCGTTGTAACTTGCAGTTTTTGGTTGTGGCTGCTTTTTCCCGTTCACGCATAATTCTTACTATTTTTACGTACCCGTACCAACACTACGACGGTGCACGCAAATAGTCTGATTCAAAAACAGACAAGCTTCTTTAAGTAATGTAACTTTCCTCATCTGCATGCGATTGGTTCTTGATATATCGTTGAGATGAACGTGTCCGGTGGATCGATACCTCCATAGAGATGTGTACAAGATGTATTCTTCGTACTTCCTTGGTACTATTTTTTTAATATGGTATTGGTACGACGCACATAAATTGTCTGACTCATAAACAGACTAGCGTTAAGTAGTGTAACTTTTCCCCTTTGGATAAGATTGGTTCTTGATATACCGGTAGAGGTGAACGTGTCCATTGGATCGATTCCCCCGTAGACATATGTCCGAGGTGTGTCCTACGTATTATTTTTGTATAAATTTTTTGATTTTTGTATGAACAAGTAACCAAATTAGTTTTTCTCATTTACTTTTTGAGTGTCAAAGTGTGTTATTTTCTGAAATGTTTGGATGAATATTGCTCATACTATGGATTGGGGAGACTATGAAACCATATTGAGAAGTCACAGCCTTATATTTTAGTCATTATGAATTTTCTTATAATGTTTGTCCCTGGCCATGCATGTACCAAAATAGTGAGTCCTAGTAATTTTTTTTAGAGTGCAAATGTGTGGCATTGACTGTAATTTCAGGATGAATATTGCTCATACTATGGATTGGGGAGACTATGAAACAAACTGGACAAGAAACAGGTTGATACTTTAGTCAGTGTGAATTTTTGAATAATGTTTGTCCCTGGACATGCATGTACCAAAATACTGAGTCCTAGTCAGTTTTGAGTGCAAATGTGTGGCATTGACTGCAATTTCAGGATGAATATTGCTCATACTATGGATTGGGGAGACTATGAAACAAACTGGACAAGAAACAGGTTGATACTTTAGTCAGTGTGAATTTTAGAATAATGTTTGTCCCTGGACATGCATGTACCAAAATAGTGAGTCCTAGTCAGTTTTAGAGTGCAAATGTGTGGCATATACTGCAATTTCAGGGAGAATATGGCTCATACAATGGATGGGGTAGACTATGAAACAAACTGGACAAGAAACAGGTTGATACTTTAGTCAGTGTGAATTTTAGAATAATGTTTGTCCCTGGACATGCATGTACCAAAATATTGAGTCCTAGTCAGTTTTGAGTGCAAATGTGTGGCATTGACTGCAATTTCAGGATGAATATTGCTCATACTATGGATTGGGGAGACTATGAAACAAACCGGACAAGAAACAGGCTGATACTTTAGTTAGTATGAATTTTAGAATAGTGTTTGTCCCTGGACCTGCATGTACCAAAATAGTGAGTCCTAGTCAGTTTTGAGTGCAAATGTGTGGCATTGACTGCAATTTCAGGATGAATATTGCTCATACTATGGATTGGGGAGACTATGAAACAAACTGGACAAGAAACAGGTTGATACTTTAGTCTGTATGAATTTTAGAATAATGTTTGTCCCTCGACATGCATGTACCAAAATAGTCATTCCTAGTCAGTTTTAGAGTGCAAATGAGTGCCATTGACTGCAATTTCAGGATGAATATTGCTCCTACAATGGATGGGGTAGACTATGAAACAAACTGGACAAGAAACAGGTTGATACTTTAGTCAGTGTGAATTTTAGAATAATGTTTGTCCCTGGACATGCATGTACCAAAATATTGAGTCCTAGTCAGTTTTGAGTGCAAATGTGTGGCATTGACTGCAATTTCAGGATGAATATTGCTCATACTATGGATTGGGGAGACTATGAAACAAACCGGACAAGAAACAGGCTGATACTTTAGTTAGTATGAATTTTAGAATAGTGTTTGTCCCTCGACATGCATGTACCAAAATAGTGAGTCCTAGTCAGTTTTGAGTGCAAATGTGTGGCATTGACTGAAATTTCAGGATGAATATTGCTCATACTATGGATTGGGGAGACTATGAAACAAACTGGACAAGAAACAGGTTGATACTTTAGTCTGTATGAATTTTAGAATAATGTTTGTCCCTGGACATGCATGTACCTAAATACTGAGTCTTAGTCAGTTTTAGAGTGCAAATGAGTGCCATTGACTGCAATTTCAGGATGAATATTGCTCCTACAATGGATGGGGTAGACTATGAAACAAACTGGACAAGAAACAGGCTGATACTTTAGTCAGTATGAGATTTAGAACAATTTTAGTCCCCTCTGGCATTGCTGCATGTACCCAAATAGTGATTCCTAGGCAGTTTTCGAGTGCAAATGTGTGGCATTGGCTGCATGAAACAGAATCGACCAGAAATCTTCTACTTATACTTGAGTCAGTTTTAAAATTTATTAGTCCTAGTAATATTAGTTAGTATGTTTATGATTGTGCGAATTAGGCTGCAATTTCATGATCAATATTTCGCATAAGCAATATTGATTGAATAAAGAACTATGAAGTATAATGGATAAGTTTCAAACGGATGCTTGCATTTGGTGTAACATAGTATGCCTCACTCATCCAATCTTGGATGATTTGGTGGAACTGGTGCTGTACTCTGACACGGTTGTGGTTGTGTCAGAAGATGAATCGGATACCTCCTCACTTCCATCCGTCGGGTCACGAATCCCATCATCCTTGCTGAAACATTTTACTAAATCCAATACTTTTTTAATGCGTCGAGGGTTGGTTTCTTTCAGGCCGGAAATCTGAAAGTATGGGCAAAATTGTCGTTTCTCCCCCACCTTACGTTTGTGGAAAGTACATATATAACCCGCCACTCGTTCATATTGGTCGTAGTCTCCGAAAACGTACCTATAAACTTCTCCAATTTCAACTGGTCCGTTTTTTTCTGGAGTATAACGAACTTGTTCGTTTACTTCGTAAATAGGAAACAATATCTCTGGATCCTGATCTTTCAACAGCACAGAACATTGGAATTCACGTTTGGTTTCCTTCTCGTTGATCTTGATAGGATAAACTTGCAGTGTTACAGTTGCGTTAAGATGATTTTTTGCAACATCTATAATCATTTCTTCGCTTTCATTTGAACCCTTTTTTTCACAGGTTGTAGTCGTTGTGTCAGTCAAACCAGCATCCTTGGAATTACCCTTACTTGTGTCAATTCCCGATTCTTTACATTCGTTTGGCTTATTTTTCGAACCCTTACTGGTAACTTTCGATCCACTGATGTTCTTTCTCCCATCGTTGATATTGTTCGTCTTGCCAACATTGTCACCGTCGACGTTATCATCCCAGGGTGGTATGAATCCACGCTTGGAATCATTTGTCGTATTGAGATTGAAAGTAACCCATCCTACCCGGTATGTGTTATTTGATTTGTTGAACTCATTGATTTGAACCTTGGATCTTTTGAAGCAATCCCAAGTTAGAAAGTCCGATGGTTCGTAAAAAACAAAGTCACGACCCTGGAGGTGTTCGAATGCCAGATTCAATTCTCCCTTTCCCTTTCCATAATTGTTGACAACCTTATCGTCCAAAAATTGAACTACAAGGTTAGCCGATGATAGATCCTCCGACTTTTCCAACAAATATATTGCTAGTTTTTCTGTCAACGGGGTAAATATGGTACCCATTTCTGGGAGGTAGCTATACTGAATGAATTTTTCCACCCAAGTATGACGTTGGAGAACTTCCGGATCAATTACGAATATCTCACGGAACACGTATGGAATGTGTTCCATAAAAACTCGTTGGTGCACCTCTTGTTGTGAGTTAACATCGTATTGAAGGAATCTTGTAACACAAGTTTGATTCTTATGTTGTTCTTCCAATCCGGACAGTTCCAAAATACCTGTTACAAGTTCTTCTGGTTTATCGTCAAAATTGACATGGGCAAATTTTGTCTTACTCAGAACACATGCCGTTGGGAAAATGTACAATCGATCATTCCTTTGAAAATACGGAACACTTCCCTCCGTCGATTCGGTGACCATAGCTCCTTTTAGAAAATTCCTCTCGGTCAATACCAAATCTTCAATGGTTTCCATCACATGATCGTAACTGACAAATGATTGGTTATTGGTTTTGAAGACTTTTGGTATCATTTTCTCACAAACATTGTCAATTGAACAATCAAAGGACGAACCAACGCCGTCGACTCGAATCATTGATGCACATAGTACTTGAGAAATGATCAAATTACATGCTGTTTCCAACGAATCGACCACGTTTACCCCAATCTTGTTCCCATGTTGGACAAATTTTGTTATAAGCCATTGATGCACCAAATATAGGATTCCTTTCGGCACCTTGAAATATGCCAGATCTATTTTTCCCGTTCCATGTTTGCATGGCGACAGGGTGACAAGGTCCTCATCATGATCGAAATGTATGTTGTAATATTTTGTGACCGTGTGCTGGTAGTGGATGACGTAGTGGAAAACCAATTGAGTATTGAGTGGTAATAACACTTTACCCGTTTCCGGAATTTTCGTGTCCCCTTGTCGATGAAATCCTACTGGAACCCACTTCTCCCCAGAAAGTACCGTGGTGCCCAAGACGAATGAATTGTTAATTAATTCGGGTAAGTAATACTGATAAAAACCTTCGTGTGTCAATACTTTGATGTCGACGTGTCTCATGTCGATGATGGTACAAATGGTTTTCGCCTTCCCTTGAAAGCGTAACCAATGTTCACGAATGAGCTCCTGAAAAGCAGTTTCTCGTTCCGTAATCTTCATCAACTTATTGTTTGACACAATAAGTTCTTTAAACTCGATGTTTTCTGTTCGTAAGGATTTTAAGCATTCAATACGCTGCTTCTTGAAATGTTTGTCTAAGTCAACCTGATTGCAGCTATGAGTCATTGAAACACGTAGAGAGGTCTTTGCCATAAGGCAGTCCAAGAAGTTCCTCATTGATCTGACGTATCCTTTCAACTGACTGGGAGAACAATTGTCGCCTTTGGTATGGAAACACAAATCCTCAGACGAAATATCCGACCCAGGTGGATACTTCACATTCTTCATGTACCAAACCAATATCTCACGGTACATTATCATGTACTTCTTCATTGTAACGTAGTTGACGACGTTGCGCCCATAAATAGCATCCACGCCTGATGTGTCGTTAACATTCTTCAACAGTGACTCGAACCTATCCCACTTGTTCGCCATGTCGTAGTCATTGAATCGATCGGTTAATTGCTTCCTGCTCAAAAATTTCAACACTCCAGTCATACCGTTGTCAATTTCAAACAAAAATAAATCCACCATGACGTTTATTTGATGGGGAATAGGCCCTAAGTCACTTAAGGTTGTATCGGGTTTTTTCTTCTTTCCCTTCCCCTTCTTCTTTTCCGCAGAGTTAGTAGTAGACATTGACTTCCTGAAATCTGGTGTAGGTTCGGATTCAATAATTTTTGATACAAGGTAAACCCTCGTCAACAATGCAGTGAAACATGTTGTAACCTCAAGACTGAGGTTCCTCACAAACTCCTCTGTTCCATATGACTCACCCTTCAAAGCCTTTGTAAGGTTATTAATTACTGCCTGTCGATGATCTCTTTGATCGGTATCATGTTTGTCAAGACTATTGGTTGGTGGGTCTTTCAATCTACCCTTCTTACAACTTGTCGTTTTCTCATTTGAATTTGGGTTGGCACCGCGCTTGCGAGCACTATTAGTCGTAGGCGTTTTCTCATTTGAATTTGGGTTGGCACCGCTCTTGCGAGCACTATTAGTCGTAGGCGTTTTCTCATTTGAATTTGGGTTGGCACCGCTCTTGCGAGCACTATTAGTCGTAGGCGTTTTCTCATTTGAATTTGGGTTGGCACCGCTCTTGCGAGCACTATTAGCCGTAGGTGTCATTGGCAATGTAAAATGTTATCAGTATTTGAGACAATCTTTTTATTGTTTGAAAACAATGAGAATCACTGTTGTGTGAATCTAGTTTACCCGAGTTACGAGCAAACATTGAATGAAAGAAGGATAGTAGTACAACTTGAAACTTCTTTCACCAGATATCACCACTCACGTAGCGACGCGACAGTGGTAATCATGTCTCAAAAACCATTTCTCAAAAAATCGAAAACGTAGAAGGTGCCCGTAAACGTGTCCTTGTTCTCGTAAAGACGTTCTACCACTAACCTGAGAAAGAGTTAAACAATATCGTCACAATAATTGGACAAATAAAACCTGCAACGACGAATGCAAGGGCGGGGATTTGTCTGTGAATCCGTTGGGATCAAAAAACCATTTTTTGTAACTGGAACCGCCGTTCCCGAAAAACGGAAAAAAGGGTTTTTTGAGTGGAATGAAAGGTGAGAAGAAGAAAAGATAAAAAGGAACATTTTCCAATTTGTAAAATGGCCCCATCGCTGAATTGTTCCATTGTGTGTACAAAAGTACAGTCGTATGAACACCTAGTAGCGCTAAATAGGGAAAAGGGCATTGGTTGGTGTAACTCCGTTGCCAAAAAACAAATGATCCGATCGCTGAATTGGTGCAATTTGTGTAGAAACGTACAGTCGTATGAAACTTTTCACGCTAAATACTAAAAAGGGCTTTTGTTGCAACGCCGTTGTCAAAAAAAAAAAATGGTCCGATCGATGATTTGGTGCATTTTGTGGGGTACAAAGGTACTTTGGTATGACCAGTACTATCGTATGAACCATGACGGTAACTACGTATGAACCATATCACGCTAAATACCAAAAATACCATTTGTTGCAACGCCGTTGCAAAAATAACAAAAAGTAAAATACTTAACGAACCAATGTAATTCTGACGTTCGAAGTTTGTTGTACTGTTGTATGATCCATATCACGCTAAATACCAAAAAGACAATTGGTTGCAACGCCGTTGCAAAAAAAAAAAAGAACATAATACTTATCGAACCAATATCATTCTTACGTTCGAAGTTTGTTGTACTGTTGTATGATCCATATCACGCTAAATACCAAAAAGACCATTTGTTGCAACGCCGTTGCAAAAAAAAAAAAGAACATAATACTTAACGGACCAATATCATTCTTACGTTCGAAGTTGTTTACTTAGCAGAAGCTAACTACTCCGTACAAAGTACTTATATCAAACTTCGAACGTAAGGACGACATCGGTTCGTGTCCGATAGATCAAGTATCAACATTCGAACGTAAGAATGACACCACCAGTTCCATACATTTTCTGCTAAGTAAACAACTTCGAACGTAAGAATGATATTGGTCCGTTAAATATTATGTTCTTTTTTTTTTTTGCAACGGCGTTGCAACAAATGGTCTTTTTGGTATTTAGCGTGATAAGAATGATACCACCAGTTCCATACATTTTCCACTAACTTCGGTCACTTTTTTTCACTTTCCGACAAACATCAATTTCCAACTTATCTGAGTAGAGTGTTGTTTCTTTCCAACAACACTCCGTCCGAGAACGTGGGATCCGACCCTCTTCGTCACATGCCTTAGGGCGACGATGTCACGAGCACAACGATCCGTTCTCAGATATTTCAGTCCGATATAACAGCCTTGTACTGCAAAAGAAGTAGAAAGCATTCGATTAGGGATTAGTTGCTGGAAAGATATTCTTGTTTGGACGGCCGCCTTACATAAACATCTTGAAAGCACAAAATCTGCATCAATTGCCTATATATCAACAGGAACAAGACCCTGTTTTTCGTGACATAGGAGTTAGAAGTCTGCAAATCAACGGCAGCACCAACAACGATTGTCGGAACAACATATTGGCAACAACGATTGGAATCGAAGGCAGCACCAAGTGGAAGGCAACAGCGTGAGATAGATAGACATTGCTGCCTGCCTGTTGCATTGATGATGATGTTCTTTTTCCTCACTTCTATTTTTTCTTCTTATTTTCATAGGGACGGATCGGAATAACAAATCGGAACAATAGAGGCTCGGCGAATCTTTCCTGGTGTCGCTTGAGGTGCATTGGCAATCGCAACGGTAAGAATGAGAGAGGAGAAAGACAATGATCTTACTTCTTCTGGCATTCCTGATAATGTATTTTCTTCCTTCTCTTTTTCTTCTCATTTTCATAGGACCGTATCGGAGCAACGGATTTGAAAGAAGGGATTGGAAACAACGAATCGGAAGAACCAATCTTTCCTGGTGTGGCAAATCTTTCCTATAATTGCAAAGGATACAACGAATCGAACGCGACACTGAATCGAAGTCAACACAGAATCGAAGGTAACAACAACGGCAACAACACAGCAACACCACCAATCAACAACAACAACAACGAAAGGAAGCAAACGGTGTACGTTGGTACCATGTAGATTATATTATTCTGTTGTTATTATTTACTGCTGTACTACATCAATAGATACTCACCCATTTTGATCAATTATCATACCAAATATTCGAATAAAATCGTGCACAGCAGCGACAGCCACAGCGGCAGCGCCAAGCAGCAGCAAGAGCAACAGCGGCAATCGGCAGCGACAGACACAGCGGCAGCGTCAAGCAGCAGCGAGAGCAACAGCGGCAATTGGCAGCGACAGACACAGCGGCAGCGGCAAGCAATCGGCAGCGACAGCCACAGCGCCAAGCAGCAGCGAGAGCAACAGAGCGGCAATCGGCAGCCACAGTGGCAGCGGCAGCGCCAAGCAGCAGCGAGAGCAACAGCGGCAATTGGCAGCGACAGACACAGCGGCAGCGGCAAGCAATCGGCAGCGACAGCCACAGCGCCAAGCAGCAGCGAGAGCAACAGAGCGGCAATCGGCAGCCACAGTGGCAGCGGCAGCGCCAAGCAGCAGCGAGAGCAACAGCGGCAAGCGGCAGCGACAGCCACAGCGCCAAGCAGCAGCGAGAGCAACAGAGCGGCAATCGGCAGCCACAGTGGCAGCGGCAGCGCCAAGCAGCAGTGAGAGCAACAGCGGCAAGCGGCAGCGACAGCCACAGCGGCAGCGGCAGCGGCAAGCAGCAGCGAGAGAAACAGCGGCAATCGGCAGCGACAAAAAGCGGCAAGCGGAAAGCGGCAAGTGGAAAGCGGCAAGCGAAAAGTGTCAAGCAAAAAGCGGCAAGCGAAAAGTGTCAAGGAAAAAGCGCATGGGCGAAACAACTAACGGCAACGAATCATTGGCTTCGAATTGCTACACGTACTCCAACCATGACAAGAAATCAGTTGTCGGACCGGGCTATGAAGCAAAAAAGAGATAGGAAACATGAGAAAAGAAGAAAGCAGAGAATGTCATCGAACTTTCTTAGGATTGCAGCACCGGTGTCAACGAGCCATAAAACTTATACAAAGTTGTCCGACATAAAACCAATGAAGAACGAAAGGACAAATAGGCGTAGTACTTGCAAAGATTGTGTCAGTACAATAGCGTTGAAAAACAAAGACAGAACAACTATGGTCAAAGGAAAATACATGGAGACAAACTGGGGTGGCAAAATAGGAGGAAAGAAAAAGTATCAACCGGAACAGGCTTTGTTGATAGATAAATTCGATAGATTGGATAGTAGGAACGACGAGCATATTGTTGCGTTTGACGAGAATAATCCGTCGTTGCGCATTTTCGCAAAAGTTTCCAAAAAATTTGCCAAGCGACACCTTGCTACGAAGAATAATATCAAACTGATAAGAAAGTTTGCTCCTGAAATTGTTGGATCCAAACCGACAGTTGCCAGAGGTCAGAAGCGCGGCAGTATCAACGATGATTATGCTATCATTGGAGTTAGACCAGAAAGATTGTCTTCCAACAATGGTGAGTACGTGTTCAAAAGTCATGTGAAACCAAACATGAAACTGGAGCTGGAACACACGACAGTGAGAATTGTGAAGCATATGCATCATAGTTTAACACACATCGAACCATTTGTTGAGGATGAAATGGATGTGTTGTCTCAGATTCTGACTCGTACGCAGCTCAATGCCATTGGGAAACAGGCATTAGCTTTTTCGATTGGTCGAAATTACCATTCTCGATGCCATGTTGATGATGACATGTATTATACTCGTTTAACAGTCATAGCTCCGTCGGGAGTGCATGCTGACGAAGTGATTTATTATTTTGTCTTCCCAACGTACCGCATCAAAGTGCCGTTGCGTTCTGGGGATACTCTGCTCTTTAATCCGTTAGTGTTTCATAGCTGTTCGAATCCCAAATACGAAGGGTGTTATATTATGAGCGCCTATGTATCGCGCAAAACTATACTAAGAAGTAATCCATTATAATAATAACTTGATACTCATGACAAAAAATTTATGACTGTACCGTACTAGTACTATACCGTCGAAAATACAGGAAAAGGGCATTTGGTGCAACGCCGTTGCAGAATATAGAAAAACGCTAAATAAACATGAGAAGGGGGGTATGATTGTACCATACTAGTATACAATCCAAAAAACGGGAAAAGGGCATTTGGTGCAACGCCGTTGCAGAATATAGAAAAACGCTAAATAAACATGAGAAGGGGTGTATGATTGTACCATACTAGTATACAATCCAAAAAACGGGAAAAGGGCATTTGGTGCAACGCCGTTGCAGAATATAGAAAAACGGTAAATAAACATGAGAAGGGGGGTATGATTGTACCATACTAGTATACAATCCAAAAAACGGGAAAAGGGCATTTGGTGCAACGCCGTTGCAGAAAATAGATAAACGCAAATTACACATGAAAAGGTGGGTATGATTGTACTGTACTAGTATACCATACAAAATACGGGAAAACGGCATTTTGTGCAACGCCGTTGCAGAAAATAGAAAAAGACAAAATATACAGGAAAAGGGTGGTACGACTGTACCGTACTAGTATACCATCCAAAACACGGGAAAAGGGCATTTGGTGCAACGCAGTTGCAGATAATAGAAAAACGCAAAATACACATGATAAGGGGGTATGATTATATTATACTAGTATACCATCCAAAACACGGGAAAAGGGCATTTGGTGCAACGCCGTTACAGAAAATAAAAAAACGCAAAATACATCTGAGAAGGGGGGTATGATTGTACCATACTAGTATACAATCCAAAACACGGGAAAAGATAATAAACTTGTTCATTGAAGTCATGTGCTGTTTTCACCATCTCGTACTATTGATTGTAAATCCTTCTTTTCCAGTGAAGCCATTGTCTCGCGGAAATTAAACAACCATTGTTCACGATTACCCAGCACAAAATATTGGTCAGGACTACCATGGTTTCTAACAACGGCAGCTTCGGACTCAATGGCGTTGCAGTCGAACAAATACAATTTGTTCCGAAGCTCACCTAGCTTTACCAACGCATGATGGTGTTTTTTTCCTTTGTCCCTCTTGCTCGGTATGGGGTCTGCAGAAACAAAGCAACGAGCGACGGCATAATAACCATCGTGCACTAATTCGAAACCACTAACGGAGCTACCCACGGGGAACGGACCTTCGAGGTAAAGCAGGCACAGAATCTGACATGGATAAACTTTCAGTCCACGTCCATCAAGGAGGTCGAGTTGAAAATTAGCCCAATCGTACCATACATTGGACAATTGTCCAGAATCAGACTTAAACGATGGGTGGGCACGAAACAATAATTTCATCTCGCGAGATTGGTCATACCTCTTGTGCTCCGTGGTTCCAAAAACCTTGCTGCTGCCCACAGCCGGTAGGACCACGTCACAACAAAATTTGAGAACATCAGATGGAAACCAGGGTAAACTTGAGTTTTTTTTTTCATCCCACTTCATGTAAGGGAGACCATTCATCACACCAATCCAAAACGAAGACCCACCTGACCAACCACCCTCCTTAGGATGATTTGGTCCGGTTATGGGTCTATGTTCGAACAAATCGAATTCACGGTCAAGTCGATCAATAGTTCGATACTCCATCACTCGGTTGCAAGTTTGCTTGATAAGTGTGGACTTGTTTCGTTGAGTTCTCTTAGCAGGACCCTTCACTTCAGTTTTATGATTGCTCTCACTCGCGGCAGAGTCCCACCCAGTTGGAGGACCAAATAATCTCATGTACTGTGATAAATGAAAATACATGTGATTCTTCACAAGATTGTTACCCTCTCCCTTACTTCGTTGAAGATTGTTATTTATACAGTTAATGAAAAGAACAACCATTTTGTCCACATTCAAAACACCTTTCTTGTCTTGTTTGAAAACCTCGTCGAACGTTCCAGCATACTTTAGGAACTCTTCCATACCCAACAACAACTCAATGGCGTAAATACGTCGGTCAATTTCCTCTTCACACTTTCTGCTCTTGTTCTCGAGATTGGAAGGAGTCTTTCGAGACAACAACAATTGACGACCTCCAGCAGACAGAAGTGACAGCATCTGAATATAAAGCATTCCAATGTACTGGTTACCCTCCTTCTTCGCTGTATGTATTGATTCTGAAAAATTGGTTCGTGGGAAGTCACGATCGGATTGCCTCTGGACAGCACCACCGTAGTAACTGGCTAACCTTTCCATCTCACCAAGAAGCCGCTGGTTATTGCCTAAAAAGTCCTCGCGGAACGTCTCTGCTGCACGCTTTGCGCAACCAAGTTGGTGCATATGGAGTCTCTCTCTGGGAGACGCTAGATGAATATTATGTGGGTTTTCCCCAAAATCAAGATCATAAAAAGCGTTGCCGTTATGTACACCATGGTGAGAAATGTTTTTGAAATACTGTTCAACATTCACTCCTTCGCCAACCATTGGAGCAGTAAAATCAGATATGTTCCAGAGCCGAATGGATTGGTACTCTTCCCCATTTTGGTGCTTAGACACTTGCATGTTACCAGTTTCAACTGAAACAGGAACCTTCAAAACATTCACACGAGCGTTAATACCAAGTGCTCTGGGACAATTGCAATGCCTACAGATCATCTTTGAATTCGATGTTTGATAATGACCACAAAGTTGGTCGTGCTGGGGAGTATCACCTATGAAATAAGCAACCGCAAATTTCATTCGAACCGACCATTTCTTCTTGTTCCACGGCAAATTAGACCATTCAATACCATCCGTTTGGTTGCAGGCATCTTTCAAAGATGAAAGAGCAAAACGAAGGCCAGAGTGAAGATTGTTCACATTGTCAATTGATTCGGCACCTTTATCACCGGGACATGTTGGGTGATAGTATATAGCCTCCCACGCATCCGGCCGGGAGTTTCGAGTTAGGGTGTTGAATATGCCAAGAGTCATGTTCAGTGGGGTAAGAGTGGTTTGACCACTATTGTCAATTGCAATTCCATCCATGTAGAGAATAATAGGAACCAGAATTTCATTCGATCCAGATTTGCATCTCTTCTCCCAAGTGTTGATCCACCATTCACCGTGATGCAGTTCGTCAATATCAATATTCCCTTGAAGTTCTGGATAACGGACTGGTAAGGTGGGGTCTTCAGCATGGGGGAATGACAGATTATCTTCCTTCACCAAAGTCACATTTGTTAATAGGGAATGAAGTGCTTTTTGGAACGACCGGACGTAGATTTGTTTGCGACTGGAAACATCAGCATTCTGTGATTTCTTAGAACACCAGTCAATAAGATGAGGTTCAAACCCATCGCCTTTTATTTCAGGCACAGTTGCGGAAATCTCCTTCATAACACTTGCCCTGGTCTTTATGAGATTGCCTTTAGTCCATGAAAATAAATTAAGCCGCTCCGATTCAATAGCCCATTCATACAATTCCTTCTCGGCAACTAATGGTATGCTATGATTCCGCATGATTTTCATTAACTTGATCTTGACCTTCAATTCGTCAGATATGATCCTACCTACATTGGGTGTCGTAATTAATAGCGTGTTTGAAGCACGATGGGAATCGTCAACATCAATGTTGATGCCTTCTTCATCATTGACAATCGAAGAGTGGGGGGCCTCTATGATCTCACTTCCTTCTTCCTCATCGTCATTGTTAGGGAAGAAAAAATTGTCTTCGGAGACAGAATCATCGTCATCCTCTATGTTTGATAATTCCTGACCAATCAAGGCACGCCCAATCGATTCGACAGAAGGGTCATACATAACTTGATTGTCGAGCAACTCTGGTAATGCGCCGTCACTACTCTGTGGACCGTTACGGGTGTTCGTTAGACCTAATTGTTGACTAACATCCTCAAGCTTCTTCCTCTTTTTTCTAATGAATATGCATGATGCAAAATCTACTATCCCCGAAGATTGCGTGAAATAAGAATAGCATGATGCGTCTTTCACAATATGGTCCCGAAGACCGGGAGAAACAACTACTCCCGTTTTCTTTCTTCGTCGCGCTGTAAACAAGGGGGGTTTCTTCTTCTTGGTAACCTTCTGCTTTCCGTAACCAGTAGTGATCAAAGGAGAGTCACGGTAGCAACGTAAACAATATACCTGATATTTGGGAGTGCGGACCATCGTTACTGCTGAAGCCGTACGATAGCCAGTAATAACAATAAAAATGGAGAAACGATTGAGATTGAAAAATTGCGACCATGCACTTTTTGTTTCGGGCATAAAATTCAGTAACATGCCACTACTTCGGAAACAGATGCCAGTGGGGTAGGAAAATGAAATGTGCATAAAAATATTAGGAGTTCGACATTAATTTTAATAAATAGGGTGAAATTACAAAGGGGGACCAGTGGAGTTCGACCCAAATATGCGCGTGATTCTGAAATAACCCTGAATCTCGTTTGTGTGACGTTCTGTTGGGGCGGACAGCCCACTCCCTCCGTGGTCTCTTTCCAGGATGTACTTTGAGATCCCAGGAAGGAACAATGCTGGCGGTGAGGTCCCCTCGCTTTGTCTTGTAGAGGGTGGCAGTTGCTTGGATGGCCACTAGAGGTGGAAACTGCTGAGCTTCAAATTTGTAGCATATCTTCTTGATTAAGTCAAATATCCTGACTGTGTCTGTACTATCCTGTATCTTCTCAAAGTCAGGGTTGGCATTAAGCTTCTGCAGCATTGCATCACTGTATTTTCCATGGATTATGCTGCACATTATTATTTTCCTTCTGAATCCGATTCGTTGAGAGTCTGATTCAAGGACTTTTGACGAACAGCAACGCTGTGTTAGTGTGTTAGTAGACGAACGATTGTACTCTACGCGTGACAATTGTGTTTGGATACTTTCGGCAACGGATAATCGGACTACAGGCGAGACTAGGGAAACGCCAGATCTCCTCTTGCTGTGACTTATTCAGATTGCAGCGAGACAGACCTTAGTATGTAGATTACAAGTAGTTGATAGCAACTAGTGTGAATTTTGGGATATAAATCAGTTGAATGTTAAAAAGTATGAGATAAAGTGAAATCTTGCCGAAATGCAAGATATCTCTTTTATTGAGATGAATACGTTGCAACTGCTGTTGCGTAGTGCTGAGATTACTCGCTGATTATTTCCGTACATGTATTAGTCATTGACCATATATATTTGCATGCATGTATATGTATTGTGTGAGAATCACATGCCAACGGTTTTCTTCTCTTGTTCCGTTAGGAAGACTCCATGAAATGTTTATCATTAAGGTCAGGAATTGCTCCTGTAGCTCGTGTGATATTTTATGAAATCAGAGTTTGCTCACCGAAGAACAATGGCAATATCGTAAGACAGGGATTGCTCACCGTTTATGCGCGATGGGAATCGATGCGCCGTGGGAATCGATATGCCGTGGGAATCGATTACTTAGATGGATACGAGACTCATTGATTCATGCGCATAGGAAATCTACCCTTTGGTAGCTTTGGTACTTCTGGTCACGAAAGGAATTTAATACTCCCCATGTCTCCTTGTGAAGGGTCATCACGCTCTACATGATGCTTCCATCATCCTGGAGAAGGTCACCAGTATTACCACAGAAGTGGAAGATGGGCCTGAGCAGTGGATACACAACTGAGTGACTCCAATGCTTGGTGAGAATGTCTGCACAGTTATCCTTACCTGGGATGTGCATCATTAAAATAAAACCTCTCGCTATCATGCTCCGTACGTAGTGAAACGATAGAATGTTATGACGCTTATGCAACCTTGCGTAAGGAAAGGTCGACGTCTGGATCATCTTTTCGTTGTCACCCCAAGAGTATGAGATATCATGTACTCGTGTTCCGAGATATCGGAATGAGTGGCGTAGGTCGACAATCTGTTCGATGCAAGTTCTTCCTGCAACAAATTCAGCTCCAAAGGTGGCTGTTTCCGTAGTAGACTGCTTCTTCGAGAACCACATCATGGGAGTCTTGTTCGCGAAATGAAGAATGCCGGTAACGGCCTTGCCACTGAGAATATCATGCATGAGGTTGGCATCATAGAAGTGTGATAACACTACTGTCTTTCCAAGCGGTGCAGGAGCGTCGTCGGGTAGCTCCTCAGAATGCTCCCCATAGACGGTATTGGACCAGTCGATGGTGTCGGGTTTAGTCAATATAAAATCGGGCGGTTCCACGCGGAATCTGATTTTAAAATGTCTAAACTTGGAGATATATCCATAGATACGTTTAGCACGTTCGAGATGCCCATCTCGTGGCTGAGCTCTGAAACTTGAGAGCGTCATCACGGCTGTTTGTACATCGAAACGGCCAATAGCGATGATCCATTGCAGTGAACCGATCATACTTTGGTATTTCTGTATACCGGTTTCTTCAAGAAAGGCTGAGGAGTCCAATTCAGGATGATCGTTCTCCGCGATGGGTGATCGGAACCTAGTGTTAGGTTTGCATCCGAACATTTGTTCGTAAGATGCTTCCATCTTTTCGATGAACTTTATGGGATTCATGCACAGAACACCATGTTCGTCGCGCTCAAATCCACATCCTAAATGAAAGTTCATAGGTCCGGATCCCTTCAATTTGAAGTTATATGGTGACGATTGCAATATCTTCAAGAAGGAATTGGGATCTGCCATGCAGAGACATAGGTCATCGACATATGTGCATATAAGCTCATATACCCGTTCACCATGCTTGTTCGTTCCGGGTTTGAGGAATATTTCCGGTTCTGCGCGGGATCTTTCGAAGCCGAGTTCGATGAGACAAGCCGCGAGTAAGTCTCCAAAGCACTTGCCTGAAGACCTGAGACCATATAGGGCTTTGTAAATGACCAACAGGTGACCCTCCAACGATCCGAATTCGGGACCTGCCTTTATGCATACTTTCTCGCAGGTGACTGCTTCTAAGTAGGCGTTACCTATGTCGGTACCCCATGCTTCTAGGTCGTTGAGTTCAGCTAGGAATAGGCACATACGTAGGCCGCGAAGAGATACGACGCCTGCGTAAACACTGTGGATAGGGGCCTCAGTGAGATTACCGTTAGCAACGAGGCGAGCCTTGTGTCTTCCGTCGTGTTTGACAGCGTATATCATGTGTACCTTGATCTGTTGGAATCCCGTGGGAATGGAGCTTGTCTTGTATACGCCTTTATCAATGAATGTATTGTATTCATTGAGTTGTGCCATTTCCAGAGTGGTGGCATCTTCCCATTTGGTGTTCCCGTTGGCTTGATCAAATCGGAGGGCTTCTTCGTGGTTACGAGGCACTTTGAATCCATATTGATACTGCGGAGTGGTACGGAAAGAACGTAGTTTGGCTTGGTGCACGAGTCGATCAAGTTTCTTGGTTCGTCGGGCTAGGTTGGTGATTCTCCTGAGACGTTTCCAACCCGGGAGATCAAGCAAGTTGTTCTCTTTCCCATATTTTGCAACGGTGACCGGGTCATCAGCTGCAATATTGGCCAGAGGTTCATATGTGCGTTCCATATTCTCCCATTCAATCCAGAGGTTATACTTGGAACCTTTGTATTGAGGGTGCTTGTTATCCAGTGGACCTTGGTGTCCTAGGATGCGGCGAAACGACCAGAGTTTGCCGTCTTCTTGTGTTGAATCACGATGTATGTAATTCATGACGTCATTGTATGCAATGATATCATCGAGTTCGTCATCGGAGTGTTTGCACTTGAACTTGATGAAGTCTTTATTGCGTTCAAGACTGTCTTCAACATCGACAATGGTGAGACGTTTCCGGGTGCCATCGAGATTGGTTACAAGGAAGGAACGTCCTTGTAGATCGGCAATCGGGATCGTAGGAATGGTAATAGGTTTACCATCATCGTCAAATTGTGCGTTACCTTCTTCGTCGGTAACAACTACCTGTGATGGGTCTACGGAAGGAGTAGCGGGGTTTGTGTGTGGAGTTGCGACGTCACTGACATCAAAGTATGCTAATTCCGGTGGATCAAAATCATCTTCAGTAAGGAGAACGCCATCGGATGTCTTGCTGAAGATGTGTGTCGTAGGAGGACCATCAAAACTCTCCCCATAGTTGTTAGGGAGTGGAGAAGGTGACCAGCTTGGGCTGTCATCGACCTTCTTATAAAGAAAGCTCGGTAACGAGGGGTGGGCGGGTGGTTGAAGAATTGGTTGAGTGCCAGATGCGTGGGGCGTGGTATCTGTTGGTGCAGATGGAACGGTGTCATCGGCGGTGTCAGAATCAGCAGGTGAACCGTTAGGGGAAACTGAGCTGTTTGGTTTAGTAGACTCGTCAATGAGTTTATTCTGATTGGTATGCTCCCCATGTTTGAAAGCTGGAGCTTCTCCAGTGGCGTATATACGGGGTAAGGAATCCTTTGCATTACGCCATTTGATGAAACCATCATCAGTAAATAAGCCCGCGCGTTTGTTACGTGACTCAGGTGTAAGAGCAGATCGAACACCGGACCGGTCTAGTAACTTGTTGGTAACTGGATCCCAGATTCGAAAGCAGAGTCCATTGCCAACATGTTCGGCGATGCCGACGAAATGACCTAGGCGTTCGGTAGATTTGGTACCGAAAGGAGAGTCATTGGTCTTGAAATACACAGGTTCAAACCAGAAGAAACTGGTGTATGCGCTGATGTCGCCAATTGTACCCGTGGCAATGAAGATCGGTTGTTTATCGGACAGCGTAGGGTCAGAGACAACATTGAGGAGACCCGCAACGTATGTCATGCACAGTAACCACATGTGTGGTGGTGTGCCGGTACGATCCATGACGCGATTGACAATGCGTTTGAACATTTGGTATCGTCGTTCGAATTGATTCTGGTGTTGATGGTACGGTTCACTTTGCCAGAGTCCAATCCATAACATTTTGAGGTAATCCATGACTTTCTTACTTGATTGATAGTTACCGTGGTCACAAAGGAGGCGGATGGGCCTGCCCCATTTTCGAACAAAGTTCTGAAAGCAGGGTAGAAAATCGCCGGTGGTACGCATTTCTTCAACGTGAATAATATGCGATTTGCGGCCAAAGAAGATCTGAGCAATCTTGGATCCACCATCAATTGCTGGGACATCTGAATAGACTGCATCGGACATAACATCGTCATTGAAGGGGCGAACGTTCATGGCCGGTTGAGGGGAATGAAACCGTTTGAAAATGTTACCATCAGGGCTAACCGCTAACGAACCGTATTGGGTTGAGTTTTCAAAAGTAGCTTTGATGCGATCGGTGGAAACCCAACAAAAGAAAGGTTTCAGGGATAAGTAGTCATGTTCATTTGGGTATCTTTCACGGGGCGTAGCTGCAATGCGTGTAGTGTCACTGGCTGTACAATCTGTCGGAAACGCAGTGACTGTTCCAGAGACTGCGGTTGGCGCGCAGCATGCGAGACGTTCGTGATGGGCGTAGTCAGTGGAAGTAAGCCAAAAGGAGCGATCGTTGTTCTTATGATCATCAATTGGAAGAAAGGGAGATCGGGTGGAATGGCTGGAATACGAGCTGAGGGATGTGACCGTGGAGGACCCGGGAGAAACAGATATATCGAATCCTTCAAGGCAGCGTGGGTTCCCATATTCGTCGTAATCGGCATAAGGGAGTTGCTGTGGTTGGGGAGGATATTTCTGGAGAAATTGTTCATCCTTTGCACTGATTGTGGTATCGAGAACGGATGGGTCCCAATGTTTATTGGACGTCATGATAACATGTGGTAGCGTGTCAAATTCGACAGTCGTATACTTTCGCATCGCAAGGTATGGTAAGCCGTGTCGTATGCTAAGAGGCAGTGCATAGCCATCGGAGGTGGTGATGACCTGTCCTCCGCCTGCTTTGATGGACGTGTCGTCTACAGTGGAAAAATATGCTTCCATCTGGCCGGATGACAATATAGAAGGATGTCGTCCTGTATAGGCACATTCATTGAAAATAAGAATGACGGGGCCTCTGTTCGACATGGAATATGCTCCGCATGTAGCAATGGGAATGTTTTGTACCTGATGATTGTTAATGCCGGTGACGTTAACATATCATGGTGGAATATCCTTGGAGATGAGACATGCATCATTACCGATGATGCAGCCATTTGCGCCGCGATCGACCATGGCAAAACCAGGGCTAGTAACCGTAGTTTTGTGTATACGGTATGTGTATGACGGTACGGAACCATCATTAGGAAAGGTGAGATCATCCTCGGGAGTATACCACTGGTGAAAATTGGCGGAATACGATGGTGTTCCGACAGGTATTTGGGTGTCACCGTCCTTTTTGTACTGAATGTCAGGGTTGTTTGAAAGGAATCGAGCTGGATGCGCGGGTGACACGGAAGACTTGAGAGGTCGCTGGTCCTTAGACGAGGAGGTCGTGGATTTGTATACACCTAGAGATGCATGGAAAACGCCTCTACGGTCATTCTCTACAGCAGGATGTAGATCTGTTGCGGAATTGGCATGCTCATCCTTGGTCGAAGTATCGTCTTCTTGAAAAGATACCGAGTGTTCATGTTGGTATGCCTTTCGGGTAATGGGTTTGACACTGTTGGGGTCAGGTTGGTTAGTGTTAAGTAAGTCGTGTCGCAATGAGGCAACCACGATTTTCTTTCCTTCCGGAGAAAAACTGAGCCAACTCTTCATGTCCTGACGTGACAAGGCCTTCCATATGTTTGTAGGCAACCTTGTGGTAGGGTCAGGGGTACGTCCAGCCTTGAACACAGCATAATCTTGATAGTCTCCTTCAAATTCGATGGGAAGAGCATAGTCATCATGGTGTTGGATCGAGTCAGAAGAGAAATCATGAACGTGTGCACGTACGGTCGACCGAGGAGCAGACATCGCAGACTGGGAATCAAGTCGAGTTGCTTCGAGTAAAAGCGTGATTTTAAGATCGTGGATAGCAGCGGCTTCGGCAACTGCATCCGTTACGGTGCTATTCGTCCCACCTGGATCCTTGACTTTGGCAAACTGTTCGCTTAGCTGGAAGCTGGAATAACATGCCTGACACAATGCTGATTTTACAGTGTGATACTCGAGGGGCTTGTTGGGAGGACGGAGCTTGTTGAGGTGATTCAATTCATCAAACCAATGTGTGATGAATTTCACTTTAGATTCCTTCCAATTGTTGAGGTTCAACTTGAGCAACGCTTGTAGCTGGGTCGAGTTGTCGTATACCTTTGCTTTTGATTGGCTATGAAGGTTTACGAAGTCGAAGTAGGCCTTGCGTCCATCACGAGTGGTAGAATGACTGTGTACACATGATGCAGAAAGGTCACTCTTGAAGACTTCCAACATTAGTACCCAGAAGAAGGCACATTGTTTGACGTAGAGATCACGGGTGTAACCCACAAGCGTGGCTGGAGGCCAAGTTTCATCGAGGAATGTCTCTGTATCGATTTCGTATGCCTCGAGTTTAGCTTTGAAACCGACGAGCCAGTGTTCGAATCTCGAGTCATTCGTGAGGGGTGTAAAGGACTTTTCATCTCGTGCTTTTCGGCACCATGATTCGTACTTTACCTGCTGAGGGGACTTTTTGTTACTTCCCGCCAGAGGAGGTGGTGGGTTCAGAACAGATTTGTTACGTAAGCGTTGGGCACGCTCTCCGCGGAATGCCTGGAATTCCCTGTATGTATATGACTTTACATCTTTCCAGTCCTTCTCGTCTTCTCCTAGGTCGACACCTTCTTCTTGTAGGTCGATAGCGATCTCCGCAAGTGCTTCTATGCTCCTTTGGATGGATCGAGGGATATGCGTTGCCAGTCCTTGCTCCATATAGGTAAGTTCGCGTGCAAAATCCGGTTCGATAAGTGCGTCGAGGAACGACTTCCACTCGCATAATCCGCCTTCTTTGAGAGCTAAGCACAACTTGCTAGTAATCTCACTTGTTACGTTGAGTATTGATATGAGTATCTTTCTCATATCAGCATCGGAGCTGGGAAAGCGTTCGATAGTGGTGACTTCGGCGTCATTCTTCTCTTCGCCTCCGAGTGCATTGACGGCCATTACCGGTACCGGTATGTTCGGCATCTTTGGTGGTTCGGAGCCTTGGAAGGAAGTGCGTGGTAACTGAGAATGGGAACTGCTTCTTGTGCGATGTGCGACGTGCATATGCCAGCGTAGGGATTATGTTCAATTCCGTTCCTGTTCCTTCTTGTGTGCAAGCCTTCTTAGAGCTTGCGACTGTTAATCTATTATTTTCCTTCTGAATCCGATTCGTTGAGAGTCTGATTCAAGGACTTTTGACGAACAGCAACGCTGTGTTAGTGTGTTAGTAGACGAACGATTGTACTCTACGCGTGACAATTGTGTTTGGATACTTTCGGCAACGGATAATCGGACTACAGGCGAGACTAGGGAAACGCCAGATCTCCTCTTGCTGTGACTTATTCAGATTGCAGCGAGACAGACCTTAGTATGTAGATTACAAGTAGTTGATAGCAACTAGTGTGAATTTTGGGATATAAATCAGTTGAATGTTAAAAAGTATGAGATAAAGTGAAATCTTGCCGAAATGCAAGATATCTCTTTTATTGAGATGAATACGTTGCAACTGCTGTTGCGTAGTGCTGAGATTACTCGCTGATTATTTCCGTACATGTATTAGTCATTGACCATATATATTTGCATGCATGTATATGTATTGTGTGAGAATCACATGCCAACGGTTTTCTTCTCTTGTTCCGTTAGGAAGACTCCATGAAATGTTTATCATTAAGGTCAGGAATTGCTCCTGTAGCTCGTGTGATATTTTATGAAATCAGAGTTTGCTCACCGAAGAACAATGGCAATATCGTAAGACAGGGATTGCTCACCGTTTATGCGCGATGGGAATCGATGCGCCGTGGGAATCGATATGCCGTGGGAATCGATTACTTAGATGGATACGGGACTCATTGATTCATGCGCATAGGAAATCTACCCTTTGGTAGCTTTGGTACTTCTGGTCACGAAAGGAATTTAATACACATCTTCTTCATGCCGCTGGTGTAGTACTTGCATAGCTTGATGATCTATTGTCTAGCTTTCTCCGTCTCCATGATCACCTTGACCTCGCTCATGGTTTTGCCCTTTTCAGGGTCCTTGGGTTCTTCCTCTTTGATGGTGGTCTTTGTGCACTTGATGTGACTGATGGCCTTGCGGACTCCAGTGCCGTATGTGTGCCCTGTGTATTATACCAGTTCATTCTTTGTTTCCATGAATCTGGTGGTTTGTGTCTGCCCAACATCAAAGATTTGTCCCTCAAGGTCATCACATCAGCCCTTGAATGCTGGCTGTGATGGCTGTGGGGGCCGGCTTTGTCCACCAGCATGCCTTCTCCCACCCTGTCTGTTGTAGTTCTTTCATCCCCGGCTTGTGGGAGCATCAGTGGTCTTTGGATCCCCCTGGCTTCCCACCTTGCTGTTGTTGCCGGAATCAGCCATGTTTCACTTACTCTGTGATAATATGAATGGAAAATCTTCCTTTCTTTTCCAATTTTATGCTGATTCTAGGTATATACCTTACAAACAAGAAGTTTTAAAACAATTCATTCATGTTGTTAGCTGGATAAAATTAAAAAGAATGAGCTTCCTCACTTTACTTGGTATTTTACTGTTGTGTCATGTGTCTGTGTGTACTAGTATGTAGCATATATTCTTGTTTCTTGCTGGTGTACTATGATTCTACTGTTTTCTGTAACCTCCATCGGTTGAATGTTCTAACTGATCATATGTGTGCCAATGACATGTCATGATAAATCACATGCTGCTCATTTATGTAAAAACAAATATCTTGGTCGCGCGCCTTATTTTGTAGGTGTGCAGTTCGCTGCTTGCTTGGTTGGTTGCTGGCTAGTTGATGATCAGGGCTCAACAACAATAATGCAACGTGAATCCAAACGTGGGTATTTCCTGGGTATTTCTTCCGGAACCAATACCCAGGAAAACCCAGGATTGCCAAACAAGGGTATCCATTTCTTCCGGAAGCAGTAGTACCCATGTTTGAAAATGTGGGGTACCCAGCAGTGCCTAGTTGTACTGGTACTGAACGGGAAAGGTGATGACGCAGTACCATCTCCTTGATGATTGTACCCCATTCGTACGTCATGATGTGCTTTGTTCAGCCTGATAGGATACTAGATGACCTGTCCTTGTCGGGAATAGAAGGGGAATGCTTTTGTTATGTTCTCGTTTTGGCGACTGACCTAACGCACCTGAGACTTTTGTTAGGAGTACCCGTGTTCCGTTGGTTAAAATCAAGATTCATTCTTTATCCACTACAGTGGCTACATACGATAACGTACTCGGGCTATTCTTCTTGTTTCCGGTTTTCCTTCAATCAAAACGAAAAAACTTGTGAAACGGTCGTATTGAAATACCGGAATTACTCATGTTTCATGCAGTACTAGTAAGCAAGAACGCCGATTTCTGAGGCTTTGTGGGGGGGAACCGATCGAACGGCGTGTTGTCACGATTGATCAAAGGCCGTTGAGAATTGACCTGGCGGAAAAAATATGACGCAACCGTCTTGCAAAAAACTATCTCCATTAACGATATTTCTTGCACCGGCTACTAAACTCGTATTCAGTGGGATACGCCGGAGGTAACTACATAACGACCCCGTCGAGGAGATCGTGTTTTTCCAAGATTGGGTTTGTTTTGGAGGGAAGTTTTGGTGGGATCGACGGCTTAAAAACAAAAAATTAGGCCTAACTTTCATCGTAGGTGGCGGGAATATTACTCTATTGCGGGGGCGACATCGCGCACGTGCAACGGAGTCTCATCTGCGAAAAAGGGCTATTTTATTTATGTGTGTGAAATCTCCTATCAATATTTCGTGTCGGATGCCACAACGGTTAATCATTTAAACGGCATATGACCGACGAAGAGTTTTATTCCCTTTGTCAAGAAATCGCTCGACACGACCCCCGACCCGAGTGGAAGAAAATCGATAGTGCTCCATTTTTTCCCTCCGAAACCGATAATGTAAATCTCTTGTACGTAATGTACTAAAAGTCTACTGGGAAGCCATTGTGTGACATAACGGTATGATACCGTCTATTACCTCTTAGCAAAATAGTACGAAGTAAGAAATTTCCGTATCGGAACTTCGGTAACAACATCTCGAAGACACACTTTGTGCCGTTGCTGCCACCGTCACAAATATTGATTCATATCATACGGTACGTTTTATCGTGAACTTGCAGTCCGAAACTAGCCAGGTCGTACAGAACAGTACACACTAAACTACATTACATTACGGTAAAGTGAAGTAAATAGACCCGACACTCTATGGACGAAAGGAGAAACCCAATCATACTGAAACACTACCGAGGGTATCCTTCATATTCGATTGGATTTGTTGATTTGCTGACGGGTCGCATCGCATCGGATACATAATGAACAAGACACCTATTTGCTCGTCTTTGTGCATGTCTGGCAGTGGGAGGGCCGATGATCTTAAAAGGAACTCCTCCTCCTCCTCGGACGAATGCAAGAACCACCATGGCACGCTGTTTCCCGTGGTATTGCCGTCGTGGTACCAGCAGGGAAACTCGAATACAACGACCACCAAGCGACACTTTCCTCTGACCATGGCTGCCTGCGGATTCCATAAGGCTCTGGATCTATTCAGTGGCGCGTGCTGCAGTGGAGAGAGTTTTGATCACGGTGACGGCGGATGTGACGACGATATCTTTGTCATTCAAAACATCCCCACTTCCGTGCTCCAAGTCGCTTCTGTTTCCAAGTCAGAAGAAGAAGACGACAGCAGCAGCAGCAGCAGCAGCATTGAGAACAGGAACATAATCGACATCGACACCAGAAGACCCGTAACTCCCCCGCGAGTGAAGCACGCCAACGAGAACGACCGATGCCGCACCATTAGCCCACCACGAATGGGCAACGAATCTCCCACGTCGGTGGCCAGTACCGCGATATTCGATGAAGAGACAACCGCGTTGCTCTCCGATCTCGGAGCAATCGGGGACGATTCGAGTGTACTAGCTACAGTTACAACTACAACTACAGCTGTTGCACCATCTCCCCCGTGGCTGCTGAGCGATGGCAACAGTGACGCCCCCCTTTCCGAGCCACCGTCCTTGTCTCTGGCCGTGCCGATCTCGATGCCACAACCGGTGGCTCAATCGGGATGTCAATCGCAATCGCAATCTCAATCCTCCGCGATCATGGCGACGACCTCGTCCCGCAAGCGACAACGATCGTCCACCAAACACCAACACAAGGTCCTCCGCTTTTGCGAACCCGGTGACATAACCGACGTTCGCTGCGCAATCCGGAGGACGCTGGCGCGATCCGACATGACCGACCAAGAACGCAAGAACGCGTGGCTGCAACCCGATGAATTCGCCTTCATACAACAGCGGGACCAGAACCTCGCGGCGACCATCGAAGACATCGAGAACTCGAACATCGAAGACAGCTGTGGAACCAAGAACTCCAGTGGTGGTGGCAGTGGCGGCAGCAGCGCTTTGTCGTCCCTGGTGTGCACCCGGGGACTCGAATCCCGGGTCCGGCTCTCGGCCCTCCGCCGTCAGTCCCACCGATTGATCGGCCTCGAAGAAGTGTTGGTGGAACTCGAGCGCCAGTGGGACGCCTTTGACGATAACCTCGAAATAGCGGTAGCCCGCGGGGAGGACACGAATCCGGAAACGAATCCGAACGCGGTGGCCTTTGAGTACGATTTTGATGCGTTTTACAGCGTGTACGCGGCCATCTCGAAAACGTGCAGGGTGCAGGCCGAGCAACGGGGCTCGGAAGACCGACGGGAAGCCAATAAGTACCTGTTCGAGTTCGAGTTCGAGTTCGAGTCAGAACAGCAACTACAAACCGGCGGCGGCAGCAGCAACGGCGGCAGCAGCAACGGCGGCGATGCAAAAGCGGCCGACAACAACAACAACAACAACAAGGAATCACAATCGAGGAGCGAGATGGGTGCGCTATCATCATCGAGCTCTGAATCGTGGCATAGCTTGCCGCAAGAATTCTCCTTCTCGTTCGCCTCCTCCTCCGCGTCATGAAAGATAGAAGAGGACGTAGCGAAATCCTCGTTCGTGAGAGGAAAATGGATGGATGCATTCAATACGAACACGAGCACGAACACGAACGAATGCTAATCCACAATCGCGCAAAGAGAAGAAGTTTCGGCTTCGGACCCAGGTTCGTGAATTGAATCGAATCGAATCGAATATACCGCACGGTGCCAAACAGCAGAGTGCGAGAGTGCGAGTGCCACTGGAAGGTGCGTACGCACAGACGTTGCGCTGCGTTGCGCTCTACAGGATTTGATACTATGCAAGACGATGCGAAAGCCATGGGCTTGCAGGGAGACTGGCTGCCTCATTAAGTCAATTGAATCCGAGACCGTCGACTGAGCTCGCTTCGATGCATGTGTTTAACAAAAAAAGCACCGGGAGATTCGGTGCAAACAATAAACGCAAAAGCCGACAGAAAACGAACCATCCTGCCGTGCGTTGCTACGAAATAATGCAAGTGGAAAATTGTGCAAATCTTCCGATGTAACGTACTAATGTTTCTTCAGAGTTTGTTAGAAGTACTATACGTAGTGTGTGTTCAAAGGAGCCGTTTTCTGTCGGTGGCAATCCATCTATTGATCAATATTAGCACGATATGCATGAGTAATTTACCGGTATTGTATCCCACTCAAGATATCGAATGCTACATCGTAATGTAGTTCCTAGTTTCAGTGTTGCCTGCATACCGCAGCGTCGCAGGGCCTGGGCAGAATGGACAAGTTGACGTCACTTGGCGGTGTCCGTTATCTGACTTGGCTTGGCTTGATTTGTACGATGTTCCACACTACAAAACCAAAGCATTAATTTCAATGACACGATCGATAATGGACAACATGGCGCACCCCCGAAAGAAGTTGCGAAAAACGTACTCGTACGTACTACAAGTACGAGGTACGCGTCAGCTACCCGTATGGACACCGACCATCAGATTTGTTACCGAGCGAGAGAAAAATTGTGATTATTACCGGCAGTAATTACGTACCGTACACACGTACGGAGTATCTAACTTCGTACACGTAAGATACCTACCGGAAACGACCTGGTTCGTACTAGTAAGATCTTCCGCCAAAAAGTCGAAGTCGTAAAATTCAAAAACTTGAACAACAAAAAAGACAGAAGCAACGACATTAAACAAGACCATGAACAGTGCGAGAGTATCTTGCTTTGATTCCACAAAGCACTGCTGAAATGAGAATCGCCAAATTTCATCCTCCCCCCCCCTCCCCCCCCCCCCCACACACACACATACACACTAACAAAGAATGCGGACAGCGGTTGTTCGTTCCGCGATGACAACAAGGATACGTAAAGCTCTGGCCCTGGCGACGACGAGACAGAAAAGTAGGAGGTGCACACCGTTGTCGTCGTCCTTGTCGACCGTGGCGACGGATGCAGATGTAGATGCAACGTCCTCCTACATTGTGGTTGGGAACGGACCCGTGGGAGCCTCCGTGGCAAGGCACCTGGTGGAGCTCGTGTCGGAACAAAACTCCGGCAGCACGGTCGGCAGCGACATCCACAACCCAGCAGCATCTCACTCGAACCATCGTGCGGGTTCCGGTTCCGATCTTCCATTGGTAACCATCGTCGATGGAAGGCCCTCGGGAATGGGGTCCAGCCACGCGGACCGCGCACGATTGATCCGAACCTTTGATGCGGAGGGAGATCTCCACTGGACTCGGTGGAACCAGCGTTCGTTGCGAGCCTTTCCGGAACTGGAACGGGTTTGGAACGACGACAACAAAGCGCGCAGCAAGCACCAGTCCGACAACTACCGCAAACGGAAACAATTTTTTACCCGGTGCGGTGGCCTTTTGCTCGGAGACAAGGAATTTGTAGAACGATCCATGAGGGCCGCGCAACGATCCATGGCACAATCGCCGTCGTCCTCGTCGTCCTCCGACTCCCTGAGGCGATTGTCCCCCCTCGAGTGCCAAAGCAAGTGGCCCTATCTGAGACCGGATCCGGGGTGCAACGAGGCAATCTTCGATCCGGCCGGAGGACTCGTCGATCCGATGGCCTTTGTCCGTGCGCAGAACCACGCCGCAAGACGTAGTAGTGGTGGTGGTAGTGGTGGTGCTTCTCGTGCTGCGGGCGTTCGCACGGATCCACATTCACATCGTAGCAACCTCGAGATTCGCTCCGACGTTGCGGTACGGATCCACAACGGCGGAGTGGTCGAATTGGCATCGGGGAAGATGCTTCGCGCCACCGAAAAGGTGGTCCTCTGCGGTGGTGCCTTTTCGAATGCGTTGCTGGACGACAGTGCAATTTTCGCGAGAAACAAAAACAACAACAACACTAACAACAACCGCTGCTACAGTGATCGGGACGTTCCGGCGGGAATTAGACCGCTGCTTCGGGTTTCGAAGAGGACGGTGGCACTGTTGGAGGTGAACCCCGAAGTCGTCCACGGAATGCTCCGGGATATGCCCACCATCAAGTACGCCTTTGGGTTGTTGAACTCCTCTCCAGAGAATGGAGATGTCGATGCCGGCGCTGCTCGGAACGATCACGATCACGATTACGATCACACAGGCGCAGAACGCGCTCGGGACCAGAGCGCGGTCGAGGCCGGGAGCGTCTACGTGTTGCCCCCAGTTCGGTATCCGGAGCGCGACGGGAAGTGGTTCGTCAAGATCGGTGGCGGTCCCAACGAATTCTTCGCCGATGACGAATGCCACAGAGAGGGACTCGAGGAATGGCTTTCCTCGGGGGGAGGAGGAGATCCCTCCAGCGTGGAATGGCTGGAAGGCATCGTGCGGTCCCTCCTCCCGGAGGTCCCCCTGGGGAGTGCCGAGGGGATGACCTGCGTGACCACGGTGGAGACACCATCGTCGTCGTCGTCGTCCGAGGACAACAAGCTAGGCGTTGGTGTCGTCGTAAACGACGCGCTGCTCGACGATCGGAGCTTGGTGGCGGTATCGGCCTGCCAGGGGAAGGGCGCCGGACCGGCGGATGCCGTCGGCAGGGACGTGGCGCAAAGGATTCTGGTTGCGTTGCGCGATCACGAAGGAATCCACCACTAGTTCCCACCAATCCAATCCGGTCGGTTGTGAACCGCAACAAGTCAATGCTATGATTGATGTACGTACCCTAGCTCGAATAGTTGCAAAAACTACGACGCGTCGTCTGTCGATGAACACAAACGTTTCCTCGCCCAGTGGGTCGAGCTGGAACCGTTGCAAAAGAAAACACGAAAGTTGTGCTTTGCCGGGAATGCCGTCGAGCAAGCACAGCAGAACCGAAGAGGC
Organism: Pseudo-nitzschia multiseries; assembly: GCA_037355745.1. Taxonomy (NCBI): domain Eukaryota; phylum Bacillariophyta; class Bacillariophyceae; order Bacillariales; family Bacillariaceae; genus Pseudo-nitzschia; species Pseudo-nitzschia multiseries. Next base: position 5,390,411 of record CM074790.1, on the reverse strand, counting down.
CGATCCATGGATCGATACTATCGAAATATGGCGTGTGCCGAAGAAAAAGAGAGTGTCTGGAAGGACACACCCTGCACTCAGCTGGCAATCGTTTCAGGCAAGCACAACACAACCACAGAGACCAACCCGGAGGCCGTCCGTGGATCAACTCTGTGAGTACTTTTCCTTTCAGCAAGCACAGCGGAAAGTGATGACGGCTAGGACCGGGTTGACCCAAACAAAGAACGACTGGTAGACCAGGAAATCTGGAAATCTGACAAACGAAAAAAGGTCAGGAGATCTATCTGGCACACGAGATAGGCCCTTCAGGGCTCCTTAGGCGCAAGAGTTGATGGATTCCCCACACCTACGGACAAATTCATATTAACTGTAACTAAAGTAAATAGTGCTATAGCTATAGCTACAGCATCAACTCACTATAATTTGTATGTACCTTTTGTTTCCATTTGGTGCGTTCGCAGCACAAATTCACGCTTCTGAAAACCAGTCACCGTGCCAGAATCGGATTGTAGCAGAGTTTTTCGTATATGATTGTTATGGAGTATTATTATTTATGGTACACACGCATGCGATATCGTGGGTGCTCAAAATAGAGGCAGTATCGTTGGGATGATCGCACAAAAAGGGCTTATCGTTGTGCGAACGAGCGGCTGTCTGTGAATGCAATGATGCACAGAGGGTTGGCACGTCCTCAACTTCGACACAATGCAGAGCTGCTTTTAATATCGATCCGTAGATATTTTGTTACCGCGGAGGATTCCAGCTTGAAAACCAAGTGCCGCGTATTTCGATACTAAACTAGCTACGTAGCAAGACGGAAGTTAGTTGGTAGCTGTTGGGGCGACGGTATCGGATGAGATGTCCATGGGAAGAGCCACGGCCACAAATTCTACCGATTCCGTGTGGCTTTAATTCTTTGCTCCAGGATCCCTCGTCGCCGCTGCCGTCGTCGTCTGCTCCGTCACGGTACCGCCAGCAATCGTCTTGCTGTTGTTAGCCTTTGCTTCCGGCTCGTCCTCGCTGTCGCTGCTCATCACAATGGCGATTCCTTGGTGCCGGGCCACCATTCGTTGGACGTGCCGGGCAAAGATGCGAGCAGCGGTGTCGCTGGGGTGCTCGTCGGGTTCGGATTCCGTCTCGTCTCGATCCCAGGCCGTCTCCTCTTGGGAACAATCGCCGTCCATGCCCTTGTTGTCGTTTTGTTCGTCGTTTTTATCATCGGGGTCCTTGTCCTTGGCGTCCTCGTCCTTCAGGTTGCTATTATCATTGTCATTGTCATTATCGTCCCCGTCGCTGTCGCTGTCCCCGTCATCGAATTCGAGTTCCATGCCATCTTTCTCCTCGTTCTTGTTTTCGCTTAACGGCTCGTCTGGCGGCTCGTCGTCGGCGTTGGCAGCGGCCGTCTCGCGCTCGGTCTGCTCCCGATCGTAAGCCTCCTGCGCGGCCAGAGCGACGGACCGCGTCCGATCCTGCCGCGTGTGCGCGTCCGGATCGGCCAGCATCCCGGACACGTCGGCTCCTCCACTGCCGGAGCGGTTGTTGGAAGGCCTGTGCCCCTGCAGGAAAAAACCCGGGTCCAGTCCCCGGGCCTCCCGGTGCGCGTAGGCCCGGAGAATGTCCCCCGGGGCAATGGCCGGATCGTCGTCGTGGTCGTGATCTCCGTTGTGGTCGTTGTTTCGCTCGGCAGCGGCATTCCGGCGCCTGCGCTCGGCCGTGTGCTTCCGGGCCTCCGTCACCAGTCGCTGGGCGTATTCCTTGGCGAGGGTACTCACCACGACGGTAATGTCCCCGGCCTGTCCCGGTGCCACCACCTCCGACAAGACGGGCCTCCGGTTGGCACCCCCCACCGGCCGCAGGTGCCGAAAGCGTGTCTTGTGTTTGGCCCGTACCGTGCTCGGCGGTCTGCGTGCCGCGCCAAGCAGCGAGTCGGAAGCATCCGCATCTTCGGCAGCAGACGGGCAACCCATTCCCTCGGCCCCAGAGAGCGGCCGGTGTTGCTCGTGGACGAGGCAGTGGGCCACGTATTTGGCAATGGCATCACCCGGAAAGGCCGCCTTGCGAAAGGCTTCGAAGCGGGATTGTTCCATCCTGGAAAAAGTGCTCAGAACCTGGGCCATTTGTTTGCCCTCCGCCGTGGCCGTTCTGGAACCGAATCAGATACGAGCGGAGCAAGGTTTGTTTTTGTTTTGTTTGGAAGCAACGCACGTTTTTTGTCGTGCCGTGTCGTATCGTGTCGTGTCACATAATTCGCAGTGTGTGTCGATTGTTGCGTTCGAATTCATAAGGGTGGGTGAGTGCATGGCGGTAACAGTAAAGCATGAGCGCGGAAGATGGAAGCAATACAAAAAACACAAAAATACAATACAAAAGACACAAAAAAAGTTCATCACAAGACAAGCGATATAACTGTAAGACCACACCATTCGATTCGATTCGATTCGATTCGATTCCGGCAGAAAACCTCCAAGCAGCACGAGATTCTCCCGTGACGATTTCCTCCTGCCTATCCACCAAAGAAATCGAGAGGAAACTTAAACTCACACTTCCAGCGAGGATCCGTCCTTGGTGGACGACGATCCGGCGTTGCCCCCGCCGGCTGAGGCATCCTCCTTGGCTTTTTTGGGTTTCTTGTCCTTCTTTTTTCGTCCGCTCCGGGTCTTTTTGGTGGGATCGGGATCGGATGGCGAACCCATATGGTCGGCGGATCGTTTTCTCCCGCTGCTTCCCATGGCTGTTGCTGTTGCTGTTGCTGTTGTTGCTGCTGCTGCTGTGGACTGGAACCAACCGAAAACGAAATAGAAATGGAGAGGAACGCAAAGCACCGCAACGAAAATCCTTTGTCCTGTTCTGTCCCGTACTGTGCTACTCTGCGGTCTGCCGCACCGTCCCGTTCTTCTTGTGCTCTGCTGGTCGTGTGGAGGTGGAATGCCTCTAGTACAACAGAAGAAAAAATGGTGCCTTCGAATACAGTCAAACTGTACACGAAACAAGATTGTTTTGATTTTGATTGTTTCTTATTGTTTTTGATTGCCGCCATTTTATCGTCCCCGTGCGCACCTACCGTACGGCACCATTCCGGTAATCTCACAGGCAGTAAATTACTCGGTGGAAACAGGCCCTCCCAAAACCCTTTGAAACTGAAAACTAAACTTCATGCAAGGTACGTACGTACCCCGGTATCGTGCGTACGTACTATGGTGTAGGACCTATGGTGTACGATGTGTGATGACGGTATGATCGTACCGGTATGGTACAGTACGTTACTTGCTACTTGTATGATGAGTAAGAGTACGCGGTAGCAACGATACCCTGGTAGTTACGTTCGATTTTCTACTTACGTACCGTATATACCGTATCGTAACGTACACGTAGGCCGGTACGTGATTAGCGGTACAAGTACGATTAGGTGTCACTTGGACATTGAGAAAAAATATGGAACCATCATACCGGTACGAGTACGAGTACGATACACATAAAATGCAACCCGGGTTGAATTTTCCTGGCTGTGTGCAACTTTGTACTGCACGTTCTGTAGACCTAGATACCCCATTTGGCACCCTCCAGAAACAAAGGTGCGGTAACGTTTTTTGTACAAGCACCGGACAGTACAGGTTGCATATTCAACCTTAAGAGGGTTGCATTTTCAGTTGCTTTTTATTGCTGTATTTTAACACCAGGTGCGCAACTTGTGCAACCCACACCCTTGAGTAACGGCCCATTATTTCATTTTTTTTGGCGACACTCGGTAACACTCGGTAAGACTCCACTTTGGTTTCTTAGCTCATTTCTTTTTGCCGATTGCAATTCAACGCATGATAGAACACTCACTTTTTCAACCCGCTCACTTTTTCAACTCACTAAGCTCATATTTTTGATCCAAAGTAATCGAAAACACGTACTAGTACGACTAGCAAGCAACAAAGAAAGAAGGTATGCCTCGAGTACTCAGTACGAATCCCCGAGCTGTTAGAGCCAGGGAGCGGCGTGCTGCAGCCCGCGCCGCCGCTGCCAACACAGTAGCATTTGAAGCAGCATTCCCCCTTCCCGCTGGCCGGAGTTTGGAAGAAATCCGGAATGCTACATCCCTTCTAGATTTTGCTGGTGGATCAGCAGCATCCGGATCTCCTAGTACTACTAGTACTCGCCCTCCTCCTCCCCCCCCTCCTCGTCCTGCCAGAACACGAACAGGAAGAATAATTCAACGTTTGGAAACGAGCCAACGTGGCCGATTGGCAACACTTGAAAGGGCTCGCGCTCAACTTGGCGAGCATCGACGGGCTGCCAGCAGAGAACAACAAGAAGAAGACCAACAAGAACCCCTTGAATCTGACGATGACGACGCAACAGCAGCATCAAACGCGGACGCGGACGCAGATGGTGTGGAGGACGATGACGATGATACAGCAGCCACACCTCGACGAGGGGGCCGAGTTGCAGGACCAACACCTGTCCTACCAAATAATGTGAATGCTCCCACCCAAGTGTTACGATATCACAAGTCATTGCTGATGCTCATGGATTTCTTGCATGAATGCAAATATCCCACGGACAAGATGTTCACTACTGAGGAGCTTGCTGTCATTACACCTGAGGATATCTACAGATGGATGTGTTTCAAGGTGTATGGGAAAGAAGACCCTGGAACAAATGATAATCCAAGACTTGGTCGATCAAGTACTCTGATGTACTGGAAAAAGGCTATTTCATACTTCATGCCAAGCCATGCCGCCTGGAATGAAGCCACATGCGTAGGAAACCCCACAAAGTCCCGCTGCATTAACAACCTTATTAAAGCAGTGAAGAAGAAAGAGACTCGGCGCCTAGGAAAGGAGAGCCGAGCTGATCGGTGCTTCACAAATGAAGAGTTCCTGCAAGTGCTTGATCTAGCAAAGGGACACAGCATTGTTCAGCTTCGACACCAAGCAATGTTGAAGTTCCAGCTTCACATGATTGGTAGGGGGGATGATACATCCCATATGAAGAAGGTTAACTTGGAAGCCAGCCTAAACTATACCGGTTACATTACAGCGCAGATGAGATGGTCAAAGAATGTCCAGGATGAAGGTGACTGCCCAGTGCAGCTGCTAATGGGGGCTATGGATCATCGATACTGTGTTCTGCTTGGGCTTGCAATCTATCTGGAGGCCTGGCTAAGCACTGGCGCCGGTCGGTTGAGTCAGTGGCTGTTTGCAGAAGGAAATACTGTGTTTGATTCCTCTGTAAAGGTGCAAGATGCAGAAGCAAATTCTTGCAAGACCACCTATCAGAATGCTCTCAGGAGAATCATTGAGGATCCAGAGTTCGAACCTGTTACTGATAGGAAGCTTGGGACTCACTCTGTTAAGAAGTGGGGTACTACTATGGCGCGCAGAGCAGGAGCTACTAGGGACGATGTCAACTACAGAGCTAGATGGAAGACTAGAGGCATGCAAGAAGACTATCTGGATGTACAGTTGGATTGGCCGGATATTAATGCAGCTAGTAAGTTGTGTTTTAAGGGCATCTGTCAGTACAAAGAGAAAGATGGTAGTGGTATTACAAAGGAGTGGCTGTGTAGTGCTGTGGCGCCAGCAATTAAATCCAAGTTTGGCCCTGCAGTCGCCACCACTCTTGCAAAGGCCTTGCTTTGGGCTTGCTTTGATGGAGCAGCAGTTGATTTGGTTCCTCCTGGACTGAAGGGTCAGATACTTAATCGGTACAGCCTTTTAGAAGAAAGATTGGAGGATGAAGTGAATCCTATTCAAAAGGTTCGAGTGATTGCTTCAAATAATGATGGGGTTGTGCACTTGGATGAAATCCCTACCACAGAAGATGAGATTGCTCGGGGAGCACGAGGGCACGGAGATCAATGGAAGAATGCTATCTATGCTAAGATGTGTACCACACAGAACCATGTTGCAGAGCTCAGGAACCATAACATTGCAGAGATAGCAGAGATGAAGAGACAGATGAAGCAGCTGCAACAGATTTTTAGGGGGATGGCAATAGCGCCGGCGCGTCGTCTTGGAGGAGGGAGAGGGCCGGCTGTAGTGGATGCCGCGCCCGGGCTTCCAGAGGGGCAGCGACCTGCAACCTTGTATGCCACTCCAAGAACCATCCAAGCCTTGTGGGATGAGTACCAAAATGGAATAGGAGGGAGGAAGCCAGCAAGGGAGTTCACTGCAGCTGAGCGGGGGCGTGTGAAGTTCAAGTATTCCAACAGGAAAGTTGTGTGGAGTTGTATGGAGAGGCTCTTGAATCGTGGCAATGATGTGAACACTGCCATCAGCAAGATCAAGCGTGTTTATGGGGATGTGTCCATCACAAAGCTAATCAAGGCAATGCGCCGTGATGAGAGGAGTGGAGGGAATTCGACACTTCGATGAGCAGCGGCGATTGCTGCTGGATGGATTCGTTCGATGGATTTTTTCAATGGGCGGATTCGTTCGATCGATTCGTTGGTGGTTCGATTGTTGGTCCTATTGATTTGTTGCTGTACGTTGGTTCGATCGATTCGTTTGTTTGTTCAATGGAGGAGGAGGAGCTTGTTGGATAGGGGATCCCCCCCTGTTGTTGCTGATAAGCTCTGTTTTTTGGTTCAAGTTTTTTCATGTTCTTTGTTGCATGCGTCTCGTGTGCTGTAATCACGGGCGGGTTCGATCGATCACCTGTCTAAGTCAATGTTAGGGTCGTGTAACATATCAGTAATAGATAACAGTATTATTTGTACACATTTACTTCCATCTTCTTGTACCTCAGCTCGGAAAGCGAATGGTCGATTTTTGATCTGTCTTGTTGACGGTCTTGTTGCCGGTCTTGTTGCCAGTCTTGTTGAGTATTCAAGAAGGTTCGGCGGGTTCGGTTGATCACCTGTCTAAGTCGATGTTAGGGTCGTGTAACATGTCAGTAATAGATAACAGTATTATTTGTACACATTTACTTCCATCTTCTTGTACCTCAGCTCGGAAAGCGAATGGTCGATTTTTTGATCTGTCTTGTGAGCACTCTTGTCTTAGTGAGTTTTCAACGTTCCGACGATTTTTTTCGATACTTAGTGTGTTACTTAGAGTGTTACACAAAAAGGTGCGGTGTGCTCACCAAACGTAACTAACCAAACGTTACCTCTGTAGACTTCTACATGGTTTGTGTACTGTTGCATTTTAAGTTGCGTTTTTAATGTGTACTCTCACGGTACGGTACGGTAGCAACATCACACTGACGTTATTCGGCAACCTATCAGCAAGTTAGCGTTTGCGAATAAAAATCTACAGCAAGAAAAAGCAACAACGCGCCATCTTCAACCGCAGTGTCAGACGACAAACAATAACGAACCAACGATGGCGAGAAGCAGAAACAGGACACCGCCTCGGCCGTTGCTGCTGGTGACGATGACGATGACGATGACGATGACGATGACGTTGTTTGCGTCGCACCACAATTTCGTCGATGCCTTTGGTCTGGAATCCCTGGATGCCGTGCATCACGGCGTCCACGCCCTGTCGCAAGGTTGGATGGACGCCGTCCCGACGTTAATCGCAACGGGAGCGGGAGCACCGGCCACCATCGAGGGACTCGGCTCTCCGCTGCTTCCGAGCTGGTCCGGCGAGATTTCCTCCTCCACCCTTGCGGCCGCTTCCTCCGTGGACGACCCCTTTGCCTTTGCCGAGCCAACGGGAGCCCTCCTGTCGCCGGCCGACATTTGGGCGCTCCGGATCGGGTCGGCCCTGGCCACCTATTTTGGATTCGTGACGGTGACCGATCGGCCCCGCGGGAGCCTGGCGCTGCCCCTGGCTTCCGACTCGGAGCGTGGGTGCCTCCGCGTGGGACCCTCGACCGTTCCCGGAGCCGGCCTGGGATTGTTCGTCACGGTCGATCTGCCGGGAGGGACCGTTCTGGGAACCTACCCCGGCGTCGTCCTTCCCCTCCAGCAGCACTCGGCGGCCTCCAAGATCCGGGACCACCCGGGCTGCCTGACCTACATCTGGCGGTTCACCGACAACCAATTCGTCATCGATCCCACGACGAGCGCCGACGGGACGCTGGGGGACATCTGCGATGGGGGAAATCCCAGCCAGTTTGGGAGCGTGGCTTTTTTCGGCCTCCTGCGGGCGCTGGGCATCGCGCCGAGGCCCTCGACCGCCCTCTGCCGGATCAACGAGCCGCCCATCGGAAAAGACGTCAACGTCGCGACGGAGGAAGACCTGGAGGGGCGGATCGTGACCTTCAAGCTGGAACGGGACGTGTACGCCGGGGAGGAGCTCCACATCGACTACGGGCTGACCTACGATCGGTCCGGATACGGACGTTGAGGAGTGTAGCGGGACACCGGCGCCGGCAACACCGCCGGCACGGCATGGGCATGGGCACGGACCTCACGAGTCGGTCGGTGCGCGCAAACAAGTATTCGGGTGGCCACAAAACGAACACGCTGCAATGCTATAGAACGCGACGCAATTCGACGCCATGCGATGGACCAATCCGTCGCACCGGACTCGAATCGAATCGAATCGAGTCGAGTCGAGATGCTCTCTAGAAGTGTAGCGGGATTGTAGATACGATCAATCACCCAACGGGAGAAAGGGGGGTGTCTACACTTTCTGTTCGTTAGCGCCCGTGCCGGATCGCTCTCCAATCAACATCTCCAAAGTGGTGGGTGCTAGATCTCTTTCGGAGTACAACTTAAAGGCATCGCCTGGCATAGAAGGAGAAACATTTCGACAAGTGCTATTCCATACTGTTGTTCGTCCCATCGATCTTCCCTAAACCATAGTACGAAGTACTGTATATCGGTGCATAGTGATTCGTAACGAAAGTGGTACGAGCTACACGTATAGGTAGCCCACACCTTACGTTCGCTAGCGACTCTGCTGCTTCGCCACCCAAACACACCTTCCCCGCGTCTCTGTGAGCGCGGTCCCTCCTCTATTGTAGGAGTTGTTTCTACCTATTGTATTGGCAACGATGCGGCCGTCGCTTCCATTTCGGGGACACAGTGATGGTACCAAAAACGAGCGGTGGATGATCTACTAGGTCTTGCACGAAACTGCAACAGCGTGTGCATGCTAAGCTGTGCTGTGCTGTGCTCCGTTCGCAGATGCCTCGGGCCATTCGGACAGGAGACAAGGACACGACCGTGGTATTTGTATATGTATTAGTACGAGTAACGTACCGGTACATACGTGCTCTGCTTGAATTCATGGGTTAGCGGATACGTAGCAGTAGTGCAATGCTTTGCCGGATAGTATGAGATCCGTGGTTTCGTTGTCATCGCCGCTGTTTGTGTGGACGTTTTGTTTGCCAATACTACTAGTTGCAAGTGATCCGTGCGTCTGCTTTCATCTTCGTTCACCGTAGCATCGCATCGTTATTATTATTATTTATTGTAGATTTCACCGTGATGCTGGTACTATCTATCAATGCAACGAAGTACTCTATAATATTATGATACGTGAACTCGTGGGTCAGCGCCTAGTATTGCACCAATGCTTTGCTGGGTATGAGACCCGCGGTTTCATGTTATTGTCACAGCTGCTTGTGAGTTAGGCAATACATAGCTTGTTGTTGCAAGTGATACAGCAATGTAACTGCATCCATCTTTGTAAATAATGATGATAATGATAATAATAATAACGCCATAGCATGCTATGCTTTGCAGATTTCACCAACAAGATGCAATCCTTGGCTGCTAGCAGTACTACGTCGCAGTGACGTACGGTATTCTTGTAATGGAACCAAAAGGAAGCTCCTGGTGACAAAAGAAAATCCAAGCAAACTTGTAAATGATAAATCACAAGGTGACGGATCTGGATATCCTTGGTTCGTGGATGGTGAAGGCACAGGATGTGGAATTCCCTTTCCTTTCTGCATGAGTAGTCTTACCGGTAAGATTAGTACAATGTTCCCAATAATTGGGTGATTCCCGAAATACTTTTTTGTAACGCACATAAACTTCTGTTTTTAGTATTTCGGGAATGAAAATTTCGTACATAAATTTTTTGGCGGGAAAGTGCATAAATCTCATTTTGGAATGTGGAATCTCATTTTTTCTCCTTTTGGAATATATGTGGAATTCTTCGTATGAATAAGTATGGCGCGAAAACATGTGGATTCCCTTATTAGCTCACGTCGACTATGATTTGTAACATTAAGACAGGTTAAGTAGAAAATTTCGTGTTTATGTAGTACATAAAAGTATTTCGGGAATCACCCATTGAGAACATTCTTATTTTTTTATCATCTATGGTACGTACCGTAATCTTACGAGTTAGTACGAGTACTTGTACATACGCTACAAGATATTTTGCCTTCGTTTTTCTGAATTCCGCATAACTTCGGCAATACTTTACAAGTACCCCGGTAAATACCGTACAGAATTTCTTCGAAGGACAGCATGCAATCTTCGTGCGAAAGAGAAGAGAGCGTTGGTCATTTCCAAAACTCTTAACGTACGAGTAGTATCATACCTGGTAGCACCCTATTAAACGAAAGTGACTGGCAGTCAAAAAAATGACATTTTGACAACAGTGTTGTTACAGTTCGAACACGATGCATGCGGGATTGTATTGGTTTCTATGCGTGAATGAAATCGTCTTCGAAACACGAACTTAACCGACTGAAAGAACGACCACTGAAAAAAAATGATCCGAGTGCCATGTAGCAGTTACGTACATGTCGACGGGAAGTTGAATAGAGGCTATAGTAATTGTTTGTTCATCTTGCCGATCCGAAACATTTTTGTTTTGAATAGCCTGATACGAGTGCGAAGGTCATCGAGCATGGGATAATTTCGTTATTTGAAGATGGATGAGTGCGGGTTTAGTCCTTTTTGAATAGTATCCCGGGTTTCGACTTCCGTGGATGAGAAGACAACGTATAATGATGCCGTAATGACTCGGTCATAATATATCAAGTCTAAATACTATAGCGTCTCGATACAATACTATTTTTAGACAAAGTTCGATTCTTAACGGTCTTGGTAAAATGTTCTATGAAACTTAAGGAAATAATTTGAAAGGATTATCCGGTAAGATTACTTCCGCCCGCTTGCTATAGTCCTACCGCACGAAGCTTCATGACAGCCGAAACAAAAACTAAAACTAAAAGTCACCAAGTGCCGTTACGGTAAGGTTTGTTACGTGTACGATGTCCGGTGTCCGGTGTAAATTATTTTTTGAAATGCATCGTTATTATTGTCATTATCATCTTTGTTCTCACCATCAGCCTCATCGTCAGTACTACATACATTATTGGCACAATACAATACAAAACCATACGTGCAAGTACTACACGTAGTGTACTTGCTGAATCTGGAAGCTGGAACAATTCTAGTCATTCCCGTAAATAGGAAACGACGAAGACGAGGTCGTAACAGTTGGAGGGATTCCATCCATTGTCCATTGCGGGAATGCACGCACGAATAGTGGGGATTCAACTCAACAAGAACAAGAACAACTACTACTACTACGACTACTACTACTCCGAGGAAAATAATGGGCCTCTTCGGACGATTGGCCGGCAAAAAGTTGTTGCCCGGTACCAATATCGGTGACGACGATGATCCCGACGCCGATCCCGATGCTTCGAGAGCCGAGAATCCACGGGAAAATCAGAGAGAACGACAGCACCAGCAGCAGCAGCGGCAGAAACAACAAACCCCGACGTCATCGGATCATCATGAACAACAACAGCATCAACAACATCATCAACAACAACAGCCGCAAGGGGCTGATTTTGCACCGGGAGTCTTTCACAAGAAGGGAAAACAAAAGTTGCAGATGGGGCACAAACCATTGACGGCAAACATAAGGCAACCACCGTCTCCTCCCCCCGTGGTTGTGGTGCACCCACAACCGCCGCCCCTATACTCGAATGTACCAGCAGGAACGTCCAGCACGACACTGTGGATAGCCAATTCCGATGCTGCTGCTGTTGCTTCTTCCGACTTACCCAGTAGAATCAAACCGGCGGGATCTCCGCACGGCAACAGCAGCAGCAGCAACAACAGCAACAACAACAACAACAACAACAACACCGGGCCACAGCACAAACAAAAACACAAAAACCAGCAGGGATTCTTCGATCACGACGAAGCCGTACTCAGAGGCCCTAGCCCCGCCGCCGGAGACGACGACGACGAATTCTTCGATGACTACGTCGAAGAAGGAGAAGCCGCCACCGCGATATCGGGTGACAACAAGACACGAACCTCCGACGACCCTTCGTGCATGTTCTTGCCGGAACGAAAAATAACGATTCGTTTCGACGAATACGACGAGATGCAAACCTGTCTGCACATCAACGATTACACAAAACACGAAATCGGCAAGGCCTGGTACCGACGAGAGGACTACGACAAAATGGTCGACCTGGCGCGAAAGACGGCGTCCAAGGCCGTCAAGCGAGAGCAGGAGTTGCGAGAAGAATTGGAAAGCATGCTGGGTCGGGAAAAAGCGAAAATATCAGCAACAGCAACCAGCACAACAGCAGCGGCCGGCGGCGGAGGCGGCGAAAAGGAAAACAACAACCATCAGAAGAGGAACATCAACAACAACAACAACAACAACAACAGATCACAAAAGTCCAGCGCCAAACAAAAACAGAAAAAGAAAAAACCCATCGAATACCGCGGCCTCGAGGCCTGGACGCCGGACGGTGCCCTAAAAGTCCGCAGTCTCAAGGAATCATCGATCGAAAACGTCTGGAACGAACAATCCCGCCAATGGGAGGAGGGAACCTTTGATCCATTCGCCATCATGCAGGTATATCTTCCCGTTTCGCGAACGGCAGCGGCATCCGCACGGGAACGGGGGGCGAACGACGAAGACATTGTGAAAAAAATCGTCCAGCAGGAGGAAATGCGCGCCGAGAAGAAACGCAACCGGACGGTCTACCGAAAATCCAAGGCCGCCCTCAAAAAGACGGCGAAAACGACCGCGACCGGGTTGGTCAACGGAACCGGGAAAATCGCCGTAAAGACGGGCAAGGTGGGCATGAAACTCGGAAACCGGGCCGTCAAGGCCGGTGTGGCGACGGCGACGCTCGATCCGCGCATGATGAAGGAAGCCCTCAAGATCCGGGGCAACAAAAAGCGAGAATGCGAGCGCAAAAACATTATTACTCAATCTCGGGCGTCTCACGAAAAAGAGGTCGAGGAAGAACTTTCGATGTGCAATTCGTCTGGTACGTGTGTCTGTGTGTATTTGTCTGTGTATTTGTCTGTGTATTTGTGTGGTGTATTTGTGAATTTTTGTTATTTGGTTCGTGTTGAGTGTGTTGGGAATCATTGTTTTATGGGATTTTGTGGGGTTTCGCCTTGTGGTATAAATTGGGTCACAAATACATGTTTCGGAGGTTGTGCTTTTACGGCAGTTGTGGAAAATTATGCTCACGTTTGTTGTTCTCAATACAATTTTCTGCTTTGGTTGAATTTTGCCATTCCGTTACCTCCAAACAAACAAACAAACAAACAAACAAACAACAAAACAGAGGGAAAACATTCATTGACCACACAAGACGATCATTCCAAAATCGGCAACGGCATCGGGAACCCCACTATCCACGACGACCTTTCTTCGGCGACCGGATCCGTCGATTATGGTTACGAAGACCCCAGTGCCAACGGCGGCGACTTCTCCCTCGTCTCCTCGAAAGGATCTCATTCAAACTCGCACTCGCACTCACACTCACATTCACACTCCGAGTCGGCGGCGAGCACAATGGGCTCGTCACAGCTGCTGTCCTCGCCCGGAAGGAAGAAGAAATCGCGACTGAAATTACTGGGTGGTCCCGAACTGAAACTGCTGGGCGTCGTGCCGATTCCGGGAACCAAAAAGGTCTACAAAGACGAACGGCGCGAACACAAGGCAGAGAAACGAGTTATCAAAATGTCTCGACGACCGTCGTGGGAGACCGGGGTTTCGAAGGGCAAGTACTAACTATTACGAATTAACTAATAGTCAAAGACAGGGATTTTGGGGGGTTCTTTATCGCCGGGGGAACAAAAAATCATTTGTACAATACAGCAATGCCAGCAGATGCATGCTTTATGTGCAGTGCAGTGCAGTGCAATGCCACGCAGATGAGTGTAGGGGCAAGAAGTAGAAGTGAACGAGCTGGGAGACTATTCAATTCAACGATGTGGTAGGAAGAGAATCCACTGCATCGATGACGCTGACAAACTCCAATCCTATCAGGATGTTTGTGTTTCTCTCACTCTCTGTCGGTCCGTGGCGGATGGTCGTCGCGTCGGCACTACGGGGATGTCAAACTATTGCATTCGGCGACACAACAAATCGTATCACACATACACAGCAAAATAGTATACGGACGACAGAGCAGACTTTGAATCCCCACGCAAACATTGCATCTGAAGTCGGCTTGGGCAACTAGCTTACTGTTCTATATCGCTCTCGACGGGATCGATGGATATTGGTATGCTCGAAAGGGATACGAAGGAACAGTTGTAAGGATCAAATCAAGAACTGTGTATTGAGCCCAAAGTACGGTAGACGACAACCATATTATTTTCAACAACAATCTGGTTTGGATATTTCCATTATATTATGCATGGTCGCAAAGAAACGGGCTTTACAGCATGAATGCATCTGGCATGATGGAATTAGGGAGGGGGAAAATTCAGATGTCCCGGCAGTTTCTCGACCATTGGATTGATTCGATGACTTGACATCAGTTCAGCGCACTATGGAAACCGTTTTGAGCACGATAGAACTATTGAAGTGAACTAACTGTCCGTCAAGACCATGAGCGCTATCCAATGGTAACAGATCAAAGAAGCCGACGTTCGACGTGGCCTTGTGCGTCGTGCGAGTGCTTTCAAACAACGACTGCCCTCTAGAGTACTCCAATACGTGAGGGAGTAATGAAAATACAGTAGATAGATAGAGTAATAGAATCAGATACGTGGTCTTTGCCCCGGTCCCAGTAGAGAACATGGCACGCAGTAGAACGAGTGTCACGCAGTCATCGTGAACAACATGTGGCGGCAACTACCATAGGTACACGAAGGAAAAGGGAATCAATCCGTCAAACTCGAATGCCAACCAGGATACGGATCTTGTTGCGAGCACACACTCGTCCAGATCTTTCGTTCTTTGTTTCGTAGCATTTCTCGAGTGCTTTTTCCTCCGTGTGTGGTCACCATCAGAAAGTTCTAGAACACATCTGAACTATCCCGATGAACGCAGAGGCCTATTCTAAGGTACCGTACCGTATTACGTACTAGTTGCTGGGTTCGGACCTTTCAACGGTATTGTTTTCCGTCCCATCAAACCTTCTTTTTCAGCAAAAAGGCTCGCATTTTTTTAGAATTGCCGAAAAAATAATCAAAATTCATTTTGATGCCATTTTTTTATTTCGGGACTGAAAACGATTCATTCATTCATTCCCACGTTGTGGTATGCCTCTAAGCGAAGGTAGTAATACAACGTGTAGGTATGTATGGATGAAAAGTGAACTAAAACTAAGATTGTGAGCAAGCTCTGTCAACTACTCCAAGAGGCATTGAAATGCTTGTCTTTAAGTTACTAAGCGTTGGATACTAGGTGTTGAACTTGATCCAACGTTCTTTGCACATTGAGAAATTAAGATATGTATTTCATCCAGACTTCAATATTGAAGGCCGGCTGGTGTGGCATCAGATTTCAGATTTTTATGAATTGTAGGAATTCAGTTGTACGGGGCTGAACACCACACTCTTTTTCTTCTCGAAAAACTTCAATTGG
Source organism: Pseudo-nitzschia multiseries (assembly GCA_037355745.1). NCBI lineage: Eukaryota > Bacillariophyta > Bacillariophyceae > Bacillariales > Bacillariaceae > Pseudo-nitzschia > Pseudo-nitzschia multiseries. The sequence goes on along the minus strand of CM074790.1, from coordinate 5,374,692 downwards.
TTGCACAGAATGTTTATGCTCGCGTGCAACCAGTATTTGATAGATAGTGAATTTTTAATTTGTGTGATATGGTTTCAGGTTTCAAATGTTCATCTGTTGAACCACGTGCTGGTCTAAGAGAAAGAAAACAGTCCCATTTGTATCAATTTTCTGGATAGTGTAGGGACCCTTGCTTCTTGCTTCCAAAGCAGCTGGAATTTGATTTCATTTTTCATCATAATTTGGTCTCCAACACAATAATCATGCAACTTCCTGTGGCTATTTTCTTTCATAGCATTCTTGTTGTCGATTTGAGCTTGGTGTTTGTTTCTCACTATGGCCAAGTCTGTGATAACTGGTATTGGAAGGAACATGTCTCAGTGGAATACAAGGGAACCAGGTGTCATTCCAAAGCTTTTGTGGATGGTTGATCAGACCGCGAACTGAGCTGAAGCAAAGACACTATCAATAATATCTGTGCCTTGCTGGAGAGTCTGTGGAGGGCTGGTATTGAGCTCAGTTCTCATCGCAGACTTGATGGTATCAAACGTGCATTCAAGAACTACATTCGATTGTGGATTTCTGACTGAGCAAACCTTGGCTTTGATTTCAGGATTGTCAAGGAGGAGGATTCGGAAGTCATTGCTCATGAAGCTGGTTCCTTGATCAAAGATGCAATTTACTGGTTTGGGGTATCAGGAGAGCCAGTCATTGTCAAGGACATAGTAGACATCCATGAGGCCAGTCAGATTGACTTGTGGCTCCTGGATTATCTCCAGAAGATTGGTGCACATGTCCATGATGGTGAATCCGAAAAATCCAAGTGTTCCGTGACCCAGTATCTTAATCTTCCAAGGGCTGATTCCATTTATTGCAATGGTGTCCCAGGGGACATACTGGTGTTCTTTGGTTGGGAGTTGGCCATGGCTTTTGTGGCTATTCTTGTACTGTTGGCAGGCATCACAAGATTTGCAAAAGGCATTGACTTGATCTTTCAGGTTTGGTGCATATACAAATTGGTTGATGGTCCAGTGAAGTTTTTCCGCACTGGCGTGTCCGAGGACATGGTGGTAATATTTGACTGTGACGTGTACTCTGTTTGGTGGAAGTACTATTTTCTTTTGGTCATTCGATTCAACAATTTTCAAGTCGGTACCATTGAAATTCTCTGTGGTGTATCTTGGATTGGTTGAGATATCTACATTGGCAGCTTGGTCTTCAGCAAGCTGAGCAAAGGCTAAGGGGCACATGGGAATGCCAGCTGGGTAGTTTATAAATAAATTGGAAAGGGAAAAGGCGCTCATTAGATTGGTCTTCTTTGAGACGGTGTCAGTTGGATCATCCATTGGAGTGGTTGGAGTGGTCAATTTTCAAATCTGAAGTTGGAGTTAGAGTCAGAGATTCCTTCTTTTCCTCTGGGGATTGCTGGATAGGGAGCCTTGAGAGTGTGTCAGCAATCACAGTCTCTTTACCTTTGATGTATTTAAATGCAGGGAAAAATTCTTCAAGGAGCGTTCTCCAGGTCATAATTCTGTGGCTTGTCAGGTTTTGCCGGATCAAGTTGATGTGGTTGGCCCACACAATGATTTCTGTACCCCAAAGAATAGGGCAACATTCCTTGAAGACCTTGACAAAATATAACATTTCTTTCTTGATGTTGGGTACTCCTGTTGAGCAGTGTTGAGTTTTCTGGAGAAGCAAAGGATGATTCAGCCTTCTTGAATGACCACAGCACCAAGTTGGTAATCCAAGACATCTGTATAGATGTGGAAGGGTTTGTTTGGATCTGGACAGGCAAGGAAGATGTCCTGTGCAATGAGAGCCTTGGCTTTGTTGAAGGCATTGATCAGTTCTGGAATGGGAGTGAGCTTTCCTTTTGCCCGACCTGGAGAGGCCAGTGAGTTGTGAGAGGATTTCAGCTCTCTTTGGATAGAAGTTTTGATAGAAGTTGATCATTCCAACAAAGGATCAGGGATGGGTAATTGTTGAGGGAAAAACCAGTTTCAAGATTGGTTGGGTCTTGTTTGGATTGGGTCTGATTCCATCTCTGGAAATGATGTGGCCAAGCCATGGGGCTTGTGATTGGAACCAATGGTACTTGGAGGGCTTGACTGCAAAGTTGTGGACCTTGAACAAGGAAAGAACAGATGAGACAGATTTACCGTGAGATTCAAGGGTGTTGGAGAAGATTCCAATATCATTTATGTATATTTCAATGTCTTTCAACTGGAGAAGCATCTGTTCCATACAGTCTTGGGCCCAGCTTGGGGAGTTGAGGAAGCCCATTGGGAGTTGTAGGAGACAACATTTTCCAAATGCAGTGACAAGGACATATAGCCAAGTGGAAGGTTCATCCAGCTTGAAGGTGTGGAATTGCATGCTGACATCAATGAGGGTGACATATTTGAATCCTCTTTTTCCGTGGAAGATATCTTGGATCTTTGGAAGTGGGTAGTGAAGTTTCTTGGTGACTTTGTTGAGCTCCCAAAAGTCACTAATGAGCCTACAGGAGCCATCTGGTATGGGTACTACAAATGTTGGCATTCCCAATTCGGTTGCATAGCATCTTTCAAGAATGCCAAGTTTTACTTGTTGATTGATTTCCTTCTTCACAGCTTCTTGTTGGTGAAGTGGAATGGGATACGGTTGTTTGATATGACATGACTTTGCATCTTGCTGGAGATCAATGTGAAACTCTTGATTAGGGAAAATTCCTAATTCCTTGTCATTAAGGAGGCCTTCAAAAAGTTCTTCATTTTCAAGGAGAATCTTCAGCCCGCAAGATTTCTCATGGTCTGAGAGGTGTTCTTGTTCAGACACTAACTTGTAAAGGTTGGTATTTTCATACTTGGTGGAGCCATCTGCATAGGCTTGTTGAGTGGATTGGTTGGAGTAGTTTTCAGCAACGTAGTGTGGCTCTGCTGACATGACCTTGTGGAGCATGGACTTGTTATCAAAGTAGTTCCGTGGATGGAAGTGCATCATCTTATCATACCATTCTATGGTTCAAGCTTCAAAGTCCATCTTCATTCCAAGATCTCTCATGGTTCTTTGGCCAATGAGGAGGTGATAGTTGATGTTTTGGGAGACAACAAAACACTTGATCTTCAGCACTCTCATGGAGTAGGATAGCTCTGGAAACATGATATTTTCCAGGATCACATAGTGATTACAAGAAGTGACTCTACCATTAGTTGTTTGCATTTGGATTGGTTGAGCAAGGGAGTGCTTCTTGGCTTCAGCAGGGATGGAAGATTCAACGATGAGGTTGTCAGTTGATCTGGAACCAAAGAGGGTCTTCAAGCAGTACTTCCCTGATGTGCTGTTGATCGAGTTGCAGATGTTGACTGTGGTTGGAGCAAGATTGATGTCCTTGTCAACGTTGCTGTTGCTGGGGGCAGAGCAACATTGCCATTGTTGTTGCGGGAATCCGAGGTTTGTGCTTCAGGAAATGGTTGGAGGTCTGAGTTGTAATACTCAGAGTCATTGTCAATATCCACATGGAAAAGATCTACCTAAGTTTCTGGTGGAGGGGTTTCTTTCGGTTTATTGATGAAGACACACATGTGTTGCTCTGGTTCATGTGAGTTGTTGCCATAGGAGGATGAATTCCTTGATCAATTGCTGTTGTTGCTATTGGAATTTCAATCATTCACATGTGCATCATTGCTGTTGTTGTTCCTGTAAGGTTGGTTATGATTGTTGGCATTGAGGTAGCACTGTCCCCAAGTATGATTCATGCCTGGGTGAATAGGGCAAGGTGAGTTTTCAGCTACTCTTGTGGGGTTGTTGTTGTTGTTGTTGTTGTTGCCTTGGCTATTGTTGGAGCCTTGTTGTCGGTTTTGGCCATTGTTGTTGTTGTTTGATAAGGTGTTGTTATTCTGATTATTTCCATTGCAATTGTTACGATTGTTTCTGTTGCAGTGGTTTCTGTTGTTCCGGTTGTTGTTGCTATTGTTGTTACTGTTATTCCTGTTTTGGGAGGAATTATTTTGGTTGTTTTTCTTACTTTTCTTGTTTTCCTTGTTTTGGTATCTCTCCATCTGTGTCACAATTTGTGTAAGGGTGTCTTCATAGGGAGAGTGGTGTTTTTGTATGAACCCTTCCATTTGATTGGCATGAATTCAAATATCAAACTCTTGAAGTCTTCATCGTTGATGGCTGCATTTTCTGGTGAATGTCCTGGAAGCAGACGGAGAATCACATGGTTGTGGAAGGTGACCATGGAGGCAAACTGGTGTACAGTAATGTTGGTGGTCTTCTTGATGTTTTTGAGGAACTTTTGTGGCACATGTATGCATCTGTGTTGTTGTTGAATTTGTAGGTGATGAAGGCATCAACCGTGGTTGGAAAGTTTTCTGTTCTTGTTCAACTTGTTACTAGGGCTGATACATACTCATTCCACCAGTGAGAAGATCAGAGAACTTTTCATATTGCTTGGGTCCTGTCATTAAGGAAAGAGCCTTCTTCGCTTGTGAGAATTCATTGATGGTGAAAAGGACTTGGAAAAGGGATGCTCCTGCAGTACTAATGAGAGATACTTTAATCTTGACAGTCTCTGAGACTCCATTGGTAGTACTACTTGCATGTTTGAATTTTATCTTCTCAAGGGACTCTTGGTCAAAGTCAAACTTGAAATGGATAACAGAATAACTTATAATTGCTGGACAGTCAAGCAGAGCTTTGGTTGCTTGCTAGTGGTTACTCGAGTGAAGGCTAGTATACTAGTAGGTCGACGCAGTTATTCGACTGCCTGTTTAAGCAGTGCCGTCGTAGTATGCCTCTAAGCGAAGGTAGTAATACAATTTGTAGGTATGTATGGATTAAAAGTGAGCAAAAACTAAGATTGTGAGCAAGCTCTGCCAACTACTTCAAGAGGCGTTGAAATACTTGTCTTTAAGTTACTAAGAGTTGGATAGGCATTGAACTCATTTGTTGCTGACATCAGATTTCAGATTTTTATGAATCGTGGGAATTCAGTCGTATGGGGCTGAATGAGTGATTCCCACCTCGAAAAGTGAATAAAAGACCAAAGTAATAAAAATATATTCACGAGTGAATAGATGAATAGATTTTTTATCATGCCCAACGGACGAATACATTTATTACCTGCCAAATATGGAATTTGGAATCTCTGAATAAGAAACAGTAACTGTCTGTTTATGTCTGTTGAATCACTATCCGCGCCACCTACCGGCCTAATTTTGGCAAGCAAGCCTGTTAAGTATTCAAGGATGGCCGGCGGTTGAAATTTTCAGAATTTTCTATGTACCGTATCGATTGGCTAATTTGCTATCCTCGCTAAAACACTCGCGTTGCTCTCTAGCAAGCAAACACTCTTTTTCGAAACACTCTTTTGCGAAACACTCTTTCTTTCGCAAAACACTCTACTAGTACAATCGACAATCGACAATCACCATGGCCCTGGAGTTACTAGAAGCGCTTGGAGACTACTATGAGGATGATAACTACTTAACCCCCGATTACAACAATCCACTGCTTGGCGAGGAAGATAAGAAAAGAAGGGACCGGAGAACTCCTAGGATTGCAATTAAGAGATACAGCCAATCTGCTTTCATGTATCTCTATCGATCGGGCAATGATCAAGCCCTTTTGAATTGCTGTGGAGTCGACCACGTAGTATTCAGGGAGCTTCTACATATATTTGAGCCAGTCTACAATTCCTACACTGTCGATTAGAACACTGGATCGATTCGGATCCGTAAAAAAGGAAAACACGATCTTGTTCAAAGGAGAGAGTTTGATGCAACCGGCTGTCTTGCTCTTGTCTTATTCTGGTTCCGAACCAGAGGATCAGCAGCAAGAGCAGTTGCTATAGCATTTGGAATTACAGCTTCCCCTATGTACAGATGGCTGAAATTTGGACGAAAGCTCCTTGTTTCTGCATTACAAGACCATCCTTCTGCAAAAATTTGTTTGCCAAATGAAGAAGAGATTCAACAATACATCGATGCTATTGCCACAAAGTATCCAACTCTACGTCCACACAGAGTGTGGGCTGCCTGTGATGGCCTGAAACTGCATATCCAGCAGTCTGGCGACTGGACCAAACAGAATCCATACTACAACGGTTGGACTTGTGGTACACATGTCAACAGTGTATTTCTTTTCTGCCCCGATGGGAGGATCCGGGCTTGTGTCTTGAACTGTCCTGGTTCTTGGCATGATAGTACTCAGGCCGAGTACGGGTTGTATCAAAAGATGGAGCGGATGTATGAGCTGTATAAGGCAAAGAGTGTAGTTGATTCGGCGTTTAAGATATCTACAAACGAATACCTTGTTAGAAGTAGTCAATATGACCCTGTGACAGCTCCTGTAGAAATACCTGAGGGTACACCTACGGAAGAGGCCAGAGAAATGAAAAGACGGGCGGTTCGTAAGGCTATTGCAGTGAACAGAGATGCGACTAGCGTTAGACAGATGTCTGAATGGGGGATGAGACAGATCCAAGGTGGGTTCCCTAGACTCAAAGATAACATGTTGCTGGAAGAAACAGGAGACAGGAGGATCATTCTGAAGCTTGTCGTGTTGTTGTACAACTTCCAGACAGCTAAGGTTGGAATCAACACCATACTCAACACCTACATGAGCCAGACTGAAGGTTTCAAGTCGTATGGCTTCTTCTCGTACAATTTGGTACCAACTGAAACCGCTAACGACGTATTTTAGAGTCGTCGAATCAATCAATCGATTCGTCCATCATTAGCAAATTAGATAATCATAACGTCCGATCGATTACTCATACTCGTCGTATCACGTCCGATCGATTACTCATACTCGTCGTATCACGTCCAATCGATTACTCATATTTTGTTTGCTCCGGCGCACCTCTAGCAGTGGTTTTGGATTGATTGATTGATCCATCGGTTAGTCGTATTCAGAGCAGTCGACAACACGTTCGAATAATTTTGCTCCAGCGCACCTCTAGTGGTTTCGGATCTCTCTTTTAAGGTGTTGCAATAGAGTTTTTCTATTGCCTGCTTTGTAGCCTAAGTTTCTGTCTGGAGTAATGTTGTTGTTGTTGTTGAGTTTCTTAACTAATAATCGATTCTTTTATTTTAACTAACTAACTAACTAACTAATCCATTCGATTCGAATCCTAGCTAATCGATTGATTCGATTCGATTCCTAACTAATCGATCGATTCGATTCCATAACTAATCGATTGTTTAACTAACTAACTAATCGACGTCAACGAATCGTCGTCGTCACTGTTGCTGCTGTCACTGTTGTCACTGCTGTAGTCGGGATGCTGGAGACTGTTGACTTTCCTTTTGAGCTTCCCCCCTTCAGTAACGTTAGTAAGTTGGGGAGTAGTAACTTGGGGAGTAATAGGACCAGCACGACCGCTCCTGCTGCCGCCACTAGTAGGAGGAGGAGATGTCAATCTCGTTCGACCACCACTACCACTAGTACCACCGGCGCTACTAGGACGGTCGACGTGAGCAACGAGTACCTGCATCATAACCTTCCTCTCTTCATCTGCCTTTTCCTGATATCTTTGCTGTTGTTCCAATGCCTGCTGCTGCAGCTTTAGTACCTGAGCAATGGTATTCATCATCTTCGAATCGTTTCCTTTACAGTACTGTCTCTTCTTGCTAGTAGTAATAGTACTAACTTCTTCGGGCGGTCGAACCACGTGTTGACTTTCGAGTTGTGTTGGTTGAGTTGGTTGACCAAGAAGGAGTGGTTGTGTTGGTTGAGTTTGTTGTCCAAGTAGAAGTGGTACTGGTTGACTTGCAGCAGAAGGAGGAGGAGGACGAGTAAACTCATCTCTTTCAACGTCATACCTATCTTCTCCGTCTACAACGAATGACTTCTCCCCTATCAGTTGGTGGATTTCCTTTGCCTCCTTAATGTCCCACCTCATGTTCGGATTGCCTGTTGGCGCCTTCTTCCGTTGCAATCGGTTGAATTTGTTTCGAATGGAAGTACCATCCCTTCCAGGAAATTTTTCAGAGTGCAAGTCTGCAACGTCCTCCCAGTCATCTGTTCCAGCTGGCATGATAGCTCTAATGGCAGCAAACATGTTCACCAACTCGGCCCTAGTGTAGTTGCCAATGCCGGCTTTCCTGCCTCTGCCTGCAGTCGACGAGGGGGGCACCATGCTGTTGATTGTTACAATCGATGGTATTGCTGGTGGTGTTCCTTTTCTTTTATGTGCCGACGAGCAGCCAAAACGAATTGAAATCAACTCATCGTCATCCAATTCATCTAGTAATAATCTAGCATGCGCCACGAGAGCAGCAACAGTAGTCATTGGTGGTGCTGGTGCCGCCGTGTCTAATGTGCTGGAGAGACAAGTCGTACTGTTCTTGTTGCCGTTGCTGTTGCTGTTGCTGTTACTGTTTCTTTACGGACTTTCTTTTCTTTCCGGACTGCAATTTTTTTTTCTTTTCTTTTGCAATTTTTCAGCTCAGCAAAATTGGCGATGATCACCAAAAATAACATGCAAGCATGCCCGGCAAAAGAGGTGCAAGAGGTGCACATGAGTGATTCGTGCGTTGGGTGACTAAAATATTTGATTTTAGTGATTCCGTTCAAGTTTATTCTGTTTTTATTCAGTTAATAAAGTTTTTTCAGTCGGTGCGGTCTCGACTGAAAAAAGATATTCCATTCTTAATAAATCTATGCACTATGTGAATAGATTTATTAGTTTAGTCCCGAACTTTTATTACTTTAGTCGAGGTGGGAATCACTCAATACCAAACACGTTCAATCGTACCGTAATCACCAACCATTCATCACTTTTTTTTCTTACTGCGTATTATTTTTTAAGGGAACAACGACGAGACCTCTCCCTTCACTTTCCTCGTCGAATTCCACCCAACACATGAAGAACGATTTTCCTGGAAGACAACGACAACGACAGCAACAGCAACAGCAGCAACAACAACGACGAACTTGATCGACAAGCCACCAAGACTATTACCACATCCATCACCCCATCGCGGTATCTGAATTCGAATCACTATGAGGCACGGACGAGCGAAGGCCGCCCGCAAAACCTTGCGATATTTCGAACGGGCGGTCAATCTGAAAAGCAGACCGTATTATTCCGTCCTTTTGGATGCAACCTTTTTGATCGCTATGGTTCGGATTACGACGACGACTACTACTACTACTACTACTACTTCGAACGATGGAACTCTAAACGACAATTCCAACCATTCGAACAGCAGCAGTACGATTGTTTCCAGGATCGAACGAGTACTTCAAGTTAATGGAAGCACCAGTCACGGGGGAAATTCATCGAGAGACGATCGGATAGCGAACTTCAACAGCAATTACGATACTACCAGCGATTCCAACCCTCACCACCACAACAACAACTATCACGGCAGCTACAATCACTTCAATGTCCGGTTTTTCATTCCACAAGAAGCCGTCGACGAACTCGAAACAATCATTCAAACGTTCAAGGATCGAGCCGAAGCGACAAAGAAGCAAAAGAAAAAGAATCAATACCAAGCCAAATCCAAGGTGTTTGAGGATGCCCTCGACTGGATCAAACGCAACAGCAGAAATAGCCGGTGCGAGATCCTGCCGGGATTGGAACCAATCGCGCAAGCAACCAAGCAGCACAAATCGAAAACCCTTCACCAATCGAAGGAGGCAACCGCAGCAGTAGATGGAGACGACGAAGCATCGTCGGACGCCGAAACCAGCATTGCGGCCTCGGACGCAATGCGGCGTCACATTGCACGAGATGACGGCCGCGAAAGCAAGACCAACGACAACACACAGAACGACAAGGTTAGCAAACATTTCTCCCGAACCTACATTGTCGCCAGCCAGGAAGAGGATTTGCTGGGCGATCTTCGAGTGCTTGGAACGGTTCCCATCCTCCGTTGCACCAACAATGCCTCGGTCTTGATTCTGGAAAACGCCAGCAAAAAGGGACAACGGACCGATCACGTGAAGGAAACGACCAAGTGGAAGTGCTCGCTGCAGAATCCCGCCGAAAAGGCCCTGGTGGACGCAGCCTGGAAGGCCCAAAAGGCCAACCGCAAGAACAACAACGTTCTGGGGGGATCCAGCAGCGAGTCGACGCGGGTGACCGCTAAAAAGGCCAGGGGACCGAATCCGTTGAGCTGCAAAAAACGCAAGCGCGACGGGCCCGACAACCAAGGGAAGGTGGAAAACGTCAGCAAGAGCAAAAAGAGGCGGCAGCGTGCCCAACGACAGAAGACGACTTCTGCTACCAGCAACACCGAGGTAGAGGAACAGCAGTGAGACATGCCATCGAGTGCATGGATGCGTGTGTGTGTGTGAATGATCGATGGAAAGGTTCCCTTGGTAATTCGAGTAGAACACATTTATTCCGTTTCATACGGAAGAGCTTCATACATCATACATCATACATCATTAGAACATAGTTCGCTGTAGCATCATGGCATTATTATGTTTCGTGGACCATACGCATATTAGGCTGTCCCAATTGTATCAACTATCGAGACGTTTTTAGAAAGTGATAAAATGAAAATTATGAAAGTACGAAGTATTAAAATCAATATGTAAAATGGAAAGTGGTCTCATGCCAAGATGCCAAGGAAGAAGAATACCTTCTTCTGGTCATTAAGCATATTCTCCCGGTCATTGGAATTCAAATTTCATCTCTGATCCAATCTCACGATTAGATCGGCCGGTCACGAGGATTATCGTTGTTACAGTATCCCCCATAGTGGCTGATCGGTCTATAGCCCGACATGGTTGCTATTGTTGTTGTTGTATCGGTCCTCGACGCGGCACGATCTTCCAAATATTGTATATCTTGTCAACTGCTTCCAATTTTTTACTTTGATTGTTCCATTTGTAAAGACCTGAATAATTGGGTATGGTCTGTGGAATCGTTCTTGCAATTTTGTTGGATCATATGTCCTGACCAAGATTCTCTGCTTCTGTTCAACCTTATCAAATTCTGATCGATAAGTTGTTTTCGACAATTCCTGATGACTTCTAGGTTTGCTATCAGCGAAACATCCATCATCATACCCCTGCCAAATGCTAGTGCGCCTGGTGAGGTCTGTAGTGTGTGATTGACAGCACAGCGTGTTGCATGCATGCAGCTTGCTAGGGCATTATCTACTACCTGCCCTGCCTCTTGCTCATTGTTTGCGTGTGCTGTCCTCATGGTAACTCTCCAAATATCTCCCATGGGGCAATGCAGCCTCTCACAAATTGCATTTGAATGTGGATTCTTTACTGTGGTTGGTACCGAATTGATGCCATTTTGTATTAACAAGGCTTGAAACTCATGTCCAAGGAATTCTCCTCCATTGTCATGTACACAACAGTTTGGTCTTGGACACCTGGCTAGCCAGCCATTTGCAAATTGGTTGGTGTTTATCCTGACAATTTCTGCTAGATTGGTGACCGGATTTATTGTTGTCAATGCTTTGAATTCATATTGTCAATCGCCCGCTTGAATTTTCCATGGTCTGATAAGGTCAACACATACTTCGTTCTAAGGGGCTACTGCTGCTTCCCTGGGTGGTAATAAGCCATATCCTCTGCCTCCTTCTTTGTATTGGTGGCAACTCATTGGACATGCAAATTGCTTGCACAATTGCTGTAGATTTGGTGAATAAAATCTTGTTGATATTGTATCATATAGTCGTTGAATTCCACAGTGTGTCCTAACACTACGTGATATCAGTGAATTACTTGATGGATGAGGGGTGCCGGTATGATGATCTTCTAGTTCTGATTGCCGGCTTCATTGACTCATGCTCCTAGTTGTTGGCCATTGATAACAATGATTGGGAATTTTGCTGGGTCTGCCCGATGTGCAGCGCGAAGATAGATATCTTGATTTTGATGGTTCTGGATGTTGGTGGCAGAGATTGGGTTTGGCATTTCTTGCAGTGGTTGTAGGTTGAGTAAGCATTCTATCATCTTGTTGCTTTCATCAATGTTGGCAAAGATCTCATCACTGATGATAATATCATCCTTTGGTATCTGAATTGTGTGAAAATCCACTAATGTGCCCTTGTTGTGCAGCTCTTTATCACCCACAGAGGGTGACTCCATCCAAGGCAGCCTCGAAAAACAGTTTGCAAGAATACTCTTCTTCCCTTCAATGTGGGTGAATGTGACATCAAATTCAGAGATGAAAAGCTTCCATCTGCGTGCTCGCTGGATGGAGAAGGTTTTGAATGTTAGGTTCTTGTGATCTGTATACACGTAGAGGACACCTCCTAACATGATTTTGTGATATTCTGTGAGTGTGAGAATGATTGCTAGTAACTCTTTCTCAGTTGTGGTATAATTTTGCTGCGCACTGGAGAGCTTCTGACTGTAGTATGTGATGACCCGTCCAACTTGGATGATCACTGCTCCCCGCTGGTAATCTGAAAAGTCTGTGTAGATGTGAAAAGGCTTGTTATAAGTGGGATATACGTTCATTGCGTCTGCTGCTAGAATGGCTTTCATCTCTTCAAATGCTGTTTGCTTTGCTGCATCCCATGTGAACTTCTTTGCACCTGTCATTTCTGTCAGTGGTGCTAGCGCATGTGCACGTCTTGGCCAGAATGATTTGTAATAATTGACAGCGCCAATGAGCGATCAAACTTGTGTGATGTTTTGTGGTGGACTCGTCTTCAGGACTGCATCTATTTTCTTCTTCCAAGGCTTGATGCCTTTTGGTGTCATCCAGTGGCCCAGGAGGCCGGTTTCTTTTACCATCCAGTTGCATTTGAGCGGCTTACATTTCATTCCATTTGCAGCAAATCAGCTAAGTATCTGATCCAATAGTTGGAGATGATGATCAAATGATTGGTTGGTTCAAATTCCGACATCATCAATATAACAGGTGCAGTCCAAGCCTTCTAACATTTCTGTCCTAATATGTTGCGCAACATTGCCACTGATTTCACCCCCATGGGTAGGCGCTTGTATTGGAATAGGCCATAAGGTGTCGTGATGGTGCATAATTTTTGGCTTTCTTCATCCAGCTGAAAGCAATAATATTGCTTAGACAGATCAATTTTGGTGAAATACGTATATTTTCCTTGTCTATTCATAATGTCTTGTATCCTTGGCAATGGAAATGGCTTCCTCTTGATTACGTTGTTGAGCTCCCTAAAATCTGACACCCATCTGACTCTGTTGTCCTTTTTAGGTATTATGAATGTGGGAAACGCCTAATCTGATGGTCCACAAGGCTCAAGCACGCCATCTTGTATCAGGCTAGCCAGTTCTTTTCTGAATACTTCCTCTCATTGACATGCTTCTGGGTAAGACTTCATGTGTGTCGGCTTGGCTCCATCCTTCAACTTGATGTGGATTTCTTGGTGCGGATAGCAACCTAATTCTCCATCAAAAACCACCTCATGCTTCTAGAGCATTGCCTGAAATTTTTCTTTTTCATCCATATTCACGTTATCTTATTTTTTGTGACCTCTGCAGCTGTAACATGCTGGTAGCTTCTTTCCAACATTTCTTTTGTTGATTTATTGCTGAATAATTTGGCATCCTCCACTTTTTCCCCACTGACTCAAGTCATGGCCATATTTTTTATGGGTATCTTAACATCCATCCATGTCACTGTTAATGCTTTGAAACACATGCTGGTAATTCCTGCAGCGGCAAGAAAATCTCTTCCCAGTATAATATTGTATCGGCATTGAGGTGAGTTAAATATAGCGGCTGAAATCCATTTCATTCTTTTGCCATTCACAAATTCTGGCATTTTCAGCTCTTTCGGCTGTACTTTGAGTGAGGTGTCAAACACCCCATTGGATGTTGTTGCTATTCCTTTGTATCCTGCATGCCTTGGTTGAACTCCAAATGACATGGATTGTGTGTTAGTCATGGTTTTTATGCTACCAGAATTGCATAATGCCACATAAGGCAAATCCGCTGATACTCCCTGTATCATTTTAATTTTCAGCAACACCATGGGGGTTGCATCATTCACTGTGGTACCAGAATTTCTGGTCTCAGTGGCTCCCAGCCCTGATATTGATTTCTCAGCGGCTCTCAGCCCTGGTATTGATTTCTCAGCAGCTCTTGGCTCTGGTGTTGTGTTCTCAGCCGCATCAGGCCCTGGTGTTATTTTCTCAGTGGCTTGCGGCCCTGGTCTCTTCACAGCAGCCTCTGGTGTTTTTGCAGTTACTGTTTTATCCGCGGCCAATTCTGGCCCTGTTTCTGTGGTCGCTATTTCATTTCCTGTATTTTGAGTGTTTGCATCCATGTGCAATGATTCTGGCTGTCATTCATACTGATGCTGATTCTGATTTTGATTTTGACTTTGATTCTGATGTTGATTTTGGTTTTGTCCTTGGGCTGTGAGATAGCTGGCATCGCTCGCCATAATGTTGGACTAGGCGTCTCAATAATAATTGTTGTCCTGTCCCCGCGATTGGTTATAGCTGCTTTCATTGGATCCTCTTCCTGCTACGTTGCCTTGACCTCCAGATCGTCCGCCAAATCCTCCGCCAAATTTTCCGCCGCTGAATTGTCCATTTGCGTTGGAATTTTCTGAGTAGTAGGAGCCGTTGGAGTTGATGTACTGTGGATAAGGCGCCTGTTGTCGATTCTTTGGATTAAAATAGCACTGCTCCCAGGTGTAATTCCCATTTGGATGTCTTTTGCACTTTTCTTCATATCCGCTTCCACCCTTTCCTTGTCTGCCATTTCCTCGTCCACCATTCCTAGTCCAAATCCTCATCCAAATCCGTGTCCTCCTTGTCTAGTGTTCCTCTTATCTTTTTCTTTCTTCACTTTGTCCACATTGTCCTTCCTTCTAGTTATGTAGTCCCTGATCTGTAAGATGGTTACTTCTCTGAAATTCACTGCTGTATCAATATATGTGTCCTGGCACAATCTAGGATGTGTCTTGAAGAACATCCTTTTCCTCTGTTGTTCTATAAGATTGTTATCATCGTCCCCGGGTAACATGTCAATGTAGTCAAGCACAGTGTTGATTCTGCTGAAATGGTTGTGTTCCTAAGCCTCTGCAGGCTTTGCCATGTGCTGGTGTTCAAATGTGGCTATCATTGTTCCTTTGGCATCTGGGTCCCGTGTAATGATGTTGATATATGCTCACACAACTGCCTTGAATTCTTCTCTGGAATCATGATCTATCTCTCTACCAGCTATCATTTCGTTCCATCTCTTCCTTGGCATGTGTGATAGGCATTGTTGTCCCCATTGGGTATGCCATCTATTCACTGGCATTCCTAAGTCATTGCATGCATCAACGAAGATGCCATAGGTGTATAACACTTCTTCTACCTCCAAGTTTTGGACTCTTCTGATATTCTTCTTGCCCACTGATCTGTTTGCGGCTCTAGCATAGTCTACTACAATCTTATGACTGTCATGATCTTCTGTAACATCAAATGTCCTCTTGTATTGGATACACGGTAGGAATTGGGTGTTCATCATATTGTCTCTTCTTTCCTACGTAGCGTTTCGTGTTATTTGTTTGTATCGAATAGTCTTAGTGCAATTACAGTGTATCAACCATCGAGATGTTTTTAGAAAGTGATAAAATGGAAGTTATCAAAATACTAAAATCAATATGTAAAATTGAAAGTGGTCTCATGTCAAGATGTCAATGAAAAAGAACACATTCTTCTGGTCATTAAGAATCTTCTCCTGGTCATTGGAACTCAAATTTGGTCTCTGGTCCAATCTCACGATTAGATCGGTCAGTCATGAGGATTATCGTTACACCAATAAGTAAAACAAAAACGATTTTTATTAGGCAGGTTAGGTTGAAAATGATTAACCCTGCACACCAGCATTAACTAGAAACAAAACAAAAACAGACCATATATGATTCATTTGATGTGTCTTAACACAACTGACATCAACGAGACTGAAAAGTCTCATTTTTTCCTTAAATGTGATTTGATAATTAAATATTTGCATGTTCTTTTTGTTCATCTATTTTTAGTTGAGAATCAAATCTCAACAAAAATGCCTGCCAGTTTTGTTGAGATTTCATTCTCAACTAAAAATAGAAAACACTTCTGATTGGCTCATATTTCAATTTTGTTTTCATTTTCATTCTCATTCTCATGTATTGGGATGATAGCCTTAAAGTCAAGGCGTTTCTCCAGAATAAGTGTAATATTGTATGATGGGTCCAACAAAAGGAACGATCTTCTGAAATAAGCATGGTAAGGCAGAAACGTTCAACATCCAGGTTCCTGACCCCCCCCCCCAAATGCTTACATATGAATATGTAGGATATTCATTATATAGCTGTGAGAGCTAGCTAGTATCATCTCCATTCCTACCAGAAGTTTCTTTTGGAGAGCATTTGAAATCTTTGCCAAATGTGAGTCCATGAAAGCAGAAGAAGTCCTTAGGGAAAAATAATACTCACATCACCCAGGAAACAAAATCACCTATGATCATTTTCAATATTTTGGCATCCTCAAAATTGACAGGTTGAGGCTTTCAAATGAGGGAAACTTGTTTTCTCTTGCCCACCTTTGTGGGGGGACTGAGGAAACATCCCCCTTTAGACATGGCATATATATATATATATTGTATTTGTTGAACTGAAAGAAAATGCAGTGGTGTATCTCGGTAATATAAATTTGAGTGATATTGGAAAATTGAAATGTTGAGCATCAAAATTCAACACGTGAACCATTAACCTCAGGTTGAATTGCAAAAAGTATCAGCAGCTTTGGGTAATATTCCTAACTTTTCAATTAAATAGCATGGAAAGATACCATGGAACCATCATACATTGTTTGTCAACAAAAAGTTTTGTACTTTTAATCTTAACCCAATTGAAGATGAACTCTCAAGGTCTTCATTGGTGTGAGCGTAAAGATTTAGGATTGTCACTACAAGAAGGTGACAAATTCACATTTTTGGTTGTGAAGGGGAAATCAATTGAAGGCTACGGAAAAATAACTTATTTGCACTTTCAAGTACACATAAATATTGTGCATCTTATTTAGGAATATTGATGATAACTTTTGTTTGTCACCATTGACACATACTAAAATGTCATAATTGCAAGCAACTAACAAGTCTGCAATAGTACATATACCCTGGTTGCTCATTACCATCATCACTGCAACTGGTCGGACACAGTTACAGCATTAGTAATATGCATGAAACATGCCAATATGTTGAGCAACATGCAGTCTATTTTAGGGCAAAACAATTTTATCTTTGGCACCCCAATAGAAAACTAAGTGCATAATTCAGGTCAATAGATTTTTTATTATTATTAAATGCCAGAAATCAATCATGTACCCCTCCCTTCAACCCACAATCTAAACCTCAGGTTGCACATAATCTGAAACCTGAGCCTTACGTTTCTTAGGTTGGCCCCACTAGGACTTCAACCTAAATGCTTTTAGGCTTGACCTAATCAGGGCATTAAAGAACGCAAAGTACTTCATAACACTCCAGGTTACAATATCCCTTAGATATACTCCAGGTTATAATAATATATTACAAGCAACCTCCAGGTTAGTAAATGAGGTAAATCCTTATTATTTTTTCACCGTGTTAATCCCGTGACCCAGTGAAATAAATGTCTATTCATCTTGTTGGGTACTTTTAATCAGTTCAAGGAACCTAACTCAGCTTCACAAAAGCAACATGAGAGCAAAGCAAAATTACAATTCCGCTCGGACGTCTATGAACAAGGCATTATTCCAAAGTTAGTATATTGGTTATTGTTGACCCAGCTTGCTTTGAAATCTAAAATGTAACAGTATTGTACCATACATTGACATCCTGTGCTCTCATTGCATCCATATGCTGGAAGAATATTGGTTGAACAATCATGAAAGAAGCAATACAACATGTTGGGTCAGGAAGTCACTGCTATGGTAAGACTAAAACTAAGTAAGAATTGCTACTAGTATCATCGTCAACCAATTAGCCATGCCAAATTGGTTGTTACCCTACCCACAATTTTACCTTTCTTTTCGGTATTGAATTTATTTCGTTGGAGCTCAAGATGGACAACAAACACAAAATCGGCGTAACAATAATGTCATCAGAGAATGACATTCCTGCGTTTCGAAACCGTTTCGAACGGGTTTCGATGCCAAAATTCATGATAAATAATAGAAGTAAGAACAAGTGAGCGACGGTTCGTTGTCATCGCGACGCTTAGTCTTGACACCCTCAATTCGGTGAGAAAAGTGTTTCAGTATGCCATTTTGAACCAGTAGTGTTTTAGTTTTAGGCGTCGGCTCTCAAACGGGTGCAACGAACAATTGTTGGTAGTCATAAACGGGCCCAAAATCTTAGTTTTCGGCCAAGCGCCAAAAATTGGCACATCGGGAATTGATTGTTCGCGTGCGTGTCTCTGCGTTTTCACGCCAGCCCTCCCACTTAGACGGAAAACCAAATAATCCCACTGGACGCCTCGGGACCATAACGACAATTTTGCTCGTGCGGTCTGAAACGAAAACAACTGCAATTTGTACGAGAGAACAACCCTTTGAAAATTCCTCGCAGGCGTCGATGCGTTGTTGTAATTTCAATGTACCGTACAATACTGTACTGTACCGGTAAGATTACCGGTTCTCGGAAACACTTGAACTCGGAGTTCAAAATCGTACTTGTCGGAAGACGGTTTGTGAAACAAGAATCATCGCTGCGTAGTTAGCACATACAAAGAGTATCGGGTTCGGTTCGCTCAGACGGGTTCCTTCACCGATAATAAAAAAATATCCAACAAGGAACGAATAGCCGGAGTCGTCAGCCTACTCCTCGTTGTTTAGGAATCACAATTCAATCTACAGACACAAGTAAACACGCAACAACTCTATTTGATTCGAAGTTGTTGCAGGTTGTAATAACCGAGATTAAACAACAAACAAAGAGACTAGTTTCATTCTGAAGGCGTGCTGTGATCAGCGTTCTATTGAGTGGCATCGTGGGTTTCATCGACTGATAAATTCAGGTACCGATTCTCAAAATAACAAAAGCACTTTCCGCGAGTTAGTGCACTACATTCTCGGCGTCACGGACAAACATATAAAACGAAAGTAGAAAACAATTCGGAATCGTAGCAAAGCAGTTCACTTTCAAAATAAATCAGAATAGCACTCGTACCTACGGCCCAGTGCTCATTGATTGAAGGAGGGAATTCTCGTTTAACACTTCAATTCCTTGTCCAATTGATTACCCCAAGTCATTGGTGCTAAATAATACGAAATCACTAGAATGAATACGATACAATCATCACACAACAATAATTATTTCGGAATGACCATTTGTTGCTGGCTTCTTGGATTGCTCTTTCTTGCAGCAGAATTTAAGTTTTCAACAGCAAGCAGTCACCCCTCTCTACGAAAGCGAAATCTCATCATCGGAGGTGGTGTGGCGGGGGACAGATTTCCCTACTATGTGGCCTTGAAGGATGCGAACCGAGAAATCCAGTGTGGTGGAACATTGATCGCCCCCGACGTTGTTCTGACAGCGGCTCACTGCGAAAGGTAAGTGTGAAGTCGACGATTCGTTTTGAACAAGGCAGCGGACATTTCAGAGATGCAAATGAGAGGTAGAGCTTGGTTCTGTATTCTCCAATTCGGGTTGTGTTTCGATTCATGCATCCATGGCGCTTCGGAAGCCTGCGCCTCTGCTAGGTGTAGGACAGGACCGATTTGGGTTGCCATCGTTGGTACTGTCTTCGTCTCGTGCATCACTACTTCTTTCCCTCACACATCATTTTCTTCTTCCGTATAGTTCCGGCCTCTTGTACGCAGACGTTGGAAAGTATTCGAATATTGAAGAAGATGGCCATGAAGAAATCGAAATCATGAATCCCTTGTTGATGATGACTACGGAAGGTATGGGAGGTACCGTTGGCATGCTGGAATTGACCGGTGCCGCTACCATAGATGAGTCCGGGTTCATTCACCCCGACCATGACTACCAAAAACGATCATACGATGTTATGTTGATGAAGCTCAAGAGACCTGCCCTCGGTAGACAGCTTATTCATATTAATACAGATCCCGATTTCCCCGTCAAGCAACCTGGTGGTCGGAATGAAATCACCATCATCGGCATGGGTACCACGTCTGTCAGCGGCATGGAACCCAAGCCAGATGAGCTCAAGCAGGTCCATGTTGACTACCTTACATACGAGGAATGCCTTCAAACTAACAGCTACAACCTTAGCTACAAATTCGAGCTTCTCCCACACATGATGTGTACATTTGGTGTGGGAATTTATTCCCAACGCGGACAGTGCTACGGAGATTCCGGAGGTGAGTTTCTTTGGCATGGTTTGTAATTCCAATCTGTGGTATAAGTCATTCAGCTAAGCCTTGCGCTTGATTTTGCTCTTTTTCTTCGTTGTTCGTGCAGGACCTTACATTGTCAAGGGGGCTACTCCTACTGAAGATGTCCAAGTAGCTGTTGTGTCCTGGGCGGTTAACTGTGCAAGTGAAGTCTTCCCAATGGTTGGGTCTCGAATCAGCGATCCGGACACAATCAAGTTCATCAAAGAAGTCACCTGTGCCATGTCGTCCAACCCTCCATCGGACTTGTGCACTGAGGAAAACAACAGCGCCCTGGATCTTCAGAGCAGAAACGAAGTTCCTGACGCAGTCACGGTCTCCGTTCGTATCTTCGCGGACCCTTTCGGCCACGAACTCAAATGGCGACTTCTGGACCGAATGGACCAGAGTATTGTTTACGCCGAAGTCCCCTATGGTCAGATCAAGGGCGACCATATGTTCCAAGATGTTGTCGTTCCTGCCGGTGGCGAATTGAAATTCGAGATCGACGATGCAGCGAAGGATGGAATTTTCGGTGATTCCGATGCCATTTTGTACGAGATTGTCCTCCCCGATCAAAATACCAACGGGGAAATTGTTGTCGTGGCAGGAAACGGACAATTTGGAACGCACAGGGAGGAGGACTTCCGCATTCCTCTGGTTGGTGAGAACACCGCTGCTTACTTTCGTGCAGCGAACGAAGACGTCGTCACCGATGAATACGCAGCTGTTGCGGGGCCTACCGCCCCCTTCAAAATCTATATCAAGTTTGCTGATTATCACGAAGACGCTGCTTGGAAGGTTACCTCTGCTGATGGTACAAAGTTGTATGCCTCGAAAAATGCCAACGACTACCGTTACGGGAATGATGTGACGGAAGAACTTGAACTACCTGTGGGTCAATACAAATTTACCATTTCCGATCGAAAGGGTACAGACGAGTACCGTGCTTTTAATTTTTACCAACTTTCTTACCTAAACAGACAGCAACGAAGTGGTATTGGTGATGGGGAAACAATTGTCTACAAAAGCGATGGTCTCTTCGAGGGTGAAAGCCAGAGCCACGCCTTCGAAATCCCCGTCACAGCCGTTGGTGGCACGACGTCCTCCGCACCCTCAGCTGACAAGGGAATTGTGATCGGTGACATGGGTTTCTTGGAAGAGGCCCAAGAACAACTTTGCGCACCAGCCAAGAACTACTGTACTAAGAATAGTGCATGCTGCAGCAACATGTGCCTAGGTTTCAGATGCCAGCCCAACCCTGAAGATGTTACTGCTGGAACCCATAGCGTAGCAAGCGGGGGACGTGATCGTGCCACGGGAGGATCCTATGGTGGGTCCGCACACAGGGGAGGATATAGCCGGGCATAAAAAATGTTAGAATTGAAGTTGTTCGCAATGTGAGACGCCCATCGATGTAATTCGTCTACACACACACACCATCATCATCATCATCATGGTTATCACGAAACGGACTGACGCTACCTTACAAGCTCAGGGATTATCAAGACAACGCACTGATTTTTAGACATTTGCTCCTACTGGTAGATAGAAGGACGAAAGGATAGACTTATCATGAGTACTGACTTATCAGTTTGTAAGTCAGGTTCAGGTTGCTCTATCCAGCACAATCAAACAATCACACGGCATGCTATTTTTTGTAAACTTGCCATCATCACCGCATTTCATAGAGACTTAAGAGAAATTCATGCATGTATATTTACCACACCAAGAAGAAAATATCAATAAAACGAGTAATACTATTATTTTTAGATTCAGAAGTTTAACAAATCTCCTTTCTTGATATTTTTTCAACTAGAGTACTGTATGTGCAAAGTTCAACCTGGGGAAGACAATAGTTACAATGAAGTTGTAATAAACTCAACCTAGAACCTAGAGGTGGCACACAGCAACCTCCTCAACCTAGAATCCAAAGGTTCTCAGTACCTTAGCCTAGTATTGAATAGAACCTACGAGGCTCGCCAAAATAATTTTTGTTTTACTACATTGTGACGATGTTAGATGTCTGAAACAAATACTAATCGTAATGATATACTACTACTAGTACTACCTACTAGCCTTCTTCACTTCTTCAACCTACAACTTAAACCTTAGGATGCATCTTATCTAACCTAAAACCTAAACCTTAAGGTTCTTAGGTTGGACTGTCCTTGGACCTCAACCTAACTGAACATGACATGCTTTGGCTCCTGAAAGTTAGTGGTTGTGACAATGTTTTTACACACAAGAACAATTTCCTCAGCATATGGCATACAGGTAACAAAAATTACAAAGCTAGTCTGGTAAAGAACATTGTCCTTAGGTGGCAAATAATGATGACTTCAACATCTAGTATGAATACCAGTATCAATATAAACATTGTCATTGTCATTTGCATTGCTATTGCTATTGCCATTGCTCTTGTTTTCCACCAGTCATAGAGAATGAGCCCTGTCTGTTGCAAATACAGAATGGACCACATCACATTGCAGCCAGGTCCTACCAGCAGAACTGACAAGAACAAATGCAAGGATAGTCTAGTATTATTATTGTATGTAATACATTTCATTCCCAATTTAGGTCTTGGTAATGAGTAGAGCCATGCACACAGAGATATTTGTAGTTGTTAGCCGAGATACAGGAGAAGCCAAAGCAGGATGTGTGGAAAGAAAGGTGCCCCCATTCCGTGCACACTGGCTGTTGTGTTTGGCCTGACAGGCAAAAGACAGAGCACCTAGGTATGGTATGATGCATTGGTCCAGCAAGTATGCAGGTACATAGCAGCAACAGGGGACAGAGTGTGCACATAACCCCCACACAGGGTACTGAATAGTCCCTGGCCAAACCCAGTGTGCTGACAGCAGGGCAGCAATGCCCTGGAGCTCACCACATTTTTCTAACCCAAAACAAGCCAACAACAATGGTGATGATATACCACAGAGCAAAAGAAACAAGCTCCCACCATGTCCATTCCTCAAGGTGTCTCTGTCTAAGCCTATTCCTAACCTGGGCTTCCCATTTTGCCTCCCCTTCTGCAGCAAATATCTGATCACACTAAAAGCTAAAAAATGATCCAGCAGCAGCAACAACAAGGGTCCTTTAGGAGTCAGCAAACACCATGGCTACTAAGACAGTGGCTACCTTGAATCAAAGGTCAAAGATGATGACACCAACAAGGACAAGGACAAGGACAAGGACAAGGACAATGACAAGGACAAGGACAATAACAACCTTGTTGTTAATCAAAGACAACAGCCCATCAGCTGAAACCCAAACTGAAACCCCAAGAAGTTTGAAGATCATTTTACATGCTGTAACACAATCATAGGAAGGATTGCTAGAAGATTTTCAATTTGGCAATGGACGAGACAGTGATGAGGAAGGGTCTCTTGCAGATATCTTCAACAATGCAACAACCCACAAGAACAAAGAGGACAACAAGATTGATACAAATCTCAAAATTGACACCAAAATCCACACATGAATGCAAGGCATCTACTACTACAAGGACAGTAGCTCAGTGGAACAATCCGTTAACTTCCCCAAGGCTCCAAAGGAGTTTATTCCACTGGACCTCAAGACAGCATGAGGGGAACCACAATGGAGTAGTGCTGACAACCCAGGTGAGTGGGATTCATATTGCTTCCGCCGGAAGCTCCACAAAAAAGGAGGGCAAATACCTTCAGCACCAGCTGCTATCTGACTGTACCCCGGTTTCAGGGGGAGGACATGTACAAAATTACAATGGATGGGACTTTCATAATGATGAATGGATACCTCAAGAAGACACCCCAACCTTTTTGGTACCTTATGCACAGTAACATGGACTGACAAGAGATATGGCCGTTTTTGGAGATGGCTTTTTGTTCTTTTATCAGTTGCCACTTCCTATCCACATGGATGCTATCCATGAAGAACAACCCCAGTGCCATCAAAGGGGGGACTAATCCATCCATCAGAAAATGTATCATCATCATCATCATCATCATCATTGGATTGAGCATTGTCAGATTATTGAAACAGGATCTTGTTGAAGCCATAAGGGGTGATCCCGTGTGCTACAAAACAGGGATTCTTGTGACTTTTGCTGTCCCAGGTTATTGCTTTGCTTTGGGCAGTGCTTGGGCTTTCCCATGATTGAGCTAGTGCAACAGATGGAGATGTTGCTGATTTTTTTATGCCATTAATGTCCCTAGCAAAAAGGGGGAATTGCATGCAAGCAAAGTTACTTGCACACCTTGGTTCCTCCTTGGCTCACTCCAGACAATGTTGTGCCATCAACTGCTTGTAGATATCCATCAACCAATCCTGTTTGAAGTAATTGTCACTCTGTTACTTGAGAGGAAGCTTGTGTTGGGCAGTGTACTTGCCGGCCTTAGACAGGCTGTAAGCTCAATAAATCCAGGGACAAAATTTGCACTTCCTATCATAGCATCCTTGGCAATGGTGGATGGGAGGGACCATCCAGTCAAGTGTGTTGAGCAGGTCTACTTCCCTGATGTTCTCAGATGTTGGTGTCATGGGAAGAGGGCTGTTGTAGGGTCTCTAATGACTTGAATTTTTCATCCGTGTTCAGGATTGATCCTTTTGACTTTCTCTTTGGCCCTTCTTGCCTTGGCTGTTGAGTGTCGTTTGATACATAGATGTTTCTTCTTGAGGCAGTCTGGTGTTGTGCTTATCCACGAAGAGGAACTTGGTAATTCCAAGAGCCTTTTGCTAGCCTTGGTTGTACAATGACAAGCTCAGCAATAGCAATAGCAATAGCAACTGCAACTGTAACTGCAACTGTAACTATAACTGCAACTATAACTGCAACTATAACTGCAACTATAACTGCAACTATAACTGCAACTGCAACTGCAACTGCAACTGCAACTGCAACACCAGCAACGGCAACGGCAACGGCAACGGCAACAGCAACAGCAACAGCAACAGCCTCAACAAATTATCTTCCTTCCTCTTCTTGGGTTGACTGTCCTGTCATTAATATCATTGATTATCTAAGAGATGAATGGCTATCTGACAATGATGACAATGACAGGTTGTGGTTGTTCCGAAACAAAGAAAGCAATTTTGGTACACAAAATTGGTGATAACACAATTAAATTTTTCTATCTAACGAGTCTAAGCACGGCAAAAAGGATGCCCAAAATCCCCATTTGTTTGTGATCATACTGAGCTTTCTTCGCATAGTAAGAAGCAGTCTGTTACTAAAAGAGTGAGATCTTGGTGGCCGCTAACTGCTAGCAGTACTTTGGCAAGACAACAAGCAAATGGATTTAAAGAGGACTTTATAATGTTTTCGTCAACTGCTGCATCATGTTGGTGGTCATCATTGCCATGCGTTCTTAGTTATCATGTTGGTGGTGGCAAAGAATTCTAACTAGTACGGTACCTTCCATTAGCCCATACAAAAATGCCACTGGGGGATTTGTCGACTGTCGCAGCAGCGTGATACTCTCGGGCATCCATCAGTAGCATTGCTGGTTTGAACTCCTTACGGTAGTATGAAGCGTGCCCAGCGTTTGGTCTGGTCTAGTTTGGTTTGAAAACCGATGGTTCGGTTTGAAATCCCATGACTCTTGGAACACACACACACACACACACACACACCGATCGGTATGTACCGTACCCTATGTACCGTATTTTTTTCAAATTGCGACGGAACTTTCAAATCCAACCAATCGTGGTTCGCGAAAAATTTGTGTCACTCCGATAGAGTTTGTCCGTTGGCGAAGTCCGGGACCCAGAATGGTCGGAGTATGAACAATGTGCCTATCGACAAAGATGGGGATGACGAACGCCAAACAAAATTCTTTCGTTTTTTTGCGTTGCTGACGAATCGCTCTTCCAATAAGGATACTTCCCTTTCCGTTAACGGTGAGATTATCTTTCACGGAAGCCGCTCGCCAAACATCGGCAAACCGGGGAAAATGAATTGTCGATAGTACGTAAAGTGCGAAATACTTCGTTGATACTAAGTTATGATACCGTAGGACGTATTCGAACCGTAGAATTGCTCTGGAGGGAGTTTCATCGCGCACGCACACGCACAGGCGCAAGCGCACGCACACAACACACACACTTACTTACACACACACTCGCATTGCACTGTATAAGATTCACGAAGGATAGGCTACGATTCGATACGTATACAATGCGCTCCTGTACCAATGAACAGGAATTCAAGGGCCAAAAGGATCTTGCTCGATTTTTGTTTTCGAAAAAAATTTGGCGTCCACTACGACTACGTAAGATTACGACTAATTGGTACGAGTATCTACCGTACCCTTACAACTTGTACTCGTACTCGCGTTCTCCAAAACAAACTTTCTCCAAAACCAAGTCCGAGCGTCACATCTCTTGCAGCCCTGATACCAATCGCTTCGCATAGTTTTTCGTTCTAGAAGTACCGTAGTTGGCAACGCATCTTTTGTTTCCCTATACGGCATTGGTTACCCACCCACCCACACACACACACACACACCCGAACACACACACACATAGCTACTGCGACGACACTACTGTAACGGAGAACGACGATGCATTACTTCTCGGGATCGACCAACAACGCTTTAGCAGCGATGCTGCTTCTTCTGTCGTCGTACGCGACGATGGCAATAGCGCAATCGCAATCGGGGCAGGAACGCGGCAAATCCACTGCGGCAACGCGTTTGTTGCGTAGACGGGAACTCGTTTCGGTGAGGAATGAATCCAATGAGGAGCGAGCAATGAGGTCGTCGCGCTGACATTGACATTGGCATTGGCACTAACAGCGGTTCCGATTGCTGGTTGCTGGTTGCTGGTTGCTTCTCACTGCAATGGACTGCAATGCGATCCTATCCAATGCAGTGCACCGCTATGCACTGCAATGCGTATTCCTATTAAAGTTCATATCCATCACTCACATCCATTGCTTCTCATTTGTATCTGCATCTGCATTGCATATCTCTGTGTATTACTTCTATGCTACCCCTGTTCCTCCCCTTGCAGACCAGCGATACTACGCTCCCGCTCAAACAACCCCGCATCATCGGGGGAGAGGTCGCCGGACCCGGGCGCTTCCCGTACTACGCGCTGATGAACGGGAGCAACCTCTGCGGGGCCGTCCTGATCTCCCCCCGCTTTGTCGTGACGGCTGCCCATTGCCAGGACGCGGACCGGGACTTCTCCGTCAACACCGTGACGCGCCGCATAGGAGACGAGATTGGCGTCGTGGATCGGGCGGTCCACCCTCTCTACGACGACTTTACGTACTCGAACGACGTGGCCATCTTTGAGCTGGCGGAGGACGCCGTCAATCCGGACGGAACCCCCGCGGCGTTCGTGCGATTGAATCGGGATCCCATCGACACCGTCGGAACCGCCATGACGGTGATCGGGTACGGGGACATCGATCCCGATGAGGAAGTGACTCTCTTTGCCGATGCCCTCAACCGGGTTGACGTCAAGTACGTGAGCAACGAGGAATGCAATCGGAACCACCGTGGAGAGATCGACAGCAAGATGATGTGCGCCAAGGACGACGGAAAGGACGCCTGCTATGGGGATTCTGGGGGTCCCCTCCTCTTGACGCCCAACGAGGCCGATTATACCGAGGACACGCTGGTGGGAATCGTCTCGTGGGGACGGGGCTGTGCCAACGAGAACTTTCCGGGCGTCTACACCCGCATCTCGGAGTTTTACGACTGGATCGCGGGAACCACCTGTGTCCTCAACGCGGACAAGGCTCCTCCGTACGTGGATTGCGATGCCATTCTAGGCATCGACGTCTCGGAGGTCTTTGGCAATCAATTGGAGGTTGAAAATCGCGAGGAAGAAATTTCTCAATTACAGGAGGACGAACCGATGATGCCCCTTCCGGTAGCGACAGCGGTGCCGACTCTTGCCCCGGTGCCGACTCTGACGGGGGCTCCTGTTCCGGCACCCGTTGCGGCACCTGTAGCAGCACCAACACCACCACCAACACCAGCAACTCCCGCATGCGGTGATCGAGGAGACGCCTGTGCCTCGGCCACCGACTGCTGCAGTGGCCGCTGCAATCTCTTTTCCATGGTCTGCTACCCACCGACCACCGGAACTCGCGATCGCATTTCCTCCGGGATGGGGGGTTCCGGCGGTGGATCGTCAATTCTTCGGCTCAAGAACACGGCTCGTGGGGGCTTTGATTGAGCAGTGAGGCGAGGGGCCGTGGAGGGTTGTTGCACGGAGCGGGGTGGATGGGTGTTCTGTCATGGTTTGCCTGTGGAGTCGAACCCGAATTGACTCGAATCAATGGCATTCAATGGTATCAACTGGAAGCAATCGATCGATGACCACATCGATTGTTGCGTGCTTGCGGAAGAATCCAAGTGCATAACTGTGACAAACAGCATGTCGAGTGAAGAAGAATAGACGGCTCGTGCCAGCCAACCAAAACGGATCACAATCCAATTGGAATCCCGAGTCGGCGTGCATTCTGTTTCCATTCGCAACGAACGAACGTTGCCCGCGGAACGAAGCAATGGGTTCCATCCTTGAAGGCACTTGGGTGTTTACCCTCCTACCGACGTCGACAGAGGAAAGTTCCCGATGCTCTATGAACGGATCTCTTCGGAAGGATACCGGTACGAATGGGTCTCGATGGATTTCATTCGATCGAATCGTGCATTCATTCCTGCCATTCAAAATTCGCACACAACAGCGTCCAGTAGAATTCGTCGATCTACCGGTATGGATCGATGCATTCACGGATTTAGTCTGTCAGTCAGTCATCGTACCGTGAAGCAATGATCGTCGTAATAATGATAATAATAATATAAGTACAAAGCAATATTACAATAGCAGTAATAGTAGAATGTGTTGCATTGCGTCTACTTGTACTCACACTTATAATTTTACTGTGATATGCCGTACGGTTTGTACTGTCTACGGAGTAGATAGATTGTGACTTTGGATGGGGTCAACTGTAAGAAAGTTAAATGTTCTGATGATTGCATCAGGTTTGTTGCCGGTCACATCAGATTTGACATCTGATGGTGTGACACCAGCCATCAGATATGGTTCTCGTAATTCTAGTTTTGAGTCAATTAATTTGATTCATCTTGATACTCGTCCCTCTCCTCATTCGTCCGTACAACAAGACTGAGGCACGGTCAAATGAATAGCTGAATCATCTTACCAACAACCCATTGAGAGTCCTACTAGTACTATGCATGCTTCAAATGCGACAGCAGTTAAGAATTTTGATCGTGATGGTGCATCATGCCTTCCAGGCTCAGCAAGTTGTGCCAATGTCAAGGCACCCACCACGTCAGATTGTCTTCATGAACTGTCATCTTGAATGTGACTCGATGTGCCTGCTTATTGAGCCCAACAAGGTTTTTATTGGTGGCTTTGGAGACTGCCACGAGGGGAATTGCGGCTCGAAGTGCCATTGATAATGCAGTGTACTCTGATTCCATTGTGGACGTTACTATCGAAGTCTGTAATTTAGTAGGGCACGACACCACAGAGCAAGAACCCACAACTTCAATGATATACCCCGTTCTGGACTTCACCGAATCCAGATAACAAGTGCCTCTTTGGTTCCCCAGCCAGATGCAAAGGAGGCAGCATCGACAAATATATCTATAGAGTAACTGTTATTCAAGGTAGTAGTGGGTGATAGAATGAGTTCCTTATCTGCTGTGCCTTTTAAATGCCAGCCAATGCGTTCTAGTACAAGTTCATGTGATTAATCAAGCAACTTGGGAGACTACAAAGGTTTTATCAATTCTGGAGTGTCCTTGTAAATAGTTGAGCATCCCAACCACTGAGGCATTGTTATAAAGCCCTAAGGCTGGCTTCCCTAGTTTGTTGATTGGAAGGAACAATGCTGGCATCAGAGTATCTTTCTTTCTTTCTTTTGTTCAGGCCTTTGCTTCCTGTTAGATTGCAAGCTCTGCCTAAGTTCAAGAAGGTTTGGTGGAATTAGGCAAAATTTTAGATTCCCCAAGAGATTCTCCGAGTTTCCCTTGTCCCCGGTACTTCCAACATAAGCTGAATGAAACAGGTTGGCAATATCTTCTTGAGTATACCCCGGTCATTGAGTCCAATTTGTACAGATCTTTTGGAGATAACTGAGCAATTGCTCGTCATATTTAATCCCTAGAGGTTCTTCCTCTGGATCAAGCGTTGACCTTATCCAAGGCTCTGTCTCACAAACCAGCCCACCTCCTGAGAGAGCGGCAACGGCTCGCAGGAATGAAGCATTGGCTGCATTCTCATCTTCAGCGAAGTGGGAAGCATATAGATCACACGTAAGTGTATCTATTGCAAGCACATGATCACATGTAGCAATCTTGCATTTGGTAGGTCAGTGCATATCAAAGTAGGAGATAACACCATCGGCTTAGAGGGGTATCAACAATTTGAAGTCATCTGACCAAAAAATGAGATTGTGCTGGGAAGAACTGTTGTATCTTTCGGGTGTATCTTCAACCATATTCAAGTTGCAGTCTCGGATTTGGTAAGAACAGATCAAACTTTGCTGTAGCAAGTTAAAAATAAAGAGCTTGTCCGAACACCAAGATGTATGTGACTCCGTCCATTGGGTATGTCCATGCAGTAGCACAATGGGCAATAGGAACATCTTTCATTGGTGAGTAAGCATCAGAAAATGGGGCAACATGAGCAAAAGTCATAATGGAATCCAACAGATCAAGTAATACCATATTTGAACCTGTGGCAGTTGTGTCCGTGTGGCTATCTAGCTCACAATGGCCCGGCTTAAGAGGGGATAACTGGCTCATCCCTTTTAGATGAACTAACAGCTGGCCTACCCATGATTTGATTCCAAGGCCCCGGCCAGCAAATCAATTCCCATTTCCATTGTGACTGTGGTATCCAAACTGGTTGCCGGCTGGCGATGGACCAGGATGAGTTGCAGTTGCTGCTGCCACTTTAGATTGTTCATTGTCCTCGCTATTAGCATTCTCTGCTTATTTTAGCGCTCAAACTTTTTATTGCTGATCATGAGACATGCTCAACCAGACTTCGTGGGGATAGAATTTGCATTCAACGGGTCCATTGTAGGTCCCCTGCGTCTTCTTCCCGTTACCATTGCTGGGATTGTTGCCTTTTTGCTTGCCAGGAGAAG
Source organism: Pseudo-nitzschia multiseries (assembly GCA_037355745.1). Taxonomy (NCBI): domain Eukaryota; phylum Bacillariophyta; class Bacillariophyceae; order Bacillariales; family Bacillariaceae; genus Pseudo-nitzschia; species Pseudo-nitzschia multiseries. The sequence continues at coordinate 5,343,348 of CM074790.1, read as the reverse complement.
AGTTGCTATTGTTGTTGAGGTTCTTGTTGCTGTTGTTGTTGTTGTTGTTGGCGGTGGTGAAGGCTGACACGCTTCTTCCCTTTTTTTGGGTTTTGGCTCTTCTTGACCCCAAGGGTGCAAGTAAGATAAGCCAAAGTATTCTCAAAATTTGCATAATACTCTGACCCTTCTGTTATTACAATAGAAACCAAATGCTGGAGCCAGCTGTTGTGGAGAGAGTGACAGAAGCTGGATACAAACTGTCATGCGGAGGAAATGTGTTGTGTCTCAGCAAAGTTTGCTTAGCATCGTGCCACAAGCATTTGTGCCTATCAAATTTATAGGACTTAGAATCCCCTGTGTAGATTGAATCCCAGATGAAGTGCCTCTTTGATGACAGGGGCATAGATGATGCTTGGATTTGTTCAACAAACCAAGGAAAGACTTAATTCCCTCAGGCTCCAAGTTGCGGAGGGAGTCGGTGTTAGAGTATCCATTCCCAAATATCTCATCGGATATAGCCCTGTTCAATCCACATGACTCAAGAATCTTCCCGAACAAGCACTCTTGGCTGTTGGTTAGCTTCCTCTCACCCGCGAATCCGGGTATAGTACCGTTGTTAGCTTCACTTCAGCAAGGGTGATAGCGGCCTGGGCTTCCGCAGACAACAATGCATTGGTGTTGCTCAGCTGTTGAGCCAACGTTCATGTTAATGCTGCTAGCTGAGCATCGTCGAAGAGAGGAGTTGCTGCTGATGGTGCTGCTGTCGTGGCTGCTGCTCCTGCTGCTCCTGTTCTGGTCGGTGGTACCATGGTGAATGTCTTTGATTTTTTGCTTTTGTGAAGATATTGAGTTACTAAATCAAGCGTGATACGTGATACGTAAACGTAGAATTTATGTATACGTGAAACGTAGAATTTACGTATACGTGATACGTAAACGTACAATTTACGTATACATGATACGTAAATTACGTGATACGAAACGTAGAATTTACGTATACGTATTAAGTAACGTACGATTCCAAGAGATTCCAAGATGAGTACGATAAGTAAATTATACATAAGCGCTGGTGAGTATCAAGCGATACTTAAAGCACTGAACAGACGTACACAATATGGGAATCGAACTCTTGATACAATACGCGTATCTCCACACAAAGAAACAACAAATTAGTAAATGGGAGATCAATATGGTCCAGAAACAATCCGATCATAATCTTATTGATAACTCTTTCCAACACCGTAAAACAAATCGAAATAACAATCTAACTACATAACCCAACAACGTTTACGACCTTGGTCTTATTAGTTATCAATAAGATTACACTACCCAATGCCAGAGGGAACACAAACTGAAGAAAACAATACAGAACCCGCAACCAGGGGAATTACCCCGGACACCAGCCTAGACACATCCCACGTGACCGGTGCACGCAAACTTAGAGACCTCAGAGACCAACTGGAGGAACTTGAACTCTACAATCGGGATATACTCGAGTATACCGGAGAGAGACAGACCCAGTTACAACAACAGAACAAACTACTGTACGACTACACCAAACAAGACGACAGCAGCAACGAAGACAGTACCGACGACGACATGGTCAAGAAGAAGGATTACACCGGGGTCAAGGACCATCTGGATGAGACCCAATTGAAGCCCATCTCGGTACCAACAAGCGTAGACGTGTACGAGTTCAAAAAGACCCTAGCCAACGCATTGGCCGAAGTAGTATCCATCAAATACCTACAAGGAAGTGGGTATGCATTCCTGTTGGAGAGTGAGGAACAATACAAGGCAAGAGACGCTGGAGCCCAATATCCCACAGCACCGACAGAGCCTCAAGAACTCGATAGTACAATAGAGCTCACCTCGGACACCTATAAACTATGGAAACGCAGACGCGCGCTATATGTGGAGTGGAACAAATATGATAGAGAGGCACTACTCATTACAGACAAAAAATTCCCCGCCATGCTGGATGACTTAAAAGACCCGGGCTCCGAGGCATTCCCCAGGGGAACCACAGTACTAGCTGCATTCCAGACCATGGAGGCTGACCTCTGTACAACTGATGCCCAGCACCAGCTTACCCGCGAGCTCTCGAAGAAAATGAATGCCCTATCATATACGCCGAGCCCAATTGGTCCCAAGGAGTACTTCAGACAATTAACTAAGTATCAATGGCAGATCAATCTACTCCCGGAAACTGCAAAAGTATCCTCAGCACAAATGATTGATTATGCCCGGGACGCATTCATGCGCAGCAAACATGACCCAATTACCCTCCACAGGGTTAATGAGGACTGGAAACAACACAGGACAACCATACGTCCGAGAACTGTTTCGCGGGGTTCGAATTTACTTCTCGCGCACAAATTTTGTGCGTGATTTTAACACGGCAATATTTCTGGACACCCTGAAATTCGCGCCGATTGTATAAGGGTATATGTAAACTCAGCACTATTTCTGTGCGCGTGATGCACATTACTCTACTCTCAAATAAAAATAATTTATTTCAGTCTCTAGCAGAACCGAATTATTATTCTGTACGAACAACACTTACTTCTATTCACGAATAAAAAAGAAATCTTGAGTCAGTATTAATTCCAAAATATTAATCTACCAAACAACAATTCGATTCTGCTCCCCTAGTTGTGAATTATATTTCTTGACTACAATATTCCCTTTTTAAAATGTAGATTCTATTATGCTTGATTTATTCCTATTGCAACGTATTACGAATCCTCCATTATTTCTAATATTCTCAAAATTAAGTTCAAGATTAGTAGTAGTTTTGTATTATGTATGTACTGTTATTTTCTACATTAGTTCACCCATAGATAAACTTTCATTCATCAATGCTGTTATTGCCGGATCAATATAGACGTTTCTTTTCTTTTTCTTTTTTGGTCCACTACAATTAGTGGAGCTGCTACTAGTAATATTTGCATCGCCCTGCTTATTGTTGGTGTAATTTGTCGAACTTTCGTTCCTAAATCTCTCCCTCATCATTTCTTCCAATTTCCTTCCTGTTTCTGGGTGTTTTCGCATCTCGCCAATTTTGTCGCACAAGTCACTGAACAACTCGCGACCTTCCTCCATCCATCCATTTCTGCTTCCACTGTCTGAATCGCAGAATTTTTTTTTTTGTCGCGGAATCGTGGCATCACCCTTTCGCCGCTGCTGGTTCACCCATACATGATGCTCATTGTAGATTAGTACCAATGCAAATGCTTCATCTGCTATAGTAAATATATCACTCAGCAAGTGCCTCTCCTTCCGTTGTTTGAAATTGGAATTTGTCGGATTGATTGCCGACATGATTCTTGTAACAAAATAATAAAAATCTTCATCTTCCGCGTCTTTGTATGTTCTGTATTGAGGGTTTAAAATACCTGTGTTTTCATATTCTGTGTCTTGAATAACTGCAACAGTACCAGGGAATGTGATAGGGACTCGACCTTTTCTGTAATCGTCTGTACGGAAGTATCATAAGTATCAACGTGCAGCATGTTAGTGTTGTCGGACCAAAAATAGATTCTCAAAATCCTAATTTCAACAACCAATTCTCCTGTCTGTATTTACCTATCCAGTTTTTTCTCGCTAATGTTTGTGAGTTGTGCCTCAATGCGGTCAGTACTGTCCCTACTCGTTTCCTGTAAAAGGAACAGAATGCCGCAAGTGGAATATTTTGTGGCTTCATAACCGCACTTTCTCCAACAGCTTTATTTATTACAAGCGCCGTTACCTTGTCATTGATAGGGAACTTCATGTTGGGGTACCAATGTTTTTTGACGTAATCCCTTAGCTGCTTCTCCACTCTTTCACTCATATCACTCAAAGCCTTAAGCATATCGTTGTCTATTATAAGTCCATATTCGTCTGTAATTGTACTTACTGCTCGTTCTCTTGTGTCGCCGGCATTGTAACTCCCCTCTCCCTGCATGGTTGCCTCCGTTTGTTTAGGTACCATTACTACCTTTCCCACCCCTATATGTGGTTCCCTCTCTTGTTTCCGTAAGCGTTTTGCCACTTCCTCTGCCAATTTGTCATATTGGATATTTTTCATGACATGTTCGGCAATATACTCTAAATTGTAGCATTCTCCGTTAGATGTTTTCTCTACCACATTGGTTTTTGTTCCTTCTTTCTGTTGGTTCGTTACTGTAGTGGTGGTTGTGTTGGTAATGGTCAGCGCTGGTTCGTTACTCTGGTTGATGGTGTTTTGTTCTTCCGTGTTTGTAGTAGTAGAAATTGTGTTGTCGGAACCATTTTTTTTACTGTTGCCCTTTGATGCGTTCATAGTTGTGGTATTACTGTTACACACTTTGTTAGTAATTGCGGTGTTTGTTTTAACTCTTCTTTTCTTACCGTTGTTGTCCCCTGTATTTTGATGATCACCGGGCCGGATGGTTTTGTTGTTTCGAAGGGTCTTCCCCTCGGATTTTTTGCTTCGTCGTGTCTTTCCGATAGCATTCATATTTTTTTATTTTATTTTCTGAATACGGTGTCGATCAAGAATCATGTGTTTCTTTTTGTGTGGTTTTGTGTGTGTACTAATAATTTGTCGGGTTGTGTACGGTGTTTTGTGTTGTGTGTGTTGTGTGTGTCGTGTGTGTGTGTGTGTGTGTACGGTGTTTCGTGTAGTATGTGTACGATGTTTTGTGTGTAGAATTTTTCCGTGGGTTCTGTACTATGTTGTTTGCCCGAACATCTTCTGTGTGTTGTCTGGTTTTGGGCGCGCTGTTATATTTGTAGCAGTAGAGCACGTACCTGTGCAAGCCACCCCTCCCGCGCCATAATTTTTTCAGAAGGGAAACATTTGATCACACTAAGGTTATGTATTTCAATCCTCTAGTCACATGTAGAATCTCGTAGACTGCTGCACCTAACATACCGTACTGTCTTGTGTGCCATTTGTATCTACAAACCACATCATTGTCTGTACTGTGTGTGTCAAAGTTGTTCCCAATATGCATTTAAAAGTTGTTCCCAACATGCATTTCGTAAGTCATGTGATATGCATTCATGGCCTGGTACAAAAACTTTGGTAGTCATTACCAAATGAGACTGTTTGTGCCCTGGAATTGCACCAAAAATACCCTCATCATGTTTGCCATTTTGAGAGTAAAACCACAACATTTTGGGCATTCTGAGTGGCAAAGTTGTTCCCAATATGCATTTGATGAGTCATGATAAATGTATTCATAGTTTTGACCGGATACTTTTGGAGTCATTACCCAATCAGTTAGTTTCTGCCCTAGAATTGCACCAAAAATACCCTCATGTTTGTCATTTCGAGAGTTAAACCACAACATTTACAGCATTCTGTGTGACAAAGTTGTTCCCAATATGTATTTGATGAGTCATGAGGAATGTATTCATTGCTTGGACCAGATACTTTTTGAGTCATTACCCAATAAGTTAGTTTGTGCCCTGGAATTGCACCAAAAATACCCTCATGTTTGTCAGTTGGAGAGTGAAACCTTAAGATTTTGGGCATTCTATGTGTCATAGTTGTTTCCAATATGCATTGGATGAGTCATGATGAATGCATTCATGGCTTGGACCCGATACTATTTGAGTCATTACCCAATCAGTTAGTTTTTGCCCTAGAATTGCACCAAAAATACCCCCATGTTTGCCATTTGTAGAGTCAAACCTTAAGATTTTGGTCATTCTATGTGCCACAGTTGTTCCCAATATGCATTGGATGAGTCATGATGAATGTATTCATGGCTTGGACCAGATACTTTTTGAGTCATTACCCAATAAGAAGTTAGTTTGTGCCCTGGAATTGCACCAAAAATACACCCATGTTTGCCATTTGGAGAGTCAAACCACAACATTTACAGCATTCTGTGTGACAAAGTTGTTCCCAATATGTATTTGATGAGTCATGAGGAATGTATTCATTGCTTGGACCGGATACTTTTTGAGTCATTACCCAATAAGTTAGTTTGTGCCCTGCAATTGCACCAAAAATACCCTCATGTTTGTCAGTTGGAGAGTCAAACCTTAAGATTTTGGGCATTCTATGTGACAAAGTTGTTCGCACTATGCATTTGATGAGTCATGATGAATGTATTCATGGCTTGGACCCGATACTTTTTGAGTCATTACCCAATAAGAAGTTAGTTTGTGCCCTGGAATTGCACCAAAAATACCCACATGTTTGCCATTTGGAGACTCAAACCTTAAGATTTTGGGCATTCTATGTGACAAAGTTGTTTCCAATATGCATTGGAAGAGTCATGATGAATATATTCATGGCTTGGACCAGATACTTTTTGAGTCATTACCGAATAAGTTAGTTTGTGCCCTGGAATTGCACCAAAAATACCCCCGTGTTTGCCATTTGTAGAGTCAAACCACAACATTTTGGGCATTCTATGTAACAAAGTTGTTTCCAATATGCATTGGATGAGTCATGATGAATGTATTCATGGCTTGGACCCGATACTTTTTGAGTCATTACCCAATAAGTTAGTTTGTGCCCTAGAATTGCACCAAAAATACCCCCATGATTGCCATTTGGAGAGTCAAACCACAACATTTTGGGCATTCTGTGTGACAAAGTTGTTCCCAATATGCATTTGATGAGTCATGATGAATGTATTCATGGCTTGGACCAGATAATTTTTGAGTCATTACCGAATAAGTTAGTTTGTGCCCTGCAATTGCACACAAAATACCCCCGTGTTTGCCATTTGGAGAGTCAAACCACAACATTTTGGGCATTCTATGTGACAAAGTTGTTTCGAATATGCATTGGATGAGTCATGATGAATGTATTCATGGCTTGGACCCGATACTTTTTGAGTCATTACCCAATAAGAAGTTAGTTTGTGCCCTGGAATTGAACCAAAAATACCCACATGTTTGCCATTTGGAGACTCAAACCTTAAGATTTTGGGCATTCTATGTGACAAAGTTGTTTCCAATATGCATTGGAAGAGTCGTGATGAATATATTCATGGCTTGGACCAGATACTTTTTGAGTCATTACCGAATAAGTTAGTTTGTGCCCTGGAATTGCACCAAAAATACACCCATGTTTGCCATTTGTAGAGTCAAACCACAACATTTTGGGCATTATATGTAACAAAGTGGTTTCCAATATGCATTTGATGAGTCATGAGGAATGTATTCATTGCTTGGACCACATACTTTTTGAGTCATTACCCAATAAGTTAGTTTGTGCCCTGGAATTGCACCAAAAATACACCCATGTTTGCCATTTCGAGAGTTAAACCACCAAATTTTGGGCATTCTGTGTGACAAAGTTGTTCCCAATATGCATTTGATGAGTCATGATGAATGTATTCATGGCTTGGACCCGATACTTTTTGAGTCATTACCCAATAAGTTAGTTTGTGCCCTGGAATTGCACCAAAAATACACACATGTTTGCCATTTTGAGAGCTAAACCACCAAATTTTGGGCATTCTATGTGACAAAGTTGATCCCAATATGCAATTTATTAGTCATGAGGAATGTATTCATTGCTTGGACCAGATACTTTTGGACTCATTACCCAATAAGTTAGTTTGTGCCCTGGAATTGCACCAAAAATACCCTCATGTTTGCCATTTGGAGAGTCAAACCACAATATTTTGGGCATACTGTGTGACAAAGTTGTTCCCATTATGCATTTGATGAGTCATGATGAATGTATTCATGGCTTGGACCCGACACTATTTGAGTCATTACCCAATAAGTTAGTTTGTGCCCTGGAATTGCACCAAAAATACCCTCATGTTTGCCATTTGGAGAGTCAAACCACAATATTTTGGGCATACTGTGTGACAAAGTTGTTCCCATTATGCATTTGATGAGTCATGATGAATGTATTCATGGCTTGGACCCGACACTATTTGAGTCATTACCCAATAAGTTAGTTTGTGTCCTGGAATTGCACCAAAAATACCCTCATGTTTGACATTTTTTTTCGAACGTACATACATACCGTACAATCTCGTATGTACGAGATTCTTTTTCGAACGTACATACATACCGTACAATGTAGTATGTACGAGATTCTTTTTCGAACGTCGTACGTACGAGATTATTTTTTGAACGTACATACATACCGTACAATCTAGTATGTAGGAGATTCTTTTTCGAACGTCGTACGTACGAGATTCTTTTTCGAATTCTTTCTTTTCGTACATACGTACGAGATTGATTTTTTTTCGTACGTACGGTACGAGATTGAATTATCTAGTACAAAAAACGTGTAGAATTCTACACTAGTCTAGAAATCTACACTAGTACCAAATCCTGTAGAATTGTACAGGATGTATGATTTTTTTTTACCTCGCGACAAAAAAAAAATCTTTCCCACACAAACACTAATAAACTTTTCTTACCTCGCGACAAACAAAAAAGATCACTTTTTCTACCTCGCGACAAAAAAAATCACTTTTTCTACCTCGCAACAAAAAAAACAATCTACCTCGCAACAAAAAAAAAATCACTTCATAATCTGCCTTCTTACATCCGACTTATTTGACTAGGGTGTTGGTTCTTGTAATCAACACTCCGTCCGAGAACGTTTGATCCAAAACCTCTTTTGAGCCGGAGGATCTGTTGTCAGATATTTTAGTCCGAAATAACAGCCTTGTACTGGAAAAGAAGTAGTTAGCATTTGACGAGAAGGGGATTTGCTGGATAGATATTGTTTGGACTGCAGCCTTACATATACGTCTTGAAATCAATGAACTGGCTTTGTCCCTTGCAATTATATCAACAGGAACAAGGTACTGTTTTTCGTGACATGGAGTAAGAAGTATTCTACGGCAGCAACACCAACAACAATTTCATCGGGACGATTCTCGGAACAACGTCGGAACAACAAGCAAAGGTAAGAATGAGAGAAATAGGCACCGGCACCGGCAATGGCAATTGATTGGTCTTCCACTCCACCGGCATTACTGATAATGTATTTCCTCTCTGTTTTTCTTCTTACTTTCATAGGACCGGATCGGAAGCAACAAATCGAAACAAACGGATCGGATCAGAATCAACGGATCGGAATCAACGGATCGGAATCAACGGATCGGAATCCTTGAGGTGCATTGTCGTCTTCCCTGTAGGTGCGAGGAAATTTCCCGGTTGGTGATAATTATGAATCGCTTGAGAGAGATAGGCAATGGCAACGGCTATGGCGATTGGTTTTCCACTTCAACGGCATTACTGATAATGTATTTCCTCTCTGTTTTTCTTCTTATTTCCATAGGACCGAATCAACGGACCGGAAGCAGCAACCATCGAATCGTCAGCAACGGATCAGAATCAACAAATCAAGGTGCGGTGTTCGTCTTCCATGTAGGTGCGGGGAATTTCCCGGTTGGTGATAATTACGATCGGCATGTACACTATATTATTCTGTTGTTATTATTTACTCTATGTAGTACATCAATAGATACTCACCCATTTTCTTGTTCAATTATCATATAATATATTCGAATAGGAGCGTCAACAACGGCAACAACTAGTGGAACCGCAGAGAGCAACAGCGGCAAGCGGCAGCAAGAGCAACAGCGGAAAGTGGCAGCGAGAGCAACAGCCGCAAGCAACAGAAACAGCAACTGGCATCGAATCGCTCCTCCTCCTCCACTGGCGCTCCACCAACGCCGGCAACGACAACACCAACGCCGTCCCGGCAACGGCAACGGCAACACCAATCGAACGATCAAATCGCAAAGCAAGAGCAACAGCGACAGCAACAACCAGGAATGATCGAATCGCAAAGCAGGAGCAACAGCAACGGCGACGGCAACAACCACAACCGGGCACCCACGCTCCACCTGAATCGCTCCTCCTCTTCCACTCCATCCGCACCGACGTCCGCATCGGCATCCGCACCGGCGTCCGCATTGTCGGCAACGAATTTGTTGGATGAGGGGATCGGATTCGCTGCTGGATGGAGGAGACGAATCCCTGTTGTTGGAGGAGGAGGAGGAGGAGGCGAATCGCCGTTGTTGTTGTTGGAGGAGGAGGAGGTGGAGACGAATCCCTGTTGTTGTTGTTGTTGGAGGAGGAGACGAATCCCCGTTGTTGTTGTTGTTGTTGTTGTTGTTGGAGGAGGAGGAGGAGATGAATCCTGCTATGGGGGGGGAGGGGACGAATCGCTACTCTGTTGGATGAGGGGAGCGGATTCGGATTCGCTACTGGATGGAGGAGACGAATCGCCGTTGTTGTTGCTGTTGTTGCTGTTGTTGCTGTTGTTGTTGTTGTTGTTGGAGGAGGAGACGAATCCTCGTTGTTGTTGTTGTTGTTGTTGTTGGAGGAGGAGGAGGAGACGAATCCCCGTTGTTGTTGTTGGAGGAGGAGGAGACAAATCCCCGTTGTTGTTGTTGTTGTTGGAGGAGGAGGAGGAGGAGACGAATCCATGCTCTGTTGGATGATGGGAGCGGATTCGCTGCTGGATGGAGGAGACGAATCGCCGTTGTTGGAGGAGGAGACAAATCCCTGTTGTTGTTGTTGGAGGAGGGGACCAATTGCCGTTGTTGTTGTTGGAGGAGGAGGAGAAGAATCCCCGTTGTTGTTGTTGTTGTTCTTGTTCTTGTTGTTATTGGAGGAGGAGGAGACAAATCGCTTCTCGCTAGTCACTCTCGCTAGTCGCTCTCGCTAGTCGCTCTCGCTGCTGCTGCTGCTGCTTTCGCTAGTCGCTAGTCGCTATTGCTCTTGCTAGTCGCTAGTTGCTAGTTGCTGTTGCTGTTGCTGTTGCTGTTGCTCTCGCTAGTTGTTGGTTGTTGGTCCTTGGTCCTTGGTCGTTGGTCGCTGGTCGCTGTTGCTGTTGCTCTTGCTAGCCACTGTTGCTGTTGCCCTCGCTAGTTCTTGTTGCTGCTGTCGCCGTTATTTGGATTGCTTCCTTGAAATACAACCAAATTTGTCACTCTGCAATGTTGAGTTCGTTCCTTCTAATCCGCTCAATGGATCAATACGAAACTTGGCGGGCGTCTCCTCATATATGTAATGAAGAGGCCCCTGAAATATCGTTGCTGTTGGTGCCGTTGTTATAGAGATATCTGCTGTTGCCATTATTTGGGTTGCTTCCTTGAAATACAACCAAATTTGTCACTCTGCTATGTTGAGTCTGTTCCTTCTAATCCGCTCAATGGATCAATACGAAACTTGGCGGGCGTCTCCTCATAGATGTAATGAAGAGATCCCTGAAATATCGTTGCTGTAGGTGTCGTTGTTATAGAGATATCTGCTGTCGCCATTACTTGGGTTGCTTCCTTGAAATACAACCAAATTTGTCACTTTGCTATGTGGAGTCTGTTCCTTCTAATCCGCTCAATGGATCAATACGAAACTTGGCGGGCGTCTCCTCATAGATGTAATAAAGCGAACCCTGCAATATCGTTGCTATTGGTGTCGTTGTTATAGAGATATCTGCTGTCGCCATTACTTGGGTCGCTTCCTTGAAATACAACCAAATTTGTCACTTTTCTATGTTGAGTCTGTTCCTTTTAATCCACTCAATGGATCAATACGAAACTTGGCGGGCGTCTCCTCATAGATGTAATAAAGAGATCCCTGAAATATCGTTGCTGTTGGTGCCGTTAGTGCAGAGATATCTGCTGTGACTATTGTTTGGGTTGCTTCCTTGAAATGTAGCCAAATTTTGCCCCTCTGCTTCACCGGTTCGATTCTTCTGATCCGCTGGATCAATCAATTCGAAACTTGGGCGGCTTGTTCTTATATATGTAATAAAGCGGACCCTGCAATATCGTTGCTGTCGGTGTCGTTGATATGGAGATATCTGCTGTGACTGTTATTTGGGGTGTTTCTTTGAAATACAACCAAATTTTCCCAATCTGCTTCACCGGTTCGATTCTTCTATTCCTCTCAATCAATCAATCCGAAACTTGGAGGACGTCTCCTTCTCGATATAATGAAGAGGTCTGTGCAATATCGTTGGCAGCGGCGACCTCGGTATGGAGATATCTGCTGTCACCGTTATTTGGGTTGCTTCCTTGAAATACAACCAAATTTTCCCAATCTACTTCACCGGTTTGATTCTTCTAATGTGCTCAATCAATCGATTCGAAACTTGCAGGCCTTGTCCTTCTCGATATAATGAAGGGATCCCTGCAATATCGTTGCCCGCGGTGACTTCAGTATGGAGATATTAATATTCACCGTTTTTTTCCTTTGCTTACCTTCAAAATGGACCTTGTGTGTCCAATGCTTTGCCGGTTAGATACTTCCAATCCACTCAATCAATCGATTCGAAACTTGCAGGCCTTGTTCTTCTCGATATAATGAAGGGATCCCTGAAATATCGTTGCCCGCGGTGACTTCAGTATGGAGATATTAATATTCACCGTTTTTTTCCATTGTTTACCTTCAAAATGGACCTTGTGTGTCCAATGCTTTGCCGGTTAGATACTTCCAATCCACTCAATCAATCGATTCGAAACTTGCAGGCCTTGTTCTTCTCGATATAATGAAGGGATCCCTGCAATATCATTGCCCGCGGTGACTTCAGTATGGAGATATTAATATTCACCGTTTTTTTCCTTGTTTACCTTCAAAATGGACCTTGTGGGTCCAATGCTTTGCCGGGTAGATACTTCCAATCCACTCGATCAATCGATTCGAAACTTGCAGGCCTTGTTCTTCTCAATATAATGAAGGGATCCCTGCAATATCGTTGCCCGCGGCGCCTTCAGTATGGAGATATCTGCTGTCCCTTGGGTTTGGAGGGGGTGTTTTCTGTGGAGGTGAAAATTCGGATTTGGAGTCCTCTGCTAGGCCCTCCTATTGCTTCTAATCAAACGCATACGGCAGATCCCTTTGAGACTTGCAGGCCTTCTTAGTATTGTTGTCCAGAATCGTTTGCCTATTCTACCAACTTTTTGGAGTTCTTGGTTTATGAGATACAAGGGGGGGGGACAGGTCCCTATCCATTGTGGATTTGAGTTGGAGTTGGAGTCGGGACGCCCGTTAAATGGTGGCAACATGTTGAGAAGATAAAAATAGTCATGATTCGTGCATAACTTGTACACAAAATAGTGCTTGACACAAAAAGAATATGATATCCTTAACCCTAAAATAGCTATTTTGTTTGAGGAGTGACGAGATATTGTCTCGAAAGTAAAGGTGTGCGACGCGCGAGGTATTTTAGTAGACACGCGACCTAAAAAGGTAGGAAATTTAAAAAATAGGGTCGAGAATTGTAAAAATAGCGCGCGATAGCCCGCGGGGGGTCGAGAAACAGTTCTCGGACGTAGCCAAGAGTGACGAGTTCTTACACTACAAAAAGTTCTGGGGCCAACGGCTAAAGGAGTTGTACAGCGCGTACCACAGCAAAACTGCAACGGCCAACATGGTGGACATACATAACGACCGACGTTTCACTGACCTTGAGGCCCAACAACTTGAGCTGGCCAACGCGTGCCGAGAGATCTATTCCCGTGTATCCGAAACCACAGCGTTGACCGCGACGGCGTCGTCTACGATGACAATCTCACACCAGTGGGAAACAGCCATGGCATCGCTACAAGCAGACGTCAATCGTCTTAAGGCAGCGGACGCCAGTCGCCCCAGGCAGCCCGGGTCAGGACGCCCGCTCGCCCACGAGTGGAAACAATACAAACATTACTGCCACTCTTGCGGTGTCAACCTTTCACATACCGGACGAGATTGCTTCAACAGGAGGAACAAGACCGCCCACCAGGAGGGAGCCTCCTACGACAACCAGATGGGAGGATCCACCAGAAACAACGACAGGTGGATGAAGTGGAATGGACCTAATCCCAATGGCGACGGGCGTGGAGTGTTTGAGGCCCCCCTCCGATCCTGACGGCGTGGGAGGGACCACAGTAGTAGTATACATAAATCTAGTAATCATGGTTCTACATTGCTCAGTATCATACGTGATCCCTCGCGTGATATCCTCCCTCGGACACCGCGTACAGTCACATTTGCACATGACATCGCATTCCATATCCGGTCCCCACCGGGGTATGGGGCCCTGGATTTGGCGGCCACAGACCACTTTGTCCCATAGACGTACCAAGGGGGGGCACATCAAGAGATGCCGGGTGAGCTGACAGTACTAGGTTGCGCTAATGGGAGCACAATGCACTCCACAGCGACGGATCTGTTGGACTTACCCCGGCTCCCCATTGACGCTCGCGAGTGCCACAAATTCGATGAAGTCGAATTGCCTTTGGTTTCCGTACCTAAATTATGCAATCACGGGTGCCAGGTAGAGTTCTCTAAGGACGACGTGACCATTATTGGGCCCACCCAACAAATCATACTCACCGGTCAACGTGACCCCATAAGGAATCTATACATGGTTCCCCTCCATCAACCTGACCCTCCACCGGGGACGGCTCAACCTCCAAGGGTGACAGACCCCCCCCCGCAAAACGAAAACGCAAGCTGCGCAACCAGCGCCGACCAACACGATACCAAAACCGCCGCAACCAGCGACGACCAGAACAATCACGAAAACGAATATCCAATACACACGGGGGCAGGGGCATACCAGATTCAAGCCATCCCCAAGCTAATACGATTCTACCACGCAGCAGCAGGGTACCCCACTAAAGAGACGTGGATCCGCGCCATCGAACGCGGCTCATTTGCCACGTGGCCGGGCCTCACTGTACAATGTGTCAACCGATACCTCCCACTCACAGAAGAAACAACTATGGGACACCTACAAATGGTCCAACAAGGTATTCAAAGCACGCGCAAACCGAAGAAGGCAAAGAACAGACCAACAGCCAATACAGAGCCGCCCCAAGTCGACCGAAAGAAGATACATAACGTCTGTGTGGACATAGTTTCCACGAATGAAATGCAACCAACCAACCACGCAGGACCACGAGCCAAAGACGAGCCAAAGGAACTCATCGCGTGGGACCTACCGGGGAGATACCCAGTCACGTCACGCCGTGGGCACCAGTACGCATTCCTCATGTACAACTACAATTCCAACTACATTGACGTGGAACCCATCCAGTCACGCAAGAGCGAAGACCTCCTACAGGGATTCACGGCGTGCTACGCACGGATGAAAGAGGACAACGTGAGCGCAAAAATAGTGCGAATGGACAACAAAACCTCCAAGAAACTAATTGCGTACATCACAAGGAACAACCTCAATTACCAACTAGCATCACCTGGGGACCACCGTCTCAACCATGCAGAAAGGGCAATACAGACCTTCAAGAACCACTTTATAGCGGGATTGAATGGGGTGGATGACAAGTTTCCGGTAGACGATTGGGACCTACTGATCCCACAGGCCCTCATTACCCTCAACTTGCTATGCGCTTCACGTACCCAGCCCAAACTATCGGCTTATGAGCTCAGACGCGGAATCTATGACTACAACAAACACCCCCTCGCCCCTATGGGCTGTCGGGTGATTATTCATGACAGGGCTCAAGAACGCGGCGCATGGCAGGACCATGGTACAAGGGGTTACTACATTGGACCGGCCTTAAAGCACTACAGGAATTACACATGTGTCGGGGAGGCCAGCCGCGCTAACAGAATCAGCAACACAGTGGCGTTTTTCCCCAAGACTGAGATGCCACATACCTCTTCTACAGACCGACTGCTCATGATACTCCAAGACCTAAAGGAAGTTGCTAGTAAACCCCATCCGCCAATCCCTTATATAGAACAGGGAACTCAAGTGAACGAGGCCCTCCGGAGTATACGAGAGCTATTGCATATAAGTACCCGACAAAAGCGAAATGGGCCCAAAGCCACGCTTAGTGATACGACCAAAAACACACGCGAACCTCCAATGGTGTCAAACGGGCCCAATACAAAATCAATCAATGAACCAGGGAATGCGCGCGAACCTCCAAGGGTGCCGCCTACACAACAAAGCAGCGCCCGCCGGGGACACCCCTGGGCCGTGGGCACAATCATTAGAAAGAAGTTCAACTCAGGGTGGTATGAAGGTGAAGCCGTAAGCTATGATCAGACCAACCAATACTACAGAGTAAGATTCGCCGATGGAGACATTGCCGACTACACACATGGTGAAGTGTCTCGATACTACAAATCCGACCAATATTACTCAAAACCCAAAGTTAAGCCCAAGGCCCTAATGGGGACGTACCCGCGTGACCCGGTACATTTTCCCGTACCAAAACAGGCCCTACAAACAAACGATTTAACATATAGGCCCCAGCTAGCATGTGGGGGGTCCATATGGGATGATGACTTAAACAAATGGGCAGCATACCGTGATCTAATCAAGCACCCCAAAGCACAGATACAAGAACTATGGCTCAAGTCAGGTGAAGACGAGTTCGGCCGGTTATTCCAAGGCTTCCAGCAAAATAACATAGACGGGATGGATGTATTGAATTGGATCAGGAGAACCGAAGTGCCCATACACAAGAAGGTCACATATTCCCGGTATACAGTCGCTATACGCCCCAAGAAGGCTGACCCCTACAGGACGAGAATCACTGCGGGGGGAGACCAACTGGAATACCATGGAAACGTGTCCACCTGGACAGCAAGCATGGAAACCATAAAAACCCACTGGAACAGCGTAGTGTCCTCCCCAGGGGCTAAGTACTGTACCGGAGACATATCCAACATGTACTTATGCTCCACACTGGATGAACCCGAATTCGTAAAGTTCCGGTGGGACATGATCCCCCCCCCGTATCCGAGAAGCATACAAGCTGGAGGGGCTCAAACAAGGGGAGTATGTATATGCCTGGATCAAAAAGGCATGGTATGGGTTAAAACAGAGCGGAAAGATCGCCCACGACGACCTAGTTGAACACCTCCAGAAATACGGATACAGGAAGGCACCTCACACAGAAGGACTGTTCTTACATGATGAGCGGGACATCAACTTTACCCTCGTGGTGGACGACTTTGGGATCAAGTACACCCAACAGGAAGATGTAGATCACCTAGTAGCGGCCGTCCGAGCCAAATATAAATTCAAGGTGGACTGGTTGGGAAAACAGTACGTCGGGGTCCATCTGCGGTGGGACTACGACAAACGTGAAGTACGACTGTCCATGGATGGTTACGTGGAGCAAGCGTTGAAAGAATTCGAACACGTGAGGCCCACACACACGTACGCGGGCCCTTCACGCGCGGACGTCCCCGCCTACGGCAAAAAGATACAATACGCAAAACTCGAGGACACGACTACACTATCGGACGAGGAAATAAAATTCATCCAACAAGTCACAGGAAAATTCCTATTCTATGCCCGAGCGGTCGATAACACGATGTTACATGCGCTCAATGATATTGCCTCTGCCAAGGATAACAAAACGACATTAGCCGCCACGAAATATTTCCTCAACTATGCAGCGTGTAATCCTGATGCAACCATAATATACAGGGCAAGTGACATGATACTCCGAGTGGATAGTGATACAGCGTACCTAGTATGTCCAGAGGCCAAGAGCCGAGCTGGGGGTTATCATTACCTAGGGGATACATCCGGTCACATGTTCAACGGCGCTATATTAGTATTGGCAAAGATAATCAAGAACGTCATGGCGTCAGCTGCAGAAGCTGAAGTTGCATCCTTGTTCCTGAATGCGAGGGAAGCCTTACCAATCCGGCAATGTCTGATTGAACTATGGCATGCGCAACCCGCCACCCCGTTAAAAACAGACAACAATACCGCCGAAGGTATATTGAATGGTACAATCAAGCAAAAACGGTTCAAGGCGATCGATATGCGGTTCTATTGGCTGAAAGACAGGGCAGAACAAGGGCAGTTCAATATCTTCTGGGAGCCAGGAAAACATAACTTAGCGGATTACCCCACCAAACACCATCCGGGCAGTCACCATAAGAAGGTAAGGCCTATATATCTGTATGAACCGGATAGTCCAAGGACCATCCAATTGGTGTATTGAGTTACTAAATCAAGCGTGATACGTGATACGTGATACGTGATACGTAAACGTAGAATTTACGTATACGTGAAACGTAGAATTTACGTATACGTGATACGTAAACGTACAATTTACGTATACATGGTACGTAAATTACGTGATACGAAACGTAGAATTTATGTATACGTAATAAGTAACGTACGATTCCAAGAGATTCCAAGATGAGTACGATAAGTAAATTATACATAAGCGCTGGTGAGTATCAAGCAATACTTAAAGCACTGAACAGACGTACACAATATGGGAATCGAACTCTTGATACAATACGCGTATCTCCACACAAAGAAACAACAAATTAGTCAATGGGAGATCAATATGGTCCAGAAACAATCCGATCATAATCTTATTGATAACTCTTTCCAACACCGTAAAACAAATCGAAATAACAATCTAACTACATAACCCAACAACGTTTACGACCTTGATCTTATTAGAAGAAGTTGAAATTGTGATTTTCTGTGGATTATGAAGCATCGTGTGGAGTATTTTCAATCCATGCACTTTTGCTAGTAATAGGCTCGATTTTGTGTTTGCAAAATGAATTCCTATTTGAATCCCATCATTTTCAGTTGCTTGATACTTAAGCACACTATCATTGAATTGAATCATAGTAGAACGGAACAGTAGAATTAAGGCATGGACCAGAATCATGGACTAGAATCATAGAATCGAATCATAGAGTTGAATGATTGAATTGAATCATAGACTTGAATCATTGATTTGAATAATAGATTTGAATCATTAAATTGAATCATGGAATGGAATCATAGAATGGAATCATCATATACTTGAATCATAGACTAGAATCATAGACTAGAATCATAGACTAGAATCATAGACTTGAATTGTAGAATTGAATCAGCATAGACTAGAATCATAGACTAGAATGATTGAATTGAATGATTGGATTGAATCATAGAACGGAATCGTAGAATACTACAAATGTGTAAGGAAACTACGTACACAACAACTCCACAGGGCCCCCCTGCAAAGCACTAATCTTACGTGTACTTTTTTTTTGGCGCCCATCACAGAAGACAATGATCATGTGATCATAAAATTACGTACGGATACGCATGATGCAACGAATACGGAGTATTAGATAACGGAGAAACATACTCTGGATAGCAAATTTCAGAATGATACTGCATTTTTAGAATCGGGGGAGTTGTTGTAACCACACTACTAGTAGTAGGATGATATGATATGAATAGTATAGCTATGTTACAACAAAACGGACCCTTCTTGTCCAAACTGTGTGAGCTGGGGGTTCCAGGGAGGGAAAACATTAAAAATAAACAATTTTTGGGTTTCAGTTGTGGGCTCTGGTAGCGTCTCTACATTAAAAACAGTGTAATATTTCTATATTTAAGGAAAAATGCCTTAGATTTGAAAATATCAAGCCATATTTTAATATCTTTCTTTTCAATAATACAAATTAGTACATAGAATATATTATGCTCTGAAAAATATGGAGGACCCTTTTTTCTAACTGAAGCAAATTAACTGTTGATTACTACTAGGCTAAACACGCTTTTGATAGGTCACACTGTATAAGTGCTACCTAAATTTAACTTAATTTCTCTCCATTTTGTGCATGGCAATTTTTGCAAACAGGCTTATCTAGAGACCATAAAAACAGAAATGGGAAAGGATAGAACATAAAAACAGAAACGGAAAAAGGACAGAACATAAAAAACGGAAAAAGAACAGATCATAAAAATGGAAAAAGGACAGAACATAAAAAAGGGAAGAGGACAGACCATTAAAAATGGAAAAAGAACAGACAAAAAAAAACAGAAACGGAAAAAAGGACAGAACAGAAAAAGCAGAAAAAGGACAGACCATAAAAACAGAAAAAGAAAAAGGACAACATAAAAAACAGAAAAGGACAGATCACAAAAAAGGAAAAAGGACAGACCAAAAAAACGGAAAAAGGACAGAGCATAAAAACGGAAAAAGGATAGACCATCAAGTACGTACCAAGTAGTACTAAAACCAGTAGCACATAAAAGGTACAAACTAATTTGCAATTATGAATTCCAAGATCAGACATTTTTGTGATTTGTCCATGAATATTGTTCCTGTTATGGATAAGATGAATCATGAAAGAAACAGAAGTGAGGTATCTGTGATACTTTGTGTGTCACCACATAATGAGTGCATTTGGGTCCTGGATTTCTTGGAGGAAAAATACACACTAATTTGCAATTAGAAATTCCAAAATCAGACTTTTTTGTGATTTGTCCATGAATATTGTTCCTGTAATGGATAAGATGAATCATGAAAGAAACAAAAGTGAGTTATCTGAGATAGTTTGTGTGTCACCACATAATGAGTGCATTTGGGTCTTGGATTTGGAGGAAAAATACACAGTAAACTGCAATTCGAAATTCAAATACCAGACATATGTTGTGATTTGTCCATCAATATTGTTCCTGTTATGGATAAGATGAATCATGAAAGAAACAGAAGTGGTTTATCTGAAATGAAGATACATTCGTGTGAAGCTGAGACAATTTCCTATTAATATATCTCATGCACGCACCGTACACAAACTTCAAGGAAGAACACTCAACATTATATTTGTATCAGATTGGAATTACTGTACTGAACATTGGATATATGTCGTCTTGTCAAGATGCACAGATTTAAAAGGCTTATATTTGAGAGCACCAATCATTTTGTCTAAAACACATGGCATGTCAGACGAAGTTAAGAAAATTTATGAATATCTCAGAAAGAAAGCACCTCCTTTGTTCCTCACTGATCTTATTGAAAAATACTGTCGAGAAGAATAAATTAACATGCACCTTATTAGGAGCAACTACAATTATTAGAATTATCTCAGGCAAAGAGCACAGCCCATGCACAAGGGAGAGATTGCAAAGCATTGATGAGACGGCATGGGCAAGGAGTGAAATCCCCCAACAGAGATCTTCTGATGAGCCACAATGGGTAACAGATGAAACTTGAATACATCGAACACAGACTGTCAGTTCTTGGTGTTTAAACCCTTTTTTCAGTATTTGTTGTGATTTAGGGGGGGGGTTGGAATACTTGGGGATTGTTTAGGATTTTGACGGTCAGTTCACTTGTTTGATTTAGATCAAACAATACTTTCTTGCCAATTCTGGACAAAGGGAGCCTTTTTTGGGTTCCCCGTAGAAAGCTAGGATGACAATTCCGGAAGAGGATCATCGTCAACATTGGTGGGCTAGGTACCGCATTGACGGGTTCTTTGTAGAAAGCAAGGACGAGGATTTGGTATTGTTGGACTGCACACCAGATTCAAGTATGCAACGGTACTGAATTCCGATAGGAAATATGTATAATCCGGTAGAAGATTGTCGGGATTCCAGTATAGAACAGTACCACTGGGATGAGGATTTGGTATTGTTGGAGTGCGTACCGGATTCAGGTATGCAACAATACTGAATCCTGATAGGAAATAATGGAAAAGCGCGTACCAGAAAAGGGTCTTGGTGCCTTCACCACGAGAACCGCAAGGAAAAAACATCAATTGAATCCGTATTTTTGCATGATTATAGGTCTTTTGGCAGGAAGATAAAGTGTTTTCTGCATACTTAGGCGGGTGTACAAGATTGGTTAAATAAAAGAGTCTGTTACTATTATAATTAATGCTACAGAATGATACGCTCCTGTTTATTTGTCGTCACTATCTTCATTTAGTTTTTTCCATTTCTCTTAAAGGAAGGAACACTGCTGACTGTGTTTGCTGGGAGTGTTGTTGGATATTCCTTTTGTTTCCATTTCTTCAATAAGTCTTTGCAATGTGTTATAGTTCTCCAAACCTACTTCAATTCTCAACAACGATCTTTTCGTGCAAGCATGCGCTGGCACTATCGAAGTGGTAGACTATTCCTTTCCCTCCAACGTCCAGCGCAAAAGTCACTGATCAATGGCCATCATATACAAGAGGGATAACTGTGCAATGTATGTCTTCAAAAACGTTGACATCAACTGAATACTTGCTAAATTGTGCATATATCTGATTACAATCATAGCTCAGTCAAAATTTGTTTTGTACTCTTTGGCACTAGAATAAACATGATATGTTTGCCCTTTCAAAATGGCAAACTTTTTGAACCTTGTCAAATCCAAGTGATTACGACAGATAAAGCTGATGAAAAAATCCATGAGCTCGTCATTGACCCACTTGTCTGGTGACTGTTTAATGGAGTTGCTGGAACAATGAATTAGACTCTGGTAAGAATGCCTCTCAAGAACAGATGTGTAAGCCGGCAAATATTGCATGGGGAAAATATAATCCCGTCTGGCTACATGAATATGCATTGACACAATGGAACCAAGAAAAGAATTGACTTGTCTTGGCATATCCGCATTCCATCCTGAGAAAGGGAAGCACCAAATAACATGGATTCCAGTCTCTATTTTTCAGGCTTTGGATTTTCTGGCAGTTTTGGCTTCTAAATTGCTGCTGGTTAAATCAATGACACATTTCATTCCGGCAGTTGAAGTCATTGTAGACTGGGTTTTCACCAATTCACTAGGAGTTTTTTGAGATGACGTTGCCTGAGCGCGGAGTGGTGACAGAGTTTTTCCAACTAGCGTTGCCTGAGTACCAATTACTGATTTTGTTTCACCAACAGTATTTTTTCCAGCTAGCATTGCCTGAGTACAGTTGCTGATCTTATTTCCCCAATGCAAGTTGTCTCAAGAGCAATGGGAAAGGTTCCAGAGTGTGTTACCTGTAAGAAGCCAGGATCAGAATTTAATATTGTTGGACTGCGTACCGGATTTGGGTATGCAACAATACTGTATTCCGGTAGGAAACATGTGTAATCTGGTAGAGGATTGTCTGGATTCTGGTGTGGAACAGTACTGTATTCCGCTAAGGAACGGGTGTATTCAGATGGAAAGTCATGAAAATGTTCCGACATCTGCATTAGTGGGCTAGGTACCAGATTCCTGGAGACAATGGTACCAGATTGTGGTAGAGTACAGAGAATAAGAGGAAGACCGTTGGAATACTTGGGATTGTTTGGGATTTTGACAGTCAGTTCACCTGTTCGATTTAGAGCAAACAATGCTTCTCTTGTCAACTCTGGACAAAGGGGGGCTTTTTTAATGAGGTCCTCTAAAAATGCAGAAACCTGGTCCCACTTTGGTGGTTCAGAAGAGATGGGTAATGAAGAGGGATGGCTATCTTGGTTCATGGAATTGGAAACACCAATAGTTGATTGAACCACGATTTGAAAAAGGGAATCCCTTGACGAAGTCAAACCAATTTCACGGAAAGGGACATCTTCCGCTTTGGTGGTGGATGAATCCCTTGAAGTAGATACAGTGATTGCCCATGTGCATCACCTATGCGACCTACCGTATCGAAAGAAGAAGATAATCACAACAGCTTTGGATCTTTAAAAGCAGTCTTGAAAGAAAATATATTTCCAATGAGGCTTCAAAGTATAGAAGAACAAGGAAACTGAGATTCGTTTGTTGTTGGGATTTTCTGCATGGATTTATCACACATCAGTGTATGATTGCCAAAATGCAGTACATGCACACATTGCAGTTGGCATGTTCATTGGATTACAGAACATGAACAGTTTTACAAAAACATATTTTCCAATATAGGAAGACGTCACAGTTGTTATTGTGTCCACGATTTTGAAAAACACTCGGCACATAATTTCATGTTATTGGTTTTTTTGTTTTGTTTTGAACAAACAAAAATAACAGAGCAAGCAATAGTAAAAGAAGTAAGTTATCCGTTTTCTGAAAAATGGCTACGAGTACCGGATTCACGGAGGTGATTGAGGAATTTGTGCCCTGTGCCCCATACATTCAAAAAGTGCTGTAAAACATAGTATGCACTGGTAATTCATGCTACCTATTGAGTTGCACGTTTTTCTTCCTTTTTTTGGAGACACGCTACCAGATTCAGGGAAGCTGAAACTAAAATCTGAAAGTACACAAGAATGTATGTATTGCTGTACCTAGTATAATACACACATACGCTCAAAAAGTGTTGTAAAACATAGTATGCACCGGTAATTCATGCTACCTATCGAGTTGCACGTTCTTCTTTCCTTTTTTGGAGACACACTACCGGATTCAGGAACGCTAAAACTAAAATCTGAAAATTCACAAGAATGTATGTATTGTACCTAGTATAATAAAATAATAAACCACGTAAAAGGACAGTTCTATCAAATGTTCCCCAAAACAAAAATTCATACCCTTCGTTTCCATTACAACAATTCCCCCCTTGCCCCGCAGGCCCTTGAATACTAGTACCAGAACATACAATATTGCGAAGTATAAGCATTACTCGGAGTATTATTTTTTATTTGGCGCTATCACGAGTCGCGAGCTAATACTAGTGTTGCAATGATGATTGAGTGCACTTTGGGTATACCAATCGGGAATTCCCATGCTTTTGCCTCCTATTTTGTGAGTACCGGTGTGATAGGACGGTAGTGCAATGTTAGTTGTTGGAAAACAAGAATCTAGTTTACTGCGTTCTCTGTGTCACACTGAGACGGATCAATACCATGACCGCTCTTCTTCGCCATCCGGGCTCAGCACGTGGTAATAAAGTGAGCGATAACGCTTTCGTAATCGACGCCAATCCAAAGTAACCCTGCTATCGGTAATAGCATGCTGGTCGTGAATGATTTTGCCCCTCGATCTAAACTTCTTCGTCACTGCCTTCGTTTTGATCCTGCGATTGTGCATGCGCTCTCTCTTCAACTGTATTGGAAATCGTTGAGCCGAAATGGGTGAACGTCACTGCAGGGAAGAGCAATCTGAGAATATTGAAGCATCGGAATTGAGTTTGAAAGGATGTCGTTAACAGCAAGCAATTGCAATCGAAGTTATTTGTCGCCTCCGAGCAACACTCTCTTCTACCCTTTTCTTCTGCAACATGTATTCTGATCGGTGTAGACACCATAGATAAGGTAGAAAAGATCGAATGAGCGTGACGGAGGTTGATAATTGATTTGAGCCTCCTCACGCTATTTTCATGTGGAACCCCAGCATATTTGAGCGAAAAGACTCATCTCATACACGGGTCTGAGTTCGTAAGTTTTGCGAACACCTAACAAGACCCCTTCTAATTAAGTGTGGTCACCAAAAGCTTCCGCAAACTTCAATTACATTGATCTGATAATTGCCAGTGACGGCCCTCAGAATCTTCTCTTAAAAGGTAGATTCGGCGATACGGTCCAGTTTCGGAAGCCATTAGCGTTTGAAGAAACTATTCGCACCATCATTTCACGATTGATCTTTGGTTGCATTATTATTGTTTGATCTTGACATGGAGCAATTTTTTTCGTCGAATAACAACGGTGTCACCTTTTTTTTGTTCTTGCATTGAAGGAGAAGATCTATTAAAATTTTAGACGGAGAAAAAAAAAATAATAATAATGATCCCCAACACAACTTTTCTTTTCCTTCTGAATACCGTAAGATCTTACGAGTACGGTATTCCGGAACGATAAGATCAATCGTGAACCCAGTGGTACAAGTACGTACGTACTCGTACGGACAATCTCACGGGTTTGAGATAATAAGGGATGGAGTACGAGTACGAGTACGAGTACGTATTTCGTACCTTTATTGCAATCGCAGTTCGAAAACTGACCTTTCAGTGGGTCATTATTGTCATGATTCGTTCTCCGAATACGATTAGATCGTCTCAACATTTATTCGTAGAGTTCGTTGGTCTATGTTTTTGTCGTTTTTCCGCTTATTAAACACTTCTGGAAGATGAACAGGAAGCGTGGCATCGACCGCTTCCGTTCTTCCCCTCACAAATTCAAAAATCAACAATCTGAAACGCCAACTTAGCAGACAGATTAAATAATAATAATCATCATCATCATTCATCACTATACTAAATCAGACAATCAGAATCAAAATGATCTTTCGAACCGCCATTATTGCTACTTTCATTGGGACTGCAAGCATCACCATCGCCGCAGCGGAGGAACCTTGTTTCGACTACACCGAGGTTTTGAGACTCGATTTGACATCCTGTACCGCCACCTCTCTAATCAAGACAATGAAGAATGCCTTTCGCAACGTAAGAGAGGGGCGTTGCAGGGGAGGATTCAACCATGAGTTGATGGCATTGACCGGCACCAACAGTTTTGACGCTGCCCGACAAACTCTCCAAGACATGTGCGATTCCGCGCTCGCCGATGCAGCAGAAGAGGCACAAAGCAGTGCACAAACCTGGCAGTATTTGGAAGAAGAACCTCACAAGGTCGATCTGGTCGATTTTTATGAGGGTAACGGACACTTGAATCTGGAGACGGGAAACTTTCAACAGAAGACATCCGATTTCGAAAAACGGGGTGGGCACGAGAGGTTCTTGTACATTGGAGAAGACCCCCGATTCAACGATCATTACCCCACCACCGATTCCTCGTTTTACGGTGGAGAAAAAGTTTCCGAATTCTACGACAACAATGTCAAAAAGTCCTTCTTGTCGGCTCCCACGCTTGGCTTTGAGAAGGGCTGCCAGTCGAACACCGCTATCTGTTGTTGGCATCGCGACCGGCAGTATCTTGATAAAAACGGAAATTGTGGCTTTACCGACTGCGCCAACCAAAATCCCTCGGATAATACCGATCTGTGCTGGACCGAAGAAAATGGAACGGTCTTCCCTTATCCCGGAGACGAGATCGAAAACGACTTGCACTGCCACGGCTTTGCCTGGGGAGAGAACGATAACGATGGTGGTGTCGACATCAACACGAATGCCAGGTGGAACAACCTGTTCTTTGTGTCGATGTACGATCACATGTACCAGCGTGGGTACGTGGAATCGATCACCAACGATCCGAAGATTGCCGGAGACCAAGCCATGTGCGGGTGCGTCGAGGAGATGGCCCCCGTGGCCCGTGCCGATTGCACGGAAGCGATCGGCCAATCGAATTACACGTCGCACATCGACCCCGACACCAACACCCTGGTCGTCCAGCACGTCCCGGGAAGCTTCGAGCTCGAATTCAAGTCCTGCCGGGGGTACGACTACGTCCCCGATTTTTCGCCCAAGGACTACCAACTGGATCCGGACGCCGAAGAATTGGAATCCTCCAACAACGATCTTGCCGCCTTTGTCTTCCGCCAGTACCTCGAGGGCAAGATGGAGGAGAAGCACGTAGAGCTCGTGGAAGAGACCATCATTGGATACCGCAATCCCAAGGTGAACAACAACGACGAGGAGCGCGAAAAAGCCTGTGCAGCCGCGTTTGCGGAACGATTCGAGAACGAGCCATACGAAGAACGCGAGATGGAGACAACCCTAGCAGAGTAAGAGCATCCTGCAGCTCGATCCAACCCAATGTAATGCGATGCGATGCGATGCGATGCGATGCGATGCAGTGCGGCGCGGCGCGGTGCGGTACTACAGGATTGCTATCAGCTGTCCGTCTCTTCGCGTTGAAATTGGTATGAGATGACGTGAACTGATACTAGGAATTGTGTAGTACAACGCAATACACCGGCCTAGTACAATAGAGGGAATGGCAAGCAAGCAAAAATGTTCCATACATGTATGTACGTATACACAGTGATTAGATGAAGCGTAATGAATATAGAGAGCTAAATCAAGCAGAAAAGAAGCACGAATAAATGAAAAAATAGAACAATAGTATGGTATTCAAATAATATGGTATTCATTTGCACGGTATTATAATAGTATAATATATGATGCTCTTCTTCTTGAAAGGAGGCAAACAGCGTGTTCTCGGGAAGCACGGCACGTTGTTCTCCGTCTCGCTGCATCGCATGACATAGCATCGCATCGAGAACGAATGTAGTTTGGTATTTGCATATCGTACGAGCATGTCGTACCGGTACGGGTCCGGTACATAGGACTACACGTAGTACTCGTACCGCCGGTGAGATTATGATACCAATCCAGTGAAACCATATCGGGAGTATTAGGTAGAGTATGGTACAGTAAGATTACACAGAATCCATTCAATCCTGTGCACGGCCAGGGGCATGACATGTCAGGCACACGAGTTTCTTCGAACCGGGACGGCTGATTCCGTTCCGCGGTTTGGCAGTACCGTATAGTGGCGTGGTCTGTGATGCGTGATGCGTGATGCGTGATGCATGATGCCTGGTCCGTGATGCCTGGTCCGTGATGCCTGGTCCGTGATGCCTGGTCCGTGATGCGTGATGTATGATGTGTGGTGAGTGATGAGTGATGCGTGGTGCGTGATGCGTGTTCTACACAGTATTTACCATATGATATTATGATACAGTATAGTACTCCTTTGTATTATAGTATGGTACGGCAGTGCGAGAAGTGTGGGAGCACACAGAGGTTCTCGCCATCGAGGAGTCGTGCATCCAAAATAGTACGGTATGTCTGTGAGGCGTGATGCGTGATGCGTGATGCATGATGCCTGGTCCGTGATGCCTGGTCCGTGATGCCTGGTCCGTGATGCGTGATGTATGATGTGTGATGAGTGATGAGTGATGCGTGGTGCGTGATGCGTGTTCTGCACAGTATTTACCGTATGATATTATGATACAGTAGTGCTATAGTACTCCTTTGTATTATAGTATGGTACGGCAGTGCAAGAAGTGTGGGAGCACACGGAGGTTCTCGCCATCGAGGAGTCGTGCATCCAAAATAGTACGGTATGATATCGTACCATACAGTACCATACCGACGGTTGCGAGAGGAGATGATGATGGGTTGATTGATTTTAATGATTCTAATTCATTCCTTCCTTACCGGTTTGTGGTGTTGCGAGATGGACAGAGGTGGCCGGGCGTCTTGGCGGCGTCGGTGGTGTCACTGTAACGACGTCGCAATGTATATACGGTATGAATACTCCGTTCTATGGACAAATCCCTGCGGGGTAGGGTATGAGTATCTTACAGTACTACTACTAGTATGAGTGCAATCGGCAATCGCACGGTACAATACCGGGCCCGGTAAGATTACTGTACGGTACATTCCGAACGAAAGATTCGAAAAGATCACCGCTACGCATTATTTTTGTGAAAAGATCGTTGCTTGCTTATTTTTAATTACGGAGTACGAGAGTACGAGTACATACGAGTTCGTACTTCGAACTTCGGTAGTTCGTGTAACACTTCGTAATTACGGTACAAGTACTTCGTATTTTATCCAGATGGATCAATCAGTCTTTTTGTATCTCACTATCTACCGTAGACTACCGTATCGGTCACGCTTTCACAATGGGCGCTGCTCTGCCCAGTCCGCCCTTCTACTGTAAAAATAAAAAAGCCCCAGAATTTGTGAAACTGAGGCTTGTATAAGAAATTTCTTCCCGCTCCCCACGAATTCAATTGATGACCCCCGAAGAATACCTCCTTCCTTTTAATTTCCTTAGCGAGGTCGCGGCCACTAAGTAAAATTATGAGCGATTTCAAGTCATTAGACACTTACCGTTTAAGTCCCCTATTCAACATCGAAAACTCTAAACCGGAAACAAAGCTTAAAAAATAATACTTCGCAATAATCATAATTGATAATAATATTACCATTGTGATACTGCCACGCTCGTTGCAACGCGCACCTATCGTGAATCACAGAATGATTCACATGGTACGTACCAGTACGTACATAGAGTGGATAGGGCAGGGATACTCGTGAATAATCTTAGGGTGCCTTGCGTTGAGCACTCCAATCTCGACAATTTTCGGATTTTGAGTCGTCCTACGGTATTCAATTGACAACGCAACCCGCAACTGTGTATCGAAAACACGATGTTCTCACGAATAACACTACTAATTGTTGTGAATTCTACCGGTTCTGTTCAACGAATCGAATCCCCGCGTTCGGACCCCAACCATCGTGCTCGGGCCACGACCAAACACGCTTCGCCAAACAAATCACATCATCGAGTCAAACGAGGGGTATAGCCCGATACGAGATTACTGTGTACGACTAATTCCTGTATCTGCACTTACAACAGCTGTATCATCTATCGTCGGCACAATCGGTTACGAAAAAAATTCCGCTCCGCCAATGAATATTTACCGGCACTTGCATGTATTACTGTTTTTTATTTCTTGATCGATTGAATACCGTAATACCATAATACCGTTATACTTGGAAACCAAACACAGACATCCCCGATACACATCGAACTAACGACCCGGGTCGAACGCAAACGCAGACGCAGACGCAGACGCACCAACAATGTTTGTCACCTTCGGGCTCTTGCTGCTGACCGCGCTCTACCTGGGCATGGTGGTTACCCTATACTACACTCTGCCCTCGGACGTGGAATGCCTCGACGATCTGTGCCAATCGGAGGCCGTGGACAACACCATTCTCAACTGGGCGTCCGATTTTTTCGTGGCGGCTTGTGCCTTTGCCTTTGCCCTGCACCTCGCCTTTTGCGTCAATGTTAAGGTGAATGTGAATCCTTCCAAACAACAGCAACAACAACAACAACAACAACAGCAGCAGCAGCAACAACAACAACAACAGCAGCAGCAGCAGCAGCAGCAGACCCGCAAATCGGCCATACTATCGCAGGTCTTCATGGGGGGCACCTTTGTCACGGCCGGTCTCGGGCACTGGCTGTACCCCAACAGCGGAATCGACGACAACAGCGGTTTGCTGGCCTACTGGATCGTGTGGATCGCGTCCAAACTCTTTTTCGCGACCAGCGGGCTGGCCACGGCGCACTTTGCCCTGGTCGCATCCAAGAACACGAATCCCGTCCTGCTGAAGCGGAACGGTTTGTGCCTGTGTTCGATCTGTGCCAGGCACGGCTCCTCCCTGGTGGCCGCGTGCGAGCTGTTCTTGGTGCTGTCCCTAAGCGGATTCCTGACGGGGAGCATCTGGTGCGCGACCGAACCGGAACTCATGACCGATATTGTTCTGGACAGCGTGGACGAAATCGATATCGAAACACAGACACAAACAGAAACACACGTTTGCTTCCAGCTCGCCGGCTGGTCGGAAATGTCCATGAACATTGCGTACGCTTTCTTGTGGTTGCCGGTGGGCTCTCTCCTCAAGGCGGCGAGCAAGCAACGACCGGTCACGGTGATGGGACTCCCGACCCCGATTGCCGCGATTATTGCCATGGTGACGCAGTGGACCGTTGGATCCCTGTTCCTGGTGGCCTTTGCGGGAGTCGGTGCTTTCGTCTTCTCCACAAAGGCAGAGTATTTCGAGGTCTGGAACATGGTGTACGGCACCGTCATCTACCACTGGGGCATGCTGGTGACCATGTGCTGCCTCCACAATCTGTCGTACGGATTACCGACGGCGAGGTACTTCGAGAACCGCGACGGCGGCGGCAACGGCGACCGCGACCATGACGACGATGACAACAGCGAAGACGACGAGGGTCCTCCACCCCTGTCGTGGGAATGGTGGGTCACCATGGTGGCCGGGGTGGTGCCGGAACCCAAGGCAAAAGAGAAGAACGAAACGGCGACAGAGATGAACGAATTCCCGGACGACGACGAAGAGGAGAACCGTTACTACGGCAGTGACCAAAACCAAAACCAAAACCAAAACCAGCTCGGCAACCCGCAACAAGGACAAGGACTAGGCAACAAGGCGTTGTCCTTTGACCTCGAGGACTACGATTAATCGATGTAATGTGATGTGATGTGACCGTGAGTGAAGCAGTTACCAGTCCAGTCAGCAAAAGTTACGTGTACCGTACCGTACCGTACCGTACCACAACGGTCGGTTTTGCGGAATGAAATGAACACAACCCTTGTCAAACAAACGGATAATTACGGAGTGCCAGTGCGAGTGCGAGTGCTTGTCCTGCACATAGAGAGAGCAACATGTATGAAATATATATATGATTAATAAATAATAGATATCGGTGTAAATTTGGAACTGCCATACTACTTCTAGTATACAATGCCAATGTCAACCATAGGATAGATCATATTGCATTTGAAACAGTCGGTCGCATCATGATGCGATACAATACGGGTGGGGCGAGGCGAGGCTAGGCGATCCAAACAGTTTGTCTCTGCGGAAATTCCCAGCTACTATTCAATACCGTACGGTTGTGTAGTTGTAAACACCGATACCAATTTGGAATCATTCGTCCTACGGTGATTGTGAACAACATGGACAGTAATTACTGCACCGGTATATGCAATCTGTCCTGGATTCCTCTGGCTCCTATCACCGATAGGGCACGGTGCGATACAGCAAAGCAAATTTTTTGAGATTTTCCTAGACTTTTTGCGTTTAATTGGTGGAAATTTAATTTTTTCATTTGACTCTACTATTACACATAACTAGCAGGCGAAGAGAGAGTTTGAGAGGGACAAAACTTTTCAAAAAATTAAGAACGAAGTTTTTAAGCGTAGCCCTGCTAGTAGTCCTCCTTCTACTGCTGTAAGTAAGGGAGAGTTCTGTATTTAAGTAAAGGTTTTCTTTTGGACAATCGGTATAACTTGTGGTTGCACACTACCATGATAGTACTATACACTTAAGCTGTATTCAGTCCCTGGTTAATATTTTTATGTACTTTAGTTTGGGGTTACTGCTGTTGTTCAGGATTAACATGAATCAATACTGTCCTTGTACTACTTGTACCCCCCTTGGGGGGGGGGGGGGGGGGGGGGGGTAAGGGGGGGTCTCTATGAACTCAACATAATATCCCACTTTCGACACAACTGTATTATGTACTAATATATAATGTACTGGTATTCATACTTTTGTGGATTATATTAACATAGCAGGTTAATCGTAGAAGTCTTCCAGCTTTTGAATTGAACATGCTGGAGGCTGTTTGTTACTTCTAAAATAATCATAGAACCTTGATGTCTCACTTGACATGCCATGAGTAAACTCATAGTCCTCTAAGTGTATTCTCAAATACAGACACAGAACAACATATATCCAGTTTTTCATAATAACCTTAACTAGATACAACCAAATTCTCAATAGACCTGCCTTGTCGTTTGTGCACTGCTCTTGCATGAGATACATTGAGAAGAAATTGTCTCAACTTGACACATAGGGTGTCTTGTTGGTTTATGAGTTAGGTTTTTGTTGAACAGAGATGGAAACTTGCGTGTTGCATAGGTTGGTCTGTCACTCAACATGAGATTATAAATTCTTGGTTCTCCATCACTATCACCTTCCATGAGAGCAAGCTGAAGTGAATCAACATTGTCTGAAGCAATACAGTTTACATAGTATCCATCAATCTGCATTGCATCCACAACATTACTTCTGTTTACCTCAGACTTCAAAGTCAAACCTCTGAATTCACACATTGATCCATTTGTAACTGATTCCTCAACATTTATATTTCCTGTGATCATCACTGGACAACCCACAAAGAGCTTGAGCATAAGATCAGTGTGACAGCTTCCTTGCTTTTCTGTTACATGTGCATCTTAACAAGTAGCGTAATATGTCACCATGATCAGGAAATGGCTTATATTCTTTTTTTGTGATTTGTACTTGTAATCAACATCAGATGCTTTAATTCATATTGTATGCAAAGGAATTTGATCTGCATCATGCTTTGAATGTGTATTCTGAAGGTGCATAGCAAAAATTCCATCATTGATTGCACATCTGTCATTGTTCTCTGCAACAACATATGCTATATTTCTTGGAATAAAGTCATCATCATTAACAACTCTTGAATTGAGAAGGCATGCATCCTCCTCTGATGCACCAGTTGAAAAGAGTCTTGATAGTAATTGACCAAACTCTTTGTCATCCTTGAACCTATGGGTTCTGATGTAATTTTATACCTCCAATAGAAGGTAGCTGATTGAAATCTCCTGCAAAGATAATGTCAATTCCTCCATATATTGAGCTGGATCTTAGTGAATCTTTCAACTTGTTGAGTGAGTGGTGCAGTTTATAGAGCAGTGAATAGCTTGCAAAACTAATCTCATCTATGATAATCATTTCACTGTCATCCCACTTGTCTTGGTATTGTTTGAGTCTGCTGTAATCAATTTCATAGCCTTTCACAAGTATGTGGCAAACACTGTGGAATGCTGCTCCATGGATTGAAACTGCTGCACAACCACTTAAAGCAGTCGCAACAATTGTTTGTCAATTGAACTTGATATTCAAATTTGCAAAAAATCTTTACAGTAAGACAGAACAGCACACACCACTCTGCTTTTACCAGTTCCTCCTGCTCCTGATAATAGTACTATCCCTTAATCGTTCTGTACGTACACCAACGTACAAATAATTTTTTTTTGAGGGGCCAAACAAAAATCTTAACTCTGTTTGATTTCAAATCCGACTTAGTATTCTTATTCCTCGTAAAAAACTGTCTTAGAAAACACTTTGTCCCAGGTCCCTACTTGGTATTTTGGCTGAGCTATCAGCAGTTGAACCTCTATTACGTTTGGTATTTTTCGAGCATGTGTACAAACTCAAAATTCCGTATCACCATGGAAATAAATTATGACTGGCCACTTCACTCCATCAATCCAGTATTCAAGCACATTGCTGTCGCCGTCATTGACAGAGCTACAATCCAGTAGAAGAGCGGACTGGTTTGGCCAAAAGTAAAGGATTTACAGACTGATTTCCTATTTTTGCTCCCATTGTTGTCAACAACCACCATCGCCGTCACCACCATGCCGCGTCAAAACGCAACAAATGACGGGAATTTCCTCCCTAGCAGCCCCAAATGCCACAGAAAACATTGATATGAGTAATAGTCCACAGATCAGGGACCTTAGCCACCTTGCTACTACCTTGCAATCACAATTTGCCAATGGGTATGATAGTGATGGAGCAAAAGGTCCCTTATACAATGCTGTCCATGGAGAGGGGGATCAAGAGAAAGAACAATATTAGGAACACCACTTTGGTCCTGTAGCACCTCCTCCTCCTCAACCCAAAAAGGAGGACGCGGAGGAGGAGCTGGTAGAGGATGGCAGCGACCAAGAAGATGACACCAACAATAACGGCAAGGGCAAGGGCAACGACGACAACACCAAGAAATCTGTTGTTTGGCTCAGACAGGAGCTCAAGCTTTGACGTCAACCAACCTCTGGCAACAAAACAGCTTTAGCAAGTTGTTTAACCAAAGCAAAAGACCAGAATATCAAGCGATTTGATACAGTGGAGGAAGCAAGTGAAAGCAGGCCCAAATGGGGCAATGAGAGGGGCCGACACGCCAACGTACCATGCAACTGTTCCCTGATACAGTCCACTGGAGAGAACTCCATCCAGCGGGTGTGGTTGTTGAAGAGCCAGCTAATTCAACCTTCAGGGTTACACGAGCTCCCACTATCTCTGAAGCAGAGGGATAGATTGCTCCCCCTCCAAAGAAATACAACTTTGCAGAGGTCTTCAATATTCCAGAGTTCAAAGCAGTGAATACAGGGTATGAATTTGACTGCTGGGGGAACATTTGCAAGGATGCAGCTGGCATCCCCATAATTAAGTGTACACCAAGGGAGAAGGGTTGTGTTGATTCAGAGTTTCAGAAGAAGCATGGGCTATCATCTAATTCACATCCTTGGGTATTTGCGGAGGTATTTCTTCCCCTTTACAATGATACAAGAGAGAAAAAGGAGTCCGCCTTTTTATTTGAAGATGTGAAGAACTGGATGAATTGGAAGACATCCTTTGCAGGTGCAGGGGAAAATATCTACAAGGAGTTCAAACCATTTGAAAGCAAAGAACTCAGGCAATTCTTTGGGCTGTATGTCTTGCATGGTCTCTGCCCTACAGCTTGAGTTGAATACAAGCTCCGATCTACAACAAATGATTGCATTGCTGGCAATACATTCCTTCACAATGCCTTCACAAAGCCAAGGCATCCAGGTGATACCAGTGCCTCAAACATAGTGGGCAATCCATTCAAGCGGCACAAACACTTCAAGGCATTTCTTGCATGCCAAGATCCTTGTGTTCCGATGCTTCCAAGGAAGGAGTATTCAAACTGGAAGATATGTCCGTTGATTAAGTGGATGAATTTTCAGTGCCCGTGCGCTTGGATGCTGTCCTGAAGTATTGCAGTGAATGAAATGACTAGTATTTGCTTCAAGGGTCAACACATTGATAAACGCTGAATCACATAGAAGAGGGAGGGGGATAGCTTCCAACCTGACGCGTTCTGTGACTATGGATATTGCTACCAAGTGTACATGAGGAATGATCCTGCTCCAAAGAAGTATCTTGATATGGGTCTCTCTCCCCTTCATTCACAGACCATGTGGCTGTTCGACTCCCTGGAGGATGACCATCATCATGTTGGTATGGACAAGCAACTTGTAAAACTCAGTTATGTTCTGCAAGGGTGTCTTTAGGCATTCAAAACGAGTCATGTGTCATGGAGTAGCCCTCAAAGCAAATTGTGGCATCCCTGACTATGTTTTCCAACAGGAGCTCAAGAACATACAGGCTCAGCGGGCAATGCGGGGAACTGTGAAAGCTGCTGTCCTTGAAGGTGATCCAGAGTGTGTCTTCTTCATTGCTTCTAGTGTCTATGACACAAAGCCAGTCCATTATTTGAGTATGGTTACTAGTGTGATTGAATGGGTGGAGAAGGAGAAGATTATCTACAACATGGAGACTGACAAGAAGGAAAAGATGATTTTTTTACAATTGAACCAACTTGACACCTACAACAATGGAATGGGGGATGTGGATATTGCTGATCAGCTTAGAGGAGTGTAAAGGCTAGATTGGTGGGTCTGGAATCAGAAGTGGTGGCGGTTTGTTATGTTTTGGGCTATTGGAGTGCTCCTTACAAATGCCTACTACAAACTGTACTTGAGTGTGGGCAAAGAAGAAGGTGTTGGGAACCCCCTTTTTAAAGCCCATTACAACTTCAGAAGAGCTATTGGCGAGTACTGGGTAGACCCTGAAGCAGTTGGAATGGAAGCAGAAGCCCAAATGTTCTTCGTCTGCTCCACTACTGATCAGTTTGATGTATCTCCATTGACAACAACAGTAACATCAACAACAAGTGAGGACAACATCAGTTGAAAGTCTGCTAGGGTGAATGATGCGACACTAGTAGATGGAGGGGCTTTTGGATGTAGATTGCAGAGCAACTAAGACCACTTTCCTTTCAAGGTGAAGAAGCAGAGGCAGTGTGCTATGCATAAATGGCGTGGGTTTAGAAAGGATGGGCTGCTGCTGAAGTGTACTACTTGCAATGTCCATTTGTGTCTTGATTGCTATGGTACGTCCAATAACTGTCACGCGACCCAACGCGACCCCTCCCAAGCCCTATTTTGAGAAAATCAACCCTGCTTTTGTTATGCACAAGGGCAATTTTTTAAATTCACAATTTTTTGTGGTAAAGAGTTTCAACTCCCCTCAGGTTGCGACCAAAACTCTCCCTGAGGACTCAAAATGTCCCTTGATCTCTCAATTTTGACTAAATTGATTTAAAAAATATATTTCTCGCTACCAAACTTCCTAACCTTACCCCAAGATATGAAATAAAATTATTTTCAGAAGTGTTTGTTTGCTCCTTTGCCGCGTTCCACACTGTGTACAAAATACCACAATAAATACACAGTACAAAAACCATGTACAAGTCTACAGGTAATGAACATGTGTGTGCTCCGTACACTGAAATCTCTTCAAAAAAAGAACAAGTGAAAAGACCCTGCAAACACAGCAGAAAAACCCTCAAAGACATGATTTATTTTTGACAGGAATTCCGATCATCGAAATCACCGATGTCATTAACTTCCATTTTGACGACCCTGCAACGACTGTTCTGTTTCTCCTTCACTAGAACAGACCATGAAGGTTCACCACCATACAAATAGTACAAAATGACACCAATTTAAATACCTACACGTTACTCTACTTCATTTTTGATTGGGAATGGTATTCAAACGGCAAAGACAACGACAACTACGGGCCCTACTCCGACCCATCTCTTTCCCCTTGGATAAAGGAGAGAATGGAGGCAGACATGTACAAATCCTACCAGGTTTGAACACCAGCATGTTACTCTACTGATTTGCTGACCAGGAATGACAATCAAAGGGCGATCGAACAGCAAATTAGGAAGATCCAAACACCATTTCCATTTTGACAACCATTCTATTTCTCCTACTGTAGAACAGACCATGAGGGCTCACCACCGTACAACTAGTACAAAATGACACCAACTCAAATACCTACACGTTACTCTACTTTGATTTTGATTGGGAAGGGTATTTAAACGGCAATCAAGCGGCGTTTTGGAGCAGCATTTTGAGCAGCGCTTCGAGCAGCAGGAAGCCAGCAGCGAGCAGCGGCGTTTTGGAGCAGCAGGAAGCCAGCAGTGAGCAGCGATATTTTGAAGCAGCCAGCAGCCAGCAGCCAGCAGCCAGCAGCCAGCAGCCAGCAGCCAGCAGCCAGCAGCCAGCAGCCAGCAGCCAGCAGCCAGTGGCTGCTGCGTTTCAACCAGCAGGAAGCCAGCAGCGAGCAGTGGCGTTTGGAGCGGCGTTTTGGAGCAGCAGGAAGGAAGCAGCCAGCAGTCAGCAGCGGCGTTTTGGACCGGCGTTTCAAACAGCAGGAAGCCAGCAGCGAGCAGTGGCGTTTGGAGCGGCGTTTTAAACAGCAGGAAGCCAGCAGCGAGCAGCGGCGTTTGGAGCGGCGTTTTGGAGCAGCAGGAAGGAAGCAGCCAGCAGTCAGCAGCGGCGTTTTGGACCAGCGTTTCAAACAGCAGGAAGCCAGCAGCGAGCAGCAGCTTTTGGAGCAGAGATAGCAACTACT
The DNA here is from genome assembly GCA_037355745.1 of Pseudo-nitzschia multiseries. Classification (NCBI taxonomy): domain Eukaryota; phylum Bacillariophyta; class Bacillariophyceae; order Bacillariales; family Bacillariaceae; genus Pseudo-nitzschia; species Pseudo-nitzschia multiseries. Next base: position 5,304,732 of record CM074790.1, on the reverse strand, counting down.
AGTGACAGCAACTAGCAACAGCAACTAGCAAGAGTGAGGACCAGCAAGAGCAAGAGCCACTATCAAGAGCAATAGCGACTAGCAAGAGCAACAGTGACTGGGGAGAGCAACAGCAACAGCAGTAGCAATAGCAACTACTAGCGAGAGCAACAACAGCGACTAGCGAGGGCAACAGCAAAAGCAACAGTGACTAGCGAGAGCACGGAAGGGCTATCCTCTGTGTACGCCTATCTCTTTGGCGCCTTTCATCTTTGTCTTCATTGTCCTCTAGCAGAGACAAGAAGCTAACAAGCCACTTGAGTAACATAAAAATGGTTACATTTTGAGCAGCAGGAGAAGCCAGCAATAAACAGCAAGCAGCGGCGTTTCAAGCGGCATTTTAGAGCGGCGTTTTGAGCGGCATTTCGAGCAGCAGGAAGCCAGCAGCAAGCAGCGACGTTTTGGAGCAGCAGTTTTGAGCAGCGTTTTGGAGCAACGCTTTGGAGGAGCAGCAGGAAGCCAGCAGCGAGCAGCAGCGTTTTGGAGCAACAGGAAGCCAGCAGCGAGCAGCGGCGTTTTGGAGCAACAGGAAACCAGCAGCGTTTTGAAGTAGCAGCAAGCCAGCAGCGAGCAGCGGTGATAGCGTCTAGCGAGAGCGAGAGCAACAGCGAATAGTGAGAGCAACAGCGACAGCGACAGCGACTAGCGAGAGCAACACCAACACCAACAGCCACAGCAACCAGCAACAGCGACTAGCGAGAGCAATGGCGACTAGCGAGAGCAACAGCGACTAGCGAGAGCAACAGCGACTAGCGAGAGCAACAGCAACAGCGACTAGCGAGCGCAACAGCAACAGCAACAGCAACTAGCAAGAGCAACGGCAACTAGCAACAGCAACAGCAACAGCACCAGCAACAGCGACTGGCGGAGTGGCGTTTGTGAGAAGCAGCAGGATGTCAGCAGCAAGCATCGGCGTTTGGAGCAGAGCAGCAGGAAGCCAGCAGCAAGCATTGGCGTTTGGAGCAGAGCAGCAGGAAGCCAGCAGCGGCGTTTTGGGCGGCGTTTTGGAGCGGCGTTTCAAGCAGCAGGATGGCAGCAGCCAGCAGCGGTGTTTTGCGGTTGAATCGCTGTTGTTGATTTGTTGCCGTTGATTCATCCTGTGGATTCGTTTTGATCGTTGTTGCTTTTGCGGATCTATAACAATATATGATAATTTAACAAAATGGGGTGAGTATCTATTGATGTAGAGAAAATAATAACAACAGAATAATATAATTTACATGCTTACCTACCCCGTTGCCGTGTTGCGGGTCACCTGTGTTGCCGTCTGCTCCCGTTGTTGATGCCGTTGATTTGTTGATTCATTGATACGGTCGATTTGTTGATAAGGTCAATTCATTGAGGATACCGTCCATTCGTTGATGCTGACAATTGGTTGATATCCGTTGTTCCTGTTCCATCCTCATGAAAATAAGAAGAAAAACAGAATTTAGGAATACATCATTGGCAATGTAGGATGTAGGCATCATTGTCTCTCTCTCTCTCTCTCTCTTATTTGTACCGTTTGCCACAGATTTGTTGTTGTCGTTTACTGATGATTTGTTGTTGCCGATCAATGCACCAGGGAAGAAATTATTGATGTTGCTGCTGCCGTAGATTTGCAGACTTCTTACCCCTCTATCACAAAAAAACTAGATCTTGATCCTGTTCGTCCGATAACTGTCACGCGACCCAACACGACCCCTTGCAAGCCCTATTTTCATAAAATCGACCCTGTCTTTGTTATGCGCAAGGGCATTTTTTTAAATTCACAATTTTTGTGGTAAAGATTTTCCACCCCCCTCAGGTTGCGACCAAAATTCTCCCCGATGACTCAAAATGTCCATTGATCTCTCAATTTTGACTAAATTGATTTATAAAATCTATTTCTTGCTACCAAACTTTCTAACCTTAACCCAAGATATGAAATAAAATTAATTTCAGAAGTGTTTGTTTGCTATGTTCCCGCGTTGTTTTCTACGGTATGTCACGTCGTGTCTTCTTTCATACCACCGTGCCTTTTCATGCTCGCTCCAATAGCATCATGCTTGTTTTAATGAATTTACGTAGAAATCTATAGCACTACCTTCCTACACAATTTCACCTCCATTATCCCTTTTTCCTTTTTTTGGAACTGTGTTTCAAAAACTGGTCTTTTCGTAGATATGTGTCCGGGTGTGATAGTAGTAGTAGTAGTAATGTAGGTATGATAGTAATGACTTCTGTTGGGGTGGTGAAACGTTTTTTTGTACAATTCATGTCAACAATCATGGAACGGTGTTTCAGAATTCTCTAACCGGAACGGCGTTTCAGGCTTTTGTGTTCAAATCACGTTTAAATTTGAAATCTCGGTGCCAAACTTCCTAACCTTAACCCAAGATATGAAATAAAATTATTTTCAGAAGTGTTTGTTTGCTATGTTTCTGCGTTGTTTCTATGTCACGCCGTTTCTTTTTTCATACCATCATGCCTTTTCATGCTTGATCCAATAGCATCATGCTCATTTTCATCATTTTCATTGAACACCCCCATCAAAACCATTTCTCCCCCTCCCTTCTTCCAATAGAAGAACATGTCACAACCTAGTAAAAATTGCCATCACTTCAAGAATGGTTGTTATACCAAAATTCCCAAATCATTTATTTGTCGTAGCTGCATGTTTTATAAGGGCAAGTCGAAGACATTCACCGGAAGCAGAGAAGATTCTTCTTCACACAAATCATACCGATATGTATCACGAGGCCTGTCACGTCACCTTGATTCAATAGTTTTTTGCCGTGATTTCTATTTAAACCATAACCTAATGGAATTTTAGTCATCTGCCAAAGAAGAATCCACTGCAGTTTGCCATTCCCCTTCACAATATGGCCTGACATTGACCGAGAATGGTCCAATTGTTCCCTCCGCCGCTGTTGCTGCCGCTCACACTAACAAGGTATCCTCTAATGAAACTTTCAACTTAGTTCTAAACAGTCAGGTAGTACACAATTTATTTGTTCCACCAATTGATAGAAATGTAATGGAATCACAGTTGTTTCCTTCAGAAGACAACAGCAACAACGATGACATGGTTATTCATGTGCTCGACATGTTGGACAATTTCCTTCATACTTCAACGTGCCTTCTTTGGTTTTATCTCCGACAAGTGTTTGTAAGTCTGGTGGATTGTTGATGATGACGGTGCTGCGTTTTGGAGAAAATTTGAAGTCATTCTCTTTCTACATATCTTCCCATGTTTCCTCTTTGATTTTTGCTTGATTGCTTTTGCTGGCAATTGCTTTGTTGTTGTTTTGGATCCCATTGCACCGGGTGCCATTCTTGTCTGACAATCGCCGGACTCTGTGCAGATTAGCTGTTGGAGGACAACAACGAATCGATTTGCCGATGGAGTGCGGTTCAGGGTCAAGTTTCTGGAACGGCGTTTCAGATTCAGCTGTCGGGAACGGCAATTCTGACTTTTGCGGCCGCTTCGATAGTTCCTGCTTGCCGCTGTTGCTATCGCTGCCGCTGTTGCTATCGCTGCCGCTTGCCGCTGTTGCTGTTGGTTAGATCGTTCCCGGTTCTGGCTGCTTGAAAATCCACAGAACGTCTGTATCAACGTTTCAGGGTCAAGTTTCTAGAACGGTGTTTCAGATTGAGTTGTCTGGAATGGCAATTCTGACTTGAACGTCTGCTGTATTGGCGTTTCAGGGTCAAGTTTCTGGAACGGCGTTTCAGATTGAGTTGTCTGGAACGGCAATTCGGACTATTGCGGCAGAGCTTCGATCGTTCCTGCTTGCCGCTGTTGCTATCGCTTCCGCTGTTGCTGTTGGTTTGATCGTTCCCGGTTCCGGCCGCTTGAAAATCCCCAGAACGTCTGTATTGGAATTTCAGGGTCAAATTTCTGGAACGGCGTTTCAGATTGAGTTGTCTGGAACGGCAATTCTTGTTGCTGTTGCGGATCGATTGCTGTTGGATCTATTGGTGTTGCGGATCGATTGGTGTTGCAGATCGATTGTTTTTGCTGTTGCCGACGATTGGTGTTGCGGATCGATTGGTGTTGCCGACAATTGCTGTTGCGGATCGATTGGTGTTGCCAAAAATTGCTGTTGCAGATCAATTGCTGTTGCGGATCTCTCGCTGCTGTTGCTCTCGCTGATTCGTTGATTAGTTGCCGGATGAGTCCCACTGATCGATTTGTTGCCATTGTTGCTGTTGCCAATCTATAACAATCTACAATAATTGAAAAAAATTGAGGTGAGTATCTATTAATGTAGAGTAAATGATAACAACAGAATAATATAATCTACGTGCTACCAACCTACACTGTTGGCGTCCGATCGATTTGATGCTGCCAATTTGTTGTTCCGATATTTGCCACACCTACAGGGAAAATTTGCCGCACCTACAGGGAAGAATACGATGATTTGCCACACCATTCACCGCACCTCAATCCAATGTTTCCGATCCGTTCTTTCCGATCCGATCCGTTGTTTCCTATCCGCACCTATGAAAATAATAAGGAAAACAGAAGTGAGGAATACATCATCAGCAATGTAGGATATAGGCATCATTGTCTATGTATCTCACATTGTTCACCGTTTCCTATCCTTTTCATATCCGATCCACCGGTGCCGACCTTTCGCTGTCGTTCTGACGATTGCCGTTGTTGCTGCTGCTGCCGTAGATTTGCACCCTTCTTACTCCTTTCTCACGAAAAACTGGATCTTTATCCTGTTGATATATATACGCAATGGATGCAGATTCATTGATTTCAAGACGTATATGTAAGGCTGCAGTCCAAACAATATCTATCCAGCAATTCCTCTCTTGTCCAATGCCGTCCAATTCTTTTTCCAGCCAAGGCAGTTATTTCAGATTAAAATATCTCGAGCCTGAATTCCCTGCCTACTAGTGATCATTGCTGATCAGTTCAGTGGGATCCCACGTTCTTGGATGGAGTGCTTTATCGTACAAGTAGGGTAAAGCAACTCTGCTCAAGATAAGTTCGGTAAGATTATGAAGGGAAAGAGTATTTTTTGCCTTGCGACAAACACACACACACACACACACACTGTAAAATCACACTGTAAAATCACACTGTAAAATAACTTTTTTGTCGCGAGGTACCGTACATGAAATTCGAATTTTTTTCACTATCTGTGTGAATTTTTTCTTAGTACTGAATCTACACGAAATTTGAATTTTTTTCAGTGTCCCCGTTTGTGTGTGTGTGTGTGTGTGTGTGTTAAAAAAGATTGATACTTAACCTGTGAGATCTAATGCAGTAAATATAGAACAATGAAGAATAATTTGATTTTCTTAATTAAAAATAAGAAGGTTAAGTAAATAAATCGCGCGTCACGCGCGTTTTGAATATAGAATAACAAAGAATAAGTGCGCGCGACGCGCTCAATATAGCCCTTATTTTTTAGTTAATGTTCTCAACCTGTGATACAGTGAGATCTTTCATGTACCGGTGATAGTGAGATTTTTCATGTACCGGTGCTGGTATGGTACAGTACGTACCACATGTGTGATGGTGGTCTTACTGGTAATGAATTTGCGTAGAATTCTACAGCAGTAGCTTTCTACACACTTTTCGTACTAGATAAATACTGGTATTGAGCTTGCGTAGCTTTCTACGATAGTAGCTTTCTACACAAATTTTGTACTAGAAAATTTCTGGTAAAGAATTTGCCTAGCATTCTACGACAGTAGCTTTATACACAATTTTTGTACTAGATACTAATTTCTGGTAACGAATTTGCGTAGCAATCTACAGCAGTAGCTTTCTACACCCTTTTCATACTAGATAATTTCTGGTAATGAATTTGCGTAGCAATCTACAGCAGTAGATTCCTACACAATTTTTGTACTAGATAATTTCTGGTAACAAATTTGAGTAGATATCTACAGCAGTAGGTTTCTACACCGTTTTTGTACTAGATAATTTCTGGTATTGAACTTGCGTAGCAATCTACAGCAGTAGCTTTCTACACCGTTTTCGTACTAGATAATTTCTGGTAACGACTTTGCGTACATATCTACAGCAGTAGGTTCCTACACAATTTTTGTAGTAGATAATTTCTGGTAACAAATTTGAGTAGATATCTACAGCAGTAGGTTTCTACACCGTTTTCGTACTAGATAATTTCTGGTAACAAATTTGAGTAGATATCTACAGCAGTACCTTCCTACACAATTTTGTGTACTAGATAATTTCTGGTAACGACTTTGCGTAGATATCTACAGCAGTAGCTTTCTACACCATTTTTGTACTAGTTAATTTCTGGTAACAAATTTGAGTAGATATCTACAGCAGTAGCTTTCTACATCGTTTTTGTACTAGATAATTTCTGGCAACAAATTTGAGTAGATATCTACAGCAGTTACACCGTTTTCGTACTAGATAATTTCTGGTAACGAATTTGCGTAGAAATCTAAAGTAGTACCTTCCTACACAATTTTGTGTACTAGATAATTTCTGGTAACGACTTTGCGTAGATATCTACAGTAGTAGTAGCTTTCTACACCGTTTTCGTACTAGATAATTTCTGGTAACAAATTTGAGTAGATATCTACAGCAGTACCTTCCTACACAATTTCACCACCGTTATCTCTGGGTGTATTATGATAGTAGTAGTAGTAATGTAGGTATGATAGTAATGACTTCTGTTGTTGGGGTGGTGAAACGTTTTTTTGTACAATTCATGTCAACAATCGTGGAACGGCGTTTCAGGATTCTCTAACCGGAACGGCGTTTCAGGCTCTAATCTGCAATTAGAAAATAAAAAATCAGATACTTTTGGTGATTAGTCCATGAATATTGTTCCTGTTATGGATAAGATGAATCATGAAAGAAACAGAAGTGACTTATCTGTCATAGTTTGTGCGTCACCACCTAATAAGTGCATTTGGGTCCTGGATTTGGAGGAAGAATACACACTAATTTGCAATTAGAAATTTGAAATTCAGATATTTTAGGTGATTCGTCAATGAATATTGTTCCTGTAATGGATAAGATGAATCGTGAAAGAAACAGAAGTGAGTTATCTGTCATAGTTTGTGTGTCACCACCTAATGAGTGCATTTGGGTAATGGATTTGGAGAAAAAATGCACACTAATTTGCAATTAGAAATTAGAAAACCAGATAATTTTTGTAATTAGTCCATGCATATTGTTCCTGTTATGGATAAGATGAATCATGAAAGAAACAGAAGTGACTTATCTGTCATAGTTAGTGTGTCACCACCTAATAAGTGCATTGGGGTACTGGATTTGGAGGAAAACTACACACTAATTTGCAATTAAACATTAGAAAATCACATATTATAGGTGATCAGTTCATGAATATTGTTCCTGTGGTAATGGATAAGCTGAATCATGAAAGAAACAGAAGTGAGTTTTGTGTGATAGTATCTGTGTCACAAACTAATGAGTGCATTTGGGTACTAGATTTGGAGAAAAAATGCACACTAATTTGCAATTAAAATTAGAAAATCAGATAATTTTTGTGATTAGTTCATGCATATTGTTCCTGTTATGGATAAGATGAATCATGAAAGAAACAGAAGTGACTTATCTGTAATAGTTAGTGTGTCACCACCTAATAAGTGCATTGAGGGACTGGATTTGGAGGAAAAATACACACTAATTTGCAATTAGAAATTAGAAAATCAGATATTTTGGGTGATTAGTCAATGAATATTGTTCCTGTAATGGATAAGATGAATCATGAAAGAAACAGAAGTGAGTTATCTTTCATAGTTTGTGTGTCACAAACTAATGAGTGCATTTGGGTACTAAATTTGGAGAAAAAATGCACACTCATTTGCAATTTCAAATTAGAAAATCTGATACTTTGGGTGATTAATCCATGAATATTGTTCCTGTTATGGATAAGATGAATCATGAAAGAAACAGAAGTGAGTTATCTGTAATAGTTAGTGTGTCACCACCTAATAAGTGCATTTGTGTACTGGATTTGGAGGAAAAATACACACCAATTTGCAATTAAAATTTAGAAAATCAGATATTTTGGGTGATCAATAGTCAATGAATATTGTTCCTGTAATGGATAAGATGAATCATGAAAGAAACAGAAGTGAGTTGTCTGTGATAGTTTGTGTGTCACCACCTAATGAGTGCATTTGGGTACTGGATTTGGAGGGAAAATACACACTAATTTGCAATTAAAAATTAGAGAATCAGATATTTTGGGTGATTACTAGTCAATGAATATTGTTCCTGTTATGGATAAGATGAATCATGAAAGAAACATAAGTGAGTTATCTTTTATAGTTTGTGTGTCACCACCTAATGAGTGCATTTGGGTAATGGATTTGGAGGGAAAATACACACTAATTTGCAATTAAAATTAGAAAATCAGATATTTTGGGTGATTACTAGTCAATGAATATTGTTCCTGTTATGGATAAGATGAATCATGAAAGAAACAGAAGTGAGTTATATGTGATGTTTGGTGTGTCACCACCTAATTAGTGCATTTGGGTACTGGAATGAGAGGGAAAATACACACTAATGTGCAATTGAAAATTAGAACATCTGATATTTTGGGAGATTAATCCATGAATATTGTTTCTGTTATGGATAAGATGAATCATGAAAGAAACAGAAGTGAGTTATCTGTAATAGTTAGTGTGGCACCGACTAATAAGTGCATTGGGGGACTGGATTTGGAGGAAAAATACACACTAATTTGCAATTAGAAATTAGAAAATCAGATATTTTGGTTGATTGGTCAATGAATATTGTTCCTGTAATGGATAAGATGAATGATGAAAGAAACAGAAGTGAGTTTTGTGTGATAGTTTGTGTGTCACCACCTAATGAGTGCATTTGGGTAATGGAATTGGAGGAAAAATACACACTAATTTGCAATTAAAAATTAGAAAATCAGATATTTTGGGTGATTAATCCATGAATATTGTTCCTGTTATGGATAAGATGAATCATGAAAGAAACAAAAGTGAGTTATGTTTGATAGTTTGTGTGTCACAAACTAATGAGTGCATTGGGGTACTGGAATGGGAGGAAAAATAAACACCAATTTGCAATTAGAAATTAGAAAATCAGATATTTTGGGTGATTAATCCATGAATATTGTTCCTGTTATGGATAAGATGAATCATGAAAGAAACAGAAGTGACTTATCTGTCATAGTTTGTGTGTCACAAACTAATGAGTGCATTTGGGTACTGGAATGGGAGGAAAAATACACACTCATTTGCAATTAAAAATTAGAAAATCAGATATTTTGGGTTATTAATCCATGAATATTGTTCCTGTTATGGATAAGATGAATGATGAAAGAAACAGAAGTGAGTTTTGTGTGATAGTTTGTGTGTCACCACCTAATGAGTGCATTTGGTACTGGAATGGGAGGAAAAATACACACTCATTTGCAATTATAAATTAGAAAATCAGATATTTTGGGTGATTACTCAATGAATATTGTTCCTGTAATGGATAAGATGAATCATGAGAGAAACAGAAGTGAGTTATCTATGATAGTTTGTGTGTCACCACCTAATGAGTGCATTTGGGTCCTGGATTTGGAGGAAAAATACACACCAATTTGCAATTAGAAATTAAAAAATCAGATATTTTGGGTGATTAGTCAATGAATATTGTTTCTGTTATGGATAAGATGAATCATGAAAGAAACAGAAGTGAGTTATCTGTGATAGTTTGTGTGTCACCACCTAATGAATGCATTTAGGTACTGGATTTGGAGGAAAAATACACACTAATTTGCAATTAGAAATAAGAAAATCAGATATTTTGGGTTATTAGTCAATGAATATGTTCCTGTTATGGATAAGATGAATGATGAAAGAAACAGAAGTGAGTTTTGTGTGATAGTTTCTGTGTCACAAACTAATGAGTGCATTTGGGTACTGGAATGGGAGGGAAAATACACACTAATTTGCAATTAAAAATTAGAGAATCAGATATTTTTGGTGATCGGTCAATGAATATTGTTCATATCATGGATAAGATGAAAGATGAAAGAAACAGAAGTGAGTTATATGTGATGTTTGGTGTGTCACAAACTAATGAGTGCATTTGGGTATTGGATTTGGAGGAAAAATATTGGGTTATGACTCTCAAAGTTTTTGGTGCCGTGCATGAATATATTTCTCATGACTCATCTGATGCATATTGGGAACAACATTGCCACATATAATGCTGAAAATGTTGTGGTTTGTGTCTTCAAATGACACACAAGCGGGTATTTTTGTTGCAAATCCAGGGCACAAACTGACTTATTGGGTAATGACTTACAAAGTATCCGGTCCAGGCCATGAATGATTTTTTCATGACTCCTATGATGCATATTGATAACAATATTGCCCCACAGATTGCTGAAACTGTTGTGGTTTGTCTCTCCAAATGGCACACAAGAGAATATTATTGGTGCAAATCCAGGGCACAAAATGACTTATTGGGTAATGACAAGCAAAGTATGAGGTCAAGTCCATAATAGGAAGAGCATTTACTTTGTATAATCCAATCACCAAAAACGTACTTTAATGAGTGTCAAATGAAAATAATTCATAAGTTGTTTAATTGAAATGGAGGTGCTGTTTTTTTATGATTCTCAGACAAAAGAATGGTGCAGATATTACCAGTACTACTAGTTGTAGCTAATATTGCATGCAAAAAGGTACATAGTTGGGTACTGTGCAAAAAGTGTACAAGGTAGGTACCATACTGACCCAAGGGAGTTTCGAACCACTGACTGGCTACCAGATTCTACAGATGGGTTGGGGATTTAGATACATAACTTTTGTGTAATCACAATTTCCTCTTTGAAAAAATTATGGCGCGGGAGGGGTGGCGTGCAGTTGTACATGCTTTACTTATAGAAAATAAAGGCCGTGCACAAGCCAGGCACATGGAAGAAGTCAGGGTCCATAGCACACACAACACACACAAAACCACACACACATGAAAAACTGTATACACACGGAACCACCACACAAAACGCAACACATGCTTCTTGGTTGGCACAGTTTTTTTTAAGCAGGAAAAATGAATGTTGTTCGACAGTCACAAACAACAGAACAACGGAACAACCGAACAACAAAGAAGAAACAATAGTCAGTGACAATAACAGCAATTTGTTGGAGATTCTATTTGTTTCTGATCTTTCTTTCTTTTATTTTTATTTTTATTTTTATTGAAACGGAACAACAATCAAACAAGCCAACGAGGGAAAGAACGACACTCAAAATGGAACAACGAATTTAAAAAAAAGAAATGAAAGAATGGAACAACAGAACAACAGCAGTGAGTGACAACGACGACAATTTGTTGGAGATACTATTTATTTCTGATCTTTCTTTCTTTCTTTCATTTTTATTTTTATTGAAACAGAACAACAATCAAACAAACCAACAAAGGAAAGGAGGGCACTTAAAACAGAACAACCAATGAAACAGAACGGAACAATGGGACAGAACGACAGAATGGAACAACAAAAAAGTTCACACACAAAAAATGCACACACACGGAAAACTGTACATACCCCAAATCAAAACCACACAAAAAGCAACACATCCTTCTTGGTTGGCACGGTATTTTAAAAAATGAAAAGCACGGAAACAACGGATCGGCAATGAAAGAAAACAACGAGAAACACTAGTGAGTGACAATGACAGCAATTTGTTGGAGATTCTATTTGCTTCTGATCTTTCTTTCTCTTATTTTTATTCTTCAGGAACGACAAACCAACAAAAGGACATAAGAAGGACAAAGGGATGAAATGGAATGACAAAATGGAACAATCAAACAGAACAGAACAGCGGAGCGAGGCAAGTGTTCGCTAGATTGTGCAAGAAGGTACAAACATTAAGAGAAGATCCGGAAAGGGGTAAAAATTTGGAGAAAATGATGCTGGAAAGATTCAAGTCAGAAAACAATTCTACCGGTACTGTATCAAAAGATGGTGGCACTGTTGCCAGTAGTCTTGCTGAAGAGGAAAATGAGGATGACAACTATATTGATCCTGTATTGATGCAATTGCTTGGCCAAATGGAGGAAGTTTAGGCATTGTTGTCAAAATTGTTAGTGTTCATTGTGTAAGTCCATTCACTAATTTGACGCGGGTTGGTTCACACCTACAACACGGGTAAATCTTTGGGGAGAGTGATTAGGGTAAAAGGTACATATTATACATACATTGCATACCATGGTTGCAAATAGTAGATTGTGTGACACAAATGACTTAAATGTACGAAAAGATGTACTCATACCTATCATACATATTTTGCACATAATACTACTAGACAAATTCTTGACCCAAATAATTCAACTGTAGTGGTAGGTAGTCGCAAGCGATGGTGTTAAATTTTAAGGGTTATGTGTTGCGAGCACTAATGTTAAATTTTACTGGTTGCAAGTCATGACCTTGCGTATTTAATTTTAGTAGGTGTGATTTGCGAACGTACGCGTAGGTGATATTAAAAATTAATAATAAGTATTCATGACCCAAGGAAAAAAATAATCGCGAACCAGGGATTGAGAGTTAGAAAAATGAGCATGATACGAAGCTACCAAATTACAGGGGGGGCTTGGTTGTGAGTCATGACCTTACGTATTTAATTTTAGTAGGTGTGATTCGCGAGCGTACGGGCAGGTTATATTAAAAATTAATAATAATTATTCATGACCCAAGGAAAAAAATAATCGCGAACCAGGGATTGAGAGTTAGAAAAATGGGCATGATACGAAGCTACTGAATCACAGGGGGGGCTCGTGTTAAAATTACACACTGTTGTTACTCTAAAATATAAGGGCTCTATAACCTGTTGTTACTCTAAAAATCGACCGAAAGGTATAGGATAATTGAAATTTAAAGAGATGTGAGCTCAGAGAGAGGCTCTTATTTTTACTGTGTATTTTACTGTATTCAACCGGTATCCCTGTGTTAGTGTTGTATGTAGGGATGTCTAAACCGGTCGTCGATCATGTGTAATTCGTCATAAGACAGAGAAAACATGGTATGACCTAAATGTCTGGATACTTGAAGTCATTTTTATCTCTGGAGGAGTATAAGTAACTTTTCAAGTGTAGAATGGATATAATTCCTGTAGAACGTACGTAAGTAGGGTACGTGTATTTTTGACCGACAGCACACACAAGCAAGGGTTGCGAAAGTACCTTGCGAGGAAGAAAAAAAAGGGTTGCGGGACAGTTATCGGACTTACTTTCCACCGGTCTGCTGATCTATTATCACAGAAGGTGATGGTGAAGAACAACTATGAAAAGGAAGCAAAGAGACAAAAGAAGAAGTAGTAGTCATCGTTGTCGTCGTTGTCGTCATTGTTGATCCTGTTTGATGAACAATTTTCTATGTTCGAAAACCTCGACAACAGCAAGTATTGCTTCAAATTCACCATCCCTTGCTATTTCTGTGCGACAAACGTGCAATTTTGTTGCAGTCTTTGGTGTTTTCAAGGCAGGGGCGACGTTTGAGTTGAGAACTCAAAAAAATTGCAAAACACAATGGACCCAATGTATGAAAATTGCCAGATTTCTGCCAAAATTAGCCAAAAATACCCAACTACCTAAATTTCACTTAGGTTCCCTCTGTACGGAAATCCACATTTTAGAGAACGTGTGCAACCCCTATTAACCTGTATACCATTGGAAAGCTTATTTAAAGAGGTATACAAATCTGTTGTTTGTTTTTGTTTCTTTTGAAGTCAGAGGGGCATGGTATATAGAAAACGTTCTCTTCATTACTGAATGTGAATAAAGGAATTATGTTTCAACAATTTTGAAACTTCGCGCAGTGACAGCGCGCATGCCCAGTCACCCATAAACCACATTTCAAAATGTTGCAACCTCAAATAAAAATATGTGTGCCCGGAATAACCAAGTCACGTTTGAAATAACTTCTACTCAGTACCAGTACCAATACATAGCAATGTAGGAACAAGTACTACTCTTAGTACTGTGATCAGCCTATTTTTGGCTCCAATTCATATCCACACTCTTGGATGAATTAAAAAATCATAACATCACAAATAACTCACTTCTGTTTCTTTCATGATTCATCTTATCCGTAGCAGGAACAACATTCATGGACAAATCACAAAAACTGTCTGATTTTTGGATATCTCATTGCAAATTAGTGTGTATTTTTCCTCCAAATCCAGGACCCGAATGTACTCAATAGTTGGTGACACACAAGCTATCAGTTCTTTCATGATTCATATTGTCCATAACAGGAACAGTATTCATGGACAAATCACAAAAAATATCTGATTTTTGAATTTCTAATTGCAGACTAGTGTGCATTTTTCCTCCAAATCCAGGACCCCAATGTACTCCTCATTAGGCGGTGACACAGAAGCTACCACAGATAACTCACTTCTGTTTCTTTCATGATTCAACTTATCCATAGCAGGAACATATTCATAGTAAAATCACAAAAGATGTCTGATTTTTGAATTTCTAATTGCAACTTAGTCTGTATTTTCCCTCCAAATTTAGGAACCAAATGCACTCATTAGGTGGTGACACAAAAGCTACCACAGATAACTCCCTTCTGCTTCTTCCATGATTCATCTTATCCATAACAGGAACAACTTTCGTAGTAAAATCACAAAAGATGTCTGATTTTTGAATTTCTAATTGCAACTTAGTCTGTATTTTCCCTCCAAATTTAGGAACCAAATGCACTCATTAGGTGGTGACACAAAAGCTACCACAGATAACTCCCTTCTGCTTCTTCCATGATTCATCTTATCCATAACAGGAACAACTTTCGTAGTAAAATCACAAAAAATGTCTGATTTTTGAATTTCTAATTGCAAATTAGTCTGTATTTTTCCTCCAAATTCAGGACCCAAATGCACTCATTGGGTGGGGACAAAGAAACTATCAGAGATACCTCACTTCTGTTTCTTTCATGATTCATATTGTTCATAACATGATCAACATCCATAGTGAAATCACAAAAACTATCTGATTTTTGGATATCTCATTGCAAATTAGCACGTATTTTAAAACAAAACCAGGACCCCAATGTACTCCTCATTAGGTGGTGACACAAAAAATATCAGAGATATCTCACTTCTGTTTCTTTCATGATTCATATTGTCCACAAGCAACAATATTCATGGACAAATCACACAAAATGTCTGATTTTTGAATTTCTGATTGCAGACTAGTGTGTATTTTTCCTCCAAATCCAGGACCCCAATGTACTCCTCATTAGGCGGTCACACAGAAGCTACCACAGATAACTCACTTCTGTTTCTTTCATGATTCATCTTATCCATAACAGGAACATATTCATAGTGAAATCACAAAAGATGTCTGATTTTTGAAATTTCTAATTGCAAATTAGTACGTATTTTTTAAAAAAATCCTTGACTCCAAGGTACTCCTCATTAGGTGGTGACACAAAAAATATCACACATAACTCACTTCTGTTTCTTTCATGATTCATCTTATCCATAACAGGAACAATATTCATGGACTAATCACACAAAATATCTGATTTTCTAATTTCTAATTGTAGATTTGTGTGTATTTTCCCTCCAAATCCAGTACCCAAATGCACTCATTAGTTTGTGACACACAAGCTATCACAGATAACTCACTTCTGTTTCTTTCATGATTCATTTTATCCATAACAGGAACAATATTCATTGACAAATTAAAAAAAAAAAAGATTTTTGAATTTCTAATTGCAAATTAGTGTGTATTATTCTTTTATGTGCTACTGGTATTAGTAGTACTACTTGGTACGTACTTGATGGTCTGTCCCTTTTCAATTTTTTATGGTCTGTCCTTTTTTCGTTTCTGGCTGGTGCACGCATGCGCGCGCAGGGATAGCCTTAGCGGAGTTTCAAAATGGGGTGAAAAGCTGTTATTTTAATTAGATAAAAAATAGATGGCTCTCTTTTTGCAGGAGTTGATCTCTAGAACCAGACATTGCATGGTAATTCTGAACAAAAATCCTAACAATAGAGACGTCCAGCTGTTTGAAGTTATGCTCAGAATTACTGGGTGATGTCTGGTTGTTGACATCAACTCCTGCAAAAATCGCCATGCGTGAATGGAGGGAACCTAAGTAAAATTTAGGTAAGTAATAAAAAACCCTTCTCTGTGTTATTCCACACAAGTATGAGTGATACATTGTTACTTTAGTTGAGATTGATGCTCTTTCATTGACTCCACTAGCAAGAACTCCGGCAACGACCGTGTCATCAGGTAAAAAAAAAATCGAAAAAAGTGTGTACGCATAGACGTTTTTTAGAGGACAATTAAGGGATAGTCTGTTTACTTTGCCAATGTATGTGTTGCAGGATCCTGTGCTATATATTGTAATCCATTTTTTCACGCCTTGAAACATTTTTTGACTCTTCTTACTTACCACATGCCAACAATACAAACCTAGACATATGTACAAATGCCAACACTCGATGCTTGATCTCCATTGAGAATTTCATTCCCGTACCTGATCATATTCTCACATGTTCCAGTCGGTGAGATGTCTGTGATTCCTTCCCCTGTAACAGCATGACATTTCTTTGTCATCACACTTATTGCATTTCCAACATTCAAATGCTCCCAATTTTCTACCAATTGAAACATCATGATCATCAACCTCCAGTTGTATACCTAAAGATGAAGTGCTAAAAACTCTTTCTGAAATATCAACAAAAGTGATTTTACCAACCTCTCACCACATTGATTTTTTGCTTTCCTGTATGATTACAGAAGTTTTCACGTTGAACTGATTGTTCTCAGTTCAAAAGCAATTTCATCAAATATACTCAATATGCAAGAGTCAAATAAATCCATTTCATCAAACTGAAAGTCTTCTTCTCTATGTTTATGTTTATAAGCATCCTCTAAGAAAGTTGACTGTGGTTCATGTGTTACTCTCCCAAGCGATTCTAATTGTTTTGATGAATTCAAACTGTTATGGGTGTTCTAGATGTTCTGTAGCAACATCTTATGACTCTCCTTTAATCTTCCACTATGCAGTAATTTTTGGAAATAAGGTAAATATTCATTGTTTACTTGAAGATCTGTCAACTTCCTGAATGGGGGGAAAAGAAAACAGGCATTCCTTGCATACTCTTCCATTGCAATTTTTACTTTCACTTGTTCCATATTGTCCATATCTGCATTAAAGTAAGTTATGTTGTGACCTTTGAAAGAAGGAGTAGAATGGAATCAAGATAAGATACTGAATCGAGTTTTGGCTCTTTCTTTTCTCTGCAAAACTGCCATTCTCCTGGGGGATGTCCTTCTATTTATCTTAAATTCTGTTTGGTTTTTAAATTTTGAGAGATAACCAGCAACTTTCAACACATATATTGGTATCTGTTCTTCCCCTTTTAATGACTTAACCATCATTTATACTTTCTGTCTCAAAATTTCTCAGTACTAAATTAGAGAAGACATCTGAGAATTCAAATCTTGTGTGATTTCTTGTAAGATATGCTGACATTGGAGCTGATGTAACATTCTCTTGAGTAACTTTATAAAATGCATTAAGGATCAATCTCAATCCCTCTCTTTCATGCAGGATTTCATCATTTTCATCCTCATTTCTTCCAGCATTTCCATCTGCCTCTCCTTCAGCAGCGTTATCATCAACACTTGTTGGATATGAAGACCCTCTGCCAGCATTGCCTTGCTCCTCTTTCTGCCTTTGAGCAACTTGTGCCAATATCAACAACAGCATTTGTTTCGACCTGAAAAAACTTTACAAAGTACATCTCAGATACTTTGCTATTTTGTTAAGCACAGACATATTTACATAACCAATTTTGAGAGTTATTTTAAAAAAATGTGTTTGTTTTGAATATCATATTACATAGAAGTGTTAATGATACTCTCTGAAATCAGTAAACATAAACATACAAAGAAACAAATGGCATAGTAGATAACCAATTTGAATAGCTATTCAAAATCAAATTTGTGTTCATCTCAAATGTTTTACTTTACTTAGTGTTACACCAACATTATTAGTAAACACAAACATTCAGAGAGACAAACAACATAATTTATGTTGACTTAAGTCTGAAGTACAGGCTAACACACAAGTTAAACAGTATCATCTTGGATACTATAAAAAGCGGTACTGAAAAACAGGTACGCTTTTCAGAAACCATACATGGTATGCAATCTCATTAATTGAAAGCACTATGTAGATATATATGTATTGTAGGCCCAAGTTGCCCACAAATGCTGGTAAAAACTATTATGAAGTCAGACATGTTTTTCAGAAACCACATGCACTAGTGGATGTTTTCAGAAATGATGTGCATTAGTACATGAAGTCTCATTAATACCAAGCACATTGTTGAGCACACACAAAGTTATTGTGGGTACAAAACTAAGTGATAAAATAAGGCATGCATTTCAAAAATGTTATACATACACCATGGAATATCATAGATCAAAAGCGGATGAACCAGCCTAAGACTAGAACAGAGTTGAACATACACCATGGTTTATCTTAGATCTAAAGGGAACAAATCAGCACGAGTCTAGAATTGAATCAAAGTTTTCAAGCAGAAGTAAACCTATGCCGAAGCTGCTGTTGGTCTATAATAAAGGTATAGCCCTATACTACTTTGTAACACAAATAGATCAAAAGGGGATGAACCACCAGCCCGAGACTAGAACAGACTCAAACATAGACCATGGTATATCTTAGGTCAAAAGAGAACAGACCGGCACAAGACTAGAACAGAATCAAACATAGACCATGGTATATCTTAGATCTAAAGGGAACACACTAGCAGAGACTAAAACAGAATCAAACATAGACCATGGTATATGTTAGATCTAAAGGGAACAGACCAGCATGAGACTAGAACAGAATCAAACATAGATCATGGTATATGTTAGATCTAAAGGGAGAACCCGCATAAGTCTAGAACTGAATCAGAGTTTTCAAGCAGAAGTAAACATGTGTCAAAGCTGCTGTGGGTCTATAATAAAGGTATCATCCTATACTCTTATGTAACGCATATGAAATTTATGTACAAAAAAAGTAACCCACACAGCAAGGTCATAATATGAAAAATTTAAGCTGTCAAAGAGAGATATCAATCTGGAACACATTACCTCTTTCCACTATGTTCAAATTGCAAGCATAATTTGCATCAATGATACAAGGACCAAGAACTAATAATTTGATGATTTTTCCCAAGTATACTCAACACTTTTGCTTTGCAAAACAAACATTTTCTAGGACCGAAAACGCGACTGCAATCTGCATTTGTTGTATTCAAATTAACTTCAAGTTCAGATAACTTCTACAGAGTGTGACAAACAATGACAACATCATCTGCTTTAATACCAGCACTATGACCAGAAGTTGGAAATGATTTTTTTATCCTTTGTAGTCATGACAATATGTGTTTGTTAGATACACATATACTATAAACACCAGGTGTGACAGTACAAGAGCAATGGTATTGACGGCAGCTTTCCCAAGACATGAAGACATTGCCTGTCAGCTGAATGTAAACCCCTATCTTAGGCAACAACAAGTATGTTGTCCCTGGAGCCAGCTGAAGAGGGCACATGACATGGAACAATCATCAAGATCTAAATGCATAGCATTTGTTCAATCTTCAGATGCGGCAAAGAATGGGTGAACATAAACCTTCATTTCCTTTCCAGCATTAAACACATGAACACAATGATGCTTCTTCATACACTTTATATCCCAGTTATAAACATTATTAACAACTGTTTTCCTGGCAATGCTGTCAAAAGGAATCACAACCTCCCTCAATTTCCTCTGTGACACACTCATACCTTTCCCGCTTAACTTGTAAAAAGTACTTGTTGAAGAGACAAAGTCCATGCACTTTCCAGCACCAACCATCCTTCCACCCTCACCCACTCTCCTTCTCACAGCAGTATGGTTGCAAAGCAACCATTTCACACCATCATAGCGTGCAGGTGCAAGCTTCTGATGGCATTACAGTGAGGTAGTGCACATAGACATTACCAGCAGTACTGAAAGCATAACCGCTTGGAGCCAATGTCACAATCTTGTAGCTTTCCTCAGATGTCTTGTTGGTAGGTGGACAAAGGGCATGCTTCCAACTATTGTGGAGATTACCATGTAGCATTTGGTTCTTCTTGCAGTAAACCAAGTTGTTCACCCGACCATTCCTTCCACCCTTCCAGGTCTCTTCAAGAGACCTTCAGCCTCTTCAACAGAAGTATACGCACCATGATACAACTGTGGAATAATTACTTCATTTGACTGCAGAGTCTCAGCCTGGATGATTATATGAAGGTGGAGACATTAATTAATGCAGATTTAGTATGGGTTTTTAGAGTCGCTGCAAAATATACTATTATGAGTGAAACAGGAGGGTATGTATATCGATGAGTGCTTTAGAATAATTCTAAACTTAAAAAAAAATCAATGCGACGAGGACTTCATGTACAAAAATTCTACCCCATACTGTGCAGTAGACTTGATGTACAAAAATTCTACCACATACTACTGTACACAGAATTCAGAATCTAGTACTACTGAGTCACACAGAATCTAAATTCTGTAAGAGTACTGGTACTACTGACTCACACACCTAATTTCTTTTTTCTGACAAAGAAGGCCATGGGAGATAGTCGTCGTTGACAACAACTCCATCTCGCCTGTTCAAGAGTCAATTAGTAATGCTATATTTTCTGGGAGTCAATCACTACCAATATTCTTTACACGTAGTAGTAGAACTTGGTGTGAAACACAGCGTGGATAGTAGGTGATCAAGAGTACTACTAGTTTGGATCTCTGTGGTCGCCTACAAATATGACATATGCCAACACCAGTGTTACCTGGCTTCTTTTCACTGAACCAAAGCAATGTCAGGATAAAGTATTAGTAGTCCTACTATCGAGAGTGAACTGGACTACTAGCATGGACGACAATTGAATCATGATTGATGTGCTGTAGTACTGGAGGGGGTGGTACGGTAGTACTCGTACTACCTTTGGGAGAAAAAGGATTTTTTAATGTTCAATATGTTCTTGTGCGCCACTGTCCAACTACTAGTGTAATATATCAATCTAATAACGGAACTAGTAGTAGTAGCAGCAGTAGGGCTACATTTCGCTGAATCCAATGGCAGGGCTTGTTCTGCCACTCTTAGGAATGGATAAAAGTGGTGTGAGAGCATACTGAATAAAAACATGTAGAACTAGTCTGAGACAGTAACAAGAGTTTGAAGCACGGAACCATTACTCCCAAACCAAATACTGGGAAATCAGTGCCTTTTGGTGCTAGATGGTGAGCTTCCTGTGAAAAGTTACTAAATATTTCCTTTCTAGAATTTTCCATTACAAATGAAAACGGAGGAGAAGTATGATGTTTTCAATCAAAATTTCCTTCAGCGCATGGGCTAGTACCTAGTAGAGATCCCTCGCAAAAGAGGCAATTGAGTGAATTTTGTTTGGCTCTGGCAATATTATTTATGATGCCGTAGAAAATTTATTTGCATTCACAACTACTAGCAAACATCACCTGTTCTTGTTTCGTTTGGGGAAGAACTAGGCATCCTATAAATGAGATAAGAGTTCAGGTTCAATTTTAACGCTTTTCAAATGACAGGTTATGAGCTTCTGCATTTGTGTGGGTTTTTCTGTGTAACTCAAATAAAATGCCCCCCCCCCCCACACACACCCAGAATAATTCTTAAAACAGCAACTCTTAGAATAAGTTTTTTTCAAATGAGATGTTTCCAGACTGTTCCATTCAGCGCTTTTTGACTTATGGGCATTTGATAGCACTGTAGCAATCATTCTGATGTTGTTACGGCTTGCTTCGCATAGAAACTGGTAGGCAAAGAAGAACACCAAGTTCTCAAAAGAGGATGCCATACCAACCATCAAAAAGAGGGCCGTTGTAGACCCTTTTGCAAATCATTTCCATATTTTCTCAATATATCTTCATTGGTGCATGTTGTTGAAAACCACCTATTTAGAGGACAAGAAGCAGCAACAACTATTGAAAGTAAAATGAACTACACTAAATCTAGCCTAACGGGACTGTCTAGAGTCAATTATTTCTCTTTGACTATGTGAGAAAAATGAAGATGCCAATGAGATTAAAGGTGAAATATGCCACAAATCATATCTATTGCTTATCATTCACAGGTACAGTATTTGCAAAACAAATCAGGATCCGCAGGTTGGTTGATATTTATTTGCAAAAAAACACCGATGAAGGAAACATGCAGAAACGCATACACCACAGAAGAGATGTGATTTGCAAACATTTCATCAAGAGATTTTGCCACCTGCAAAAAATTGATTTGTGAATTGCAGCTAACAATGCAGCCTGTTTGTACTCATTATTTTCTCAAAGCAGCCAAGTGCCAGCAACATTTCTAAATAGGAGGGTATCTTTGATGCATTCAATCATGTGCTAAGAGAAATAGTTAATCTAACAGTAGTTACACGTACGATATTTTGAGCTGAACATTTTGTTCTATCATCTCTGCTTCTGTGTGAGTAGACTCAGATCAAACAGTATTATTGATACGGTACTCTTTTCCGTCCTCCTTCTTGTTTCTTAGACTTAGATCACATATCATTTCCTTGTTAACCCCATCCTCACAAAATAACCAATGCAACAAAATCAATTTATGTCTGCTAAATATTTTTTCATTATACTGTTGTGATACAATTTCTTGTTATATTAATATTTTATGCACAATAGATCTATGAACAATACACCATATCTGGATAAGGATACCAATCTGAGAAGAGTACCTTCTCTACTATTGGAAACAGTAGCAACAAGCAATCAAGTTGATGGTCAGATACACATTATGACAAACCTTTTGCTACTATGAAGTACTACTTTATATTATCAAGACATCTCCTGGTTTCTAACACAATATTTTTGTAATAGCCATCATCACCACATTTGTCAATGAAATTGCAGGAATCTAATAATGAACAATGCACGAGACCAAAATATCTTGGTACTTGAAGTTATTTGTTTATCTCTTGAGGAGTATAAGTAGCTTTTTATGTGTAGAACAGATATATGCGTGTGAAAGTCAGTAGAAGACACACTACATGTAGTATGCCTGTATTTTTAGCCAACAACATAATGAACATTTGTAAATGGAGTTACAAAGTGATATGGCTTGACTGTTTGTATTGCTTCTTCAGTATTCAGTCCTGATTGGAATGTAAGATTGTTTCAAGTTCCTCTACCGCACTGTAATAAGTCCAAGTTAGTATGCCTAAGTCTGGTCTGGCTTCTTTTCAAGCTTTGTTCACCCTCCTTCAGTAGTTGTCTGAATGGGCTCCATCTGAATCACAAACAACTGTACCCAATGATGATAGATCAACTATTGTATAAGCTTGACTTGCCGGTACTGCCAGTTAATTTGAATTCCATGTGTACCGGGAAAATTTGACATTCCTGGGCCTGGAAGGAGTTTTAATTGCTGGGGTGGACACTTGTTGGGAATTCTGTAGTTGGTTGTTATGACAGTAAAAAACTCCATAGTTTGCACACAAGATGGGTTGGTTGACATAGTTGACTCAGATGACAAGACTAAGTCAGGTCCAGAGAATTTGACTACTTTGACTCCAATTCTTTAACCTGATTCTCAACTCCAATCAGATTTTCTTTTGGGATCTGTCTGATTTTATTAAATTCCTTTTGTACGTACGCGAAAACTACAGTACTCAAAATTACGTACGTACATTCCTACGTAACTTACAGTACTGTAGCTGGAATGATACAATACTACGAGTCGAAGTGCACCTTCAGTGCTTGGAATAATGAGACTCAAAGGTTATGTTTCCTCTCTGTGAGATTGGAGTACGATCAAACCAGAGGTGCAATTGTCATTCTGACACCCAAATTTGATACTTAGTGATCGAACAACAGTCATTCTTACGATTGAAGTTCGATACTTAGTAATTGAAGAAGAACACACACTAGAGGTCTGCACATGCAATCTCTTGTTAAGTGTGCTGTTTTCAAGAAAAGATAGCAGAGGTTTGAAGCGCTTGTTCTCGAACTTGTTCTCTGCTGTATAAAATGTGCTGTATTAGCAGCAGCACGTATATTCGACGTGCTGTATTAGCGGCAGCACGTACGATCTTCAAGAGAGATACTTGCTCTCCAGCAAGGATCATCTCTTTATCTCATACTTTTAGATTATTTGATTATTCAACCTTAAACCTTGCATCGGTAGCCATGCCTCCCATTGTAGAACTACAAGCCTAAGATCTATCTGACTGTGTCGAACGCCGATAGTTAGAATAGATCTGATTGGACTACTAGCGTTCAATCGTAGTGGATATCAGAGAAATATTAGACCACAACAGACCGGCACCTCAACCGGCCTGCAGCTACAGCTCCTGTTGCTCTTCTATGCCTTTGGAATGATCAGCTCAACAGCCACTTTCAAAAGGAAATTAACAGATTTGGGGGTAGAATCACTGATTGAAATTTGACTAATTCGATTAGTCTGAACCTTGCCCCTAAACCAGACATATCCCAAACGGAAAGTCTGATCGGGGGGC
The DNA here is from genome assembly GCA_037355745.1 of Pseudo-nitzschia multiseries. NCBI lineage: Eukaryota > Bacillariophyta > Bacillariophyceae > Bacillariales > Bacillariaceae > Pseudo-nitzschia > Pseudo-nitzschia multiseries. The sequence goes on along the minus strand of CM074790.1, from coordinate 5,280,152 downwards.
AGGGTTCCTCTTCAACAATTGACTAACTTGATTGGTCCAAACCTTGGCCCTGATCAGATGTCTGTTCTGAAATATGTCTGAATTGGGGGTAGGTCCATTTTCAACCCTGACTTCTTTGATTGGTCTGGCTTGATAAAGCAGACATTTTCTTGGTTGACTAGAATTCTTTTCCAAGAAATCTGAGTCAGAATTTGATGACACAGGTAGCCAGGCATCCAACCTCCTAGTTCAACTTCAGTATTCACAAGAGAAGGATTTCTGTGTCAAGTTCAAACGACTGACCAGCATGAGACTACTAGTCTGTCTCCCTTTGGGTTTCTATGATCTTGGTGCTGTAGAAGCAACCATAATTCCCTGTGAACAGAAGAACACGGAGACAGAAAAGCTTTCTCTTGCTGACACTGTTGATAAAACCTCTGTAAATAGCATGTACTAGTAGTATCTCCGAAAATTCCCTGGGATGCTGGGTGGGTGGGTAGAACTACTACTACTACTACTAGCAACAAAAACTCAAAATACATAGGCGGCAATTTGTGATCAAGTGCTCGCTTTTGGTTCTTATGAGGAGCTTCTTGTTGACTGAGTACTTTTTATCTTGCTTGGCCCTTTCCTTCGGCTCTTCCATTCCTGACAAGGCTTGCTTGAGAGGGAAAAATGAGCTTGGATAGGATCACCAAATTTGGTGAGCAAATCCAATCCATGCACCATGAGGCGCGCAAAAAGTTTAACCTTTTCACATGTAATCGTCGGTAAGATTACTTTTACGTCGCTCGTAAGATTTTTACCTTCTTCGCTCGCGTATGATAGGCACGGCGCGTGACTCAATCCTTCAATTACTCCGTATTACTTAATATCTCTGTCTTCTTTTGAAATATCGCTGTCGGAAGAGCCCTAAATAATACTTTGTATTGATTTTTGATTTTGTACTCGCTTCTTGTTCGCCAATGAGTATCTGTATCGGCTAAGTAGATTGATTTTCACATCTCAATTACCGTACGGTATTATGATGTCATTTTTTGAAATAATGTCTCCGTCCTTTTTTGAACTATTTGATTGTTGATTGATCCTCGCTTTTTGTTCCCCTGAGTATCTGTATCGGCTAAGTACCAGGTAATTACGAAGTTTGATTCTCGCATCTCACTTATCGGTACATAATACGAAGTAATAGTATTGAATTACTAAATCCCGTGAAGGAATGGCATATTGTTTCCCCCGGCATATCGAGCATAACTCTGTTCGGTCGACGACGGACCCAACCTATCGCTACAAAATGTCAGGCTAGATAAATAATACGGAGTAATACAGTAATTCTTAGAAGTATCTTAATTACTGCACGGTAGGAACTCGTAATCCTCAAATAATGACAACAATACCGTTTTGCGATCGGAGGGGCCGAGAAGAATGGAGGTGTTCGCTGGTAAACGCCGGATTAATCCTCGATGCGTCTTTTGGTGGATTGGCGCGTTGATTCAGCGTAAATACGAGGACGGAATATTCACCGGTACGGCGCTCTGTTTTTTTTTCGCGACCACCATGGACGTCTTTTTGAATCGAGATGGAAATGAACGATGGGACGGGGGTTGTCCCTTGCATCCGTCCCTCACGGCGATATTGGTTTTCGATCCCCTAAACAGGGAGACATGTCACGGCATCATGTAGAATGCGTCGAAACATCGAACGGATGCGATTGTACCGGGTACAAAATGTTACCGAGTTCTGTTGGTGGGATGAAGACAGAAAAGAAAACTGCCTTCAAACCCAACAAGTACAAAAATCCATACACGGACGGTAGTATTACGAAAACGATCGTAGACAACCATGGAGTGCTTTTGGGTTTGTTTGATTTGGTGTTTGCGAATCTGTGTCCATCGTGCTCAAATCGTTGGTGGGTGCTCTCTTCCTTCTAAACCCGTCGTCATCTCCCTACCTGTTCTTTGGAACTCGAAGTACGCTTTCGAGATCGTGCAACAGTTACTGTTACACTCCCGTGTCATCGTCTGTAGTATCGTGCAGAGTTCCAAAACTCCGTGCGAGGGCCCGAATTATGTACTATGTACTATGCGATGTGCAATGTGCGATGCGCGATGTGAGTTGTGCATGCTAGAGAAGACGTTCCCGTTGCGGTATCGAACGAAGAACGGTAGTACATCATTTCGATTGTGTAGGTAGCGACATTATTTTTATCAAATAATTACACTGGATACATCGGTGTCACCTTGACGTGCGTCAGATTGCAACAGCCCTATTGCTTTCGGGCTACCAGGTGCCGGAGAATTGTGATACAAACTCCACTGTAATCGACGAATCAAGCGGTACGAGTACGGAGTGCATCGAAGAGCACGGTCCAGGTTCGTCGAAGTTTGTGACTACGGAACGGACTACGGAACGGACTACGGACATAGATCACATCACGGTACCAGAGATGACTACGGCAGAACCTTGTAGGTTGGATTCGTAATGATTGTTGTCGAATGCTTATTGCATCCAGTGAAACCAGAAAGAGAATCGCGTGGTCAATTTGATCACTCGGTTTTCCGTTGCTATCAAGGATTGACAAAATAATTGCTGTTGTAAAGGGAAAACATTTCAGTAGTATGGATACATCATAATTCATTAGGAACAAATAAGCAATAATATAATATTATTATGTACATAATACTTCGGGGGTAAAATCTTATCAGGGATATGTTACATGAAACTGCATACGCAGCAGAAGCAGTCCCGTTATTCTACATTTGCGTCACCGGAGTTGGTACACGTACACGTAGTCCCGAGAATTCCATCAAAGAAAAGATAGTGCAGTACCGCAGCAATAATATCGACAACGTTCAAAGTTGTGAGCTATTGAAAATGCGCCTATTCAAACGCCGTAAAAATTATTTATTTATTTTTAATTCAGTACCGTAGATTAATGAGAAGTTCCCAAAGAATTTTCTCGCGATGAAATAAATAATACGGTACTCGAACATACCGGTAGGTGCTATAAGTGTGAATACGCGCGAATTTATTTTCAATTTCGATGACAATATTACTGTCAGAATACGTACTTCTAACAATGTTTCAACTCATTTCCATCGTGTTGTCGTTTTCAATGGGATCTCCCATACGCGTGACGAAGATTGGCATTTACCCATATATATAGCTGTCGTGAAAACTAAAAAAACGATTGGAAAGGCTTGCAAATGTGAAATACTTCTATTTTTTTTTGCGGGTTTCGAGAATCGTTTGATAGGCGCGAAACTTTTCTTTGTACTTCGTATTGTTCTACGAAGTAGTTTCCCTACAGTACATGGTAGCGGGAAAAATAGTCCGAAGTTGATGATGCATGCTCATGGCACCAGTCCGTAGAGAGAACTATTCGACAGGCGATCGAAAATCATAATAGAATCCCCGATAGCATCTTTTTGTGCTGTTTGTTATACGCGGATCACTAACATCCTCTTCTCGGGCACTATATTTCTTCACTTTTTTAAATGCTAATTTGGAAGTAACCGACGAATTGGACGGATGAGATACATATCACATACCGAATTATTCTTTTACAAATAAATTTGTTAAGGTTATACACGTACAAATGAAGACAAAAACTGTACCAACCAACACAGTTCATCCATTCGATCTACACATCGTCAGCTTCGACACAATATTAGCAGCTAAACTATTGTTCCTATACTGGAATACCACAGCAACCAAGACTATTTCTAGTTACCGCGAACGCTATTCCATGTGCTCTCGGCGGAGATCAGCGAGAGCTATTCAATCCATGGTAGCCGGGGCTGCACACAAGAAAATGATGCTGGCATTTCTCGTTTCCTCAACGTTCATCGTTCTCTCTAATTCCACAGTTATTACACCTTCCACACTGAAACGAAATCACACCGGCTCGATACGAAGTTCCGCAGACATAAGCGATGGCGCCAATAGCGGAATACTCGGCAAGTGGTCCACAGCGAACGAGAGTATCGATGCACCGGTCTACAAGAAGTGCCATCCAAATGGCGAGGGTGAATCGGGATGCGGCCCAGGAGAAAGTTGCACAAAGTTAAGCGACAAAACCCATCACAGCATCAGAAAAGAGGGCGGCAGCCTGAACCGTCGCCCAGAAAACAAGAAAAGGGATCGTCCAGGTAAAGATGACGACGGCAATGAAACTTGGTATTGTTTACCTTCAGCGGAGAACGAAGATCCTTTTGATGAGGTAAGAGGCATAATCGATTTCTTCACAACACGTGCAGCTATGCCACGAGTGTAACCGGTACCGAAACTGAAAGACGTGATTTCAAACCCATCCTTTCATACCATTTCCTATTCCTATCGCAACAGTTTTTCACAGAAACGTCAAGAAGCTTTTTACGAAGACTCAGCCCGAAAAACGAGAAAGATTCGAACAGCTCCAAAGGAAATGAAGGTTCGAAAGGAAAGGGAGGTTCGAAAGGAAAGGGAGGTTCGAAAGGAAAGGGAGGTTCGAAAGGAAAGGGAGACGAAAGCAGTAAGGGATACGGCAAGAGCAAAAATACCAAGAGCGAAGGCAAAAGCAAAGGCGATGGCAAGAGCATAAAAAACAAGAGTGAAGGCAAGGGCGACGGTAAAGGCAAAGAAATCAAGAGCCACGGCAAGGGCGAAGATTATAGATGCGAAGAAAAAAGCAAAGACTGGAAGAGTAAAGAGGGGAAGAGCAAAGATGGCACGGGCAAAGACGGGAAGAGTAAGGATGGGAAGAGCAAGGATGGCGCGGGCAAAGACGGGAAGAGTAAGGATGGGAAGAGCAAGGATGGTGCGGGCAAAGACGGGAAGAGTAAGGATGGGAAGAGCAAGGATGGCGCGGGCAAAGATGGGAAGAGTAAGGATGGGAAGAGCAAGGATGGCGCGGGCAAAGACGGGAAGAGCAAGGATGGCGCGGGCAAAGACGGGAAGAGCAAGGATGGCGCGGGCAAAGACGGGAAGAGCAAGGATGGCGCGGGCAAAGATGGGCAGAGTAAGGATGGGAAGAGCAAGGATGGCGCGGGCAAAGATGGGCAGAGTAAGGATGGGAAGAGCAACAAAACCAGTAAACGAAAGCTCGCAACTTTAGATGAAGATTTAGAAGCCATTTGTGGTGGCAAAGGCACGGGCAAGGGCAGTGAATCGAAAGGCAAGGGCAGCAAACAAAGCAAAAAAAGCGAGAAATCGACTAAAGCCCCAACGATTCTTTTTTCCCCAACGCGCGCCCCATCGAAAGGAAAGATTAC
>CM074790.1:5235763-5274424 GCA_037355745.1 Pseudo-nitzschia multiseries | reverse complement strand
TCTCTGTCTTATGACAAATTACACATGATCTACGACCGGTTTAGACATCCCTACATACAACACTAACACAGGGATACCGGTCGAATACAGTAAAATACACAGTAACAGAGCAATCTCTCGATATGCTCACTTCTCTTTAAATTTAAACAATTCGTTATACCTATCCGGTCGATTTTTAGAGTAACAACAGAGAGTCCCGGTAGCAACGTACATAATAAACCTGATATTTAGGTGTCGTCACCATCATTAGTACGATAGCCAGTAATAATAAAAATGAGGAAACAATTGAGATTGAAAAATTGCGACCATGCACTGTTTGTTTCAGGCATAAAATTCAGTAGCATGCCACTAATTCGGAAACAGATGCCAGTGGGGTAGGAAAATGCAATGTGCATCAAAATATTATGGGTTCGACACTAATTTCAATAAATAGGGTGAAATTACAAAGGGGGACCAGTGGAGTTCGGCCCAAATAAGCGCGTTATTCCGACAGAACCCCGAATCTTGTTTGTGTATCGTGATTCCGAAAGAACCCCGAATCTCGTTTGTGTGACGCCAGACCTCGGCAATCAGCTTTCATTATTTTATTACCCAGACTCTTTGAGTCCATCTTGGGTTTGATAAACTTTAGTTTAGCTCTCGTGAGCCTACTACATCACTAACGCGGGCGGCGTAACTACCAAGTAGTTATTCAGTGACTTCAAGTAGTTATTTGATTTGTGAGTGATTATCATGTTGTGCTCCTCCATTGCGCACTATTAGTGTACCTCTATCGTTAGCGATTCGCTTTATTATTATGTTAATTCGTCCTCATGTCCAAATGTACGTACGTACGTACGTTTGCTACCGGTGCTTTTCTAGAAAGGCCCCCAAACATTTGAAAAACCTATTGAGGCTCTAGTCCGTCCTTGGATTTGAATGGGACACAAAAAAAATCTGACGACACATGCATTTTATGTCGTCCTCATTGTTCTCGGACGCGGAGGGAGTACTTGTACCGGTGCTCTAAATCAATACAACATTTGATCCGTTTTTTGTTTCTGTCAATTTCTTTTTCGGCTTCTTTTTCCTCTTCCTCCTTTTCTTCTTCTTGTTGGTATTGTTGTTGTTGATGTTGCTGTCCTCGACGTTTTCGAAGCAATCGCTGCCAGGACCCTTTCCGATCTTGCCGCAAGTTGCCCTGCAAAAATCCCAGACTTTAAGTTCGGATCCCGCAAACGCTGGAGTTTTACATATTGCACCGACTCTTGAACCACTTTTCGAGATCTTTTTGCAACTCCATTTTGCTTTGTCCTTCCAACGATAAGTTGAAGTATCCATGCATTTGTATGCGGACGTAATTTTCATTGTCGGAGAGTTCGTGGGATTTCTTGTGGGATTTCTTGTGGGATTCCATGTAGGGTTTCTTGTGGGATTCCATGTAGGATTCCTTGTGGGATTCCTTGTGGGATTCCTTGTGGGATTTTCGGAAGGACTTCTTGTAGGACTTTCGGTAGTTGGAAAAGATGTCGGGATGATGCTAGGAACCGCTGTGGGCGACGCGCTTGTTTCAATACTTGGGGGAAACGACGGGGCTTCGCTAGGCGGGATGCTTGGGAGCTCCGATGGGGAGGAGGTTTCAGCCGGCACAGTAACAGAGTACGTCGATGAGAAGCTTCCTGTGGAGATCGCATTGAGAATAGCGAATACGGCATTCTCCACATCCTCTTGCGCTTGCTCCCTAAAGTTTTCACTTTCTAACTGTGCTGATACCACGATTGCTGCCTTCGCACATTTCCCACTAATGCCAGCTTCACAAGGTATTTCTGTGACCTCTAACTTTATCGTCACCACAGTATCGCGCTCGATGGCATCGTAGGTCGCATTAAGTAGATTCGCTTGAATTTCCAGACTATCATCCAAAGAGGCAGTGACCAAAACTGTTACGCGTCCTTTAATCGCTATCTGTGCGTTGGCTTCGGATGATGTTAATGTCGAGGTTGTGGTTTCGTAGAATGTGGGAATGGATGTTGGACCAGAGGGTTGCAACGTTGGTTGGATAAGTGGTGACAGAGTAGGTTCTACGCGTGGCGGTGTTGGCGATGATGTCGGCACATAAGTAGAGTCAACTGTAGGGCTCACCGAGGGCTCCACCAAGAGTTCCACTGAGGGCTCTGCCGAGGAATCCACTAAGAGCTCCAAAACTGAGGGCTCCGCCGAGGAATCCACCAAGAGCTCCAAAACTGAGGGCTCCGCCGAGAACTCCATTGAGGGCTTCGTAGAGGGCAACACGGACGAAAATGAAGTTGATGGTGATGGTGTGACTGGTGGAACTGGTATTGATGGCGAAACTGTTGGAAATGAAGTGGACTGTGACGCCGATGGCGAAACTGTTGGAAATGAAGTGGACTGTGACGCCGATGGCGAAACTGTTGGAAATGAAGTGGACAATGACGCTGTTGGTGAAATTGTTGGAAATGAAGTGAATAGTGACTCCGTTGGAGATGCGGTCACTCCTAACGTTGGTGGTGTAGCAGTACCCGTGCAGAACGTGTGAGACTCAGAAAACCTGAATTCGCCACCGCTGAAGATTTCTTCGCCGTCCTTGAATCCTTTGTAGTATCCTTCGCCGAATTCGCAACACATCCCATCACCTTGAGTGTCGAAAATTTCGAATACAAAACACACGTCTGGCGGAAGACAATACGAAGAATACATATTAGGAAAGGTATATGTTGTTTCCGATTGATAGCGGTCTCCATAGGCAAGAAAGTCATCATCACCCAGTTTTTTAAGGAGCAATTGTGTTTCCTCCCCGTATTCATCTGTACGAAACTCGACAACGAAAAGAGATCCACCGCGGTCACATGGTGTTGCGGTGGGGGCTGCGGTCGGGTCGGGAGGCTTGTACGAAATCTCGATAGCGGCATCCTTTCCATTGATTGAATTGACGGTCACAACGACAGAATTACTAGTTCCCTGAAATTTTTCTATCTCGTAGCTCTCTCCCTCCACCAAATCCGCGATACGTCTCGATTTACCAAATCCATCTCGTCCGTAGATCCTATTCTCTGGGTTCTCCTTTTCGGTGACTGTTACCTTGTTTCGAGCGGCGAGAGTTCCGCGATTGCACCCAAATGCACGGTTATACCCAATGTAGAAGTCTTTACCACCGGAGAGACCCATGTTTTCAAGCCTGAGGGAAACGAGCGCTTCTCCATTGGATCCATCTGGGGCATAATCGGATACGCCATTCAAAATGTATTGCAGCGGCGGGCTGGTTTCGTCAAGTAAATCGAGGGGATCGATGCTCTTGACTTGCAAGGGGTACCATCCCAATTGATAACTCTTGGCCGGATTAAAGCATTGAACGGGTGCATCGTCAAAGTCGTGCGCGAATCCCATCGCACCCGACACGTCAGCATATGCACTCAACATCGGCAATCCTGAATGTCCTAGGTTTAGATTGTGGCCGATCTCGTGCATCTGTGCCGATACTTTTCGGCACCAAATGTCATTGTAATACGATCTGTGGTCGTTGACGTATGCGTAAGCGACCCAATTAGTCCCAGTGCCTGGGGGCAAGCAGAACATAACGAAGTCAAAATCATTCGCTAATGTCCCATTCATCCCCCCTTCAGCGAACAATCTTGTGGCCTCTTTTCCCGCTTGAATTTCTATGTTTGGATAGTTTCCCCAAGAGGCCACATCCTTCACAGATAAATCGACAATCCCAGGGACAATAGTGCCGTTCGGCACTCCAAAGAGCGCGCTATCAAGAGTCGATCCAAACTTGTCGGTAGGTTCCACTACCACTGAGCCGTGGGAACAAGCAGCATATTGTGATCTTAGACAGTTTGGGTCAAAGAAGATATCGTTGTTGAGCTGCAAGACGCTCCCAACCGGGCCAGTACCATTGCCGTCAAAGACCCGTATGACCAATGTTTCATAGATCTGGGGATTGGACGCGTTATAATCGACTAAGCGTCGGAGTCGTCGGTTTCGTCTGGCTCTTCTATTGCGAGAGTGCCTTGTATCAATATTGCTATCCATGGCTTTGATTTCAACTTTGGAGCCAGTCGGAATAATTAGGGCAGCGGATGTGACAGGAGGGGATCGTCTGTTGCCGTGGTCACTTTGATCACTTTTCTCGGCGGTGGCAATCGGATTTTTTCCGGCGTAAGCCATATTATCTAGACGCATCACCGTTTCTCCCGACAACGCGCCCCTAGCTTCGAGTTCTTCGGAAGAAACCCCGTGAATATCAAGCATTTCGATCCCACCAGTAAATGATGCAGCATCTTCGGGAAGAAACTCGCACGACCACGAATGGGTGTCGCCATCTTCCCATAGGATTTGCTTACGGTACAGAACACATTCTGTCTTGGGGGACATCGGCTTACGGTGATAACTACGACCGCGAATTTTGTTGTGAGCCTCGCGGACAGTAGAGGAGGAAATCGCGGGAGCTGCAGCAGCAACAGCGCTCAACGCAAGCACTTCGGCGAGAAGAGATGCACATAGTGCAACCACAAAGTGAACCATGTTGCGCTAAAGGATGACAGAACACGCTGTAGATATCTAATTAATTTCTGGCAGTTTGATGAACAATTGATTCGAGCGATAGAGGTGCTTGCCTGCCAGAATATGTTGTGTAGCTCAGCTTAGTTTTGGTAGGACTTGAGTAGGACTTTTGATTGTGGTGGGTTTCTTGTTTGTAAGGATCAAGGCCTGGAAGTAAGCGGAAGGAAATTTTTGGCAAAGTATGATTAATGAAGCTGATGATGAATTTTGCTGTTAAAATATTCCTATTACACAGAACCCGTCGATGACTGACATTTCGAGGTAAAACTTCAAGAGCTTAAACACATTCGCCAAGATTTGTTTGAACAATACTAAAAAGAAGAAAAATCCCGGTGTCAGAAACTATCATTTTCTCTTTCTCAATTGCCTTCTCATCTTCCGCTTACTTCGTGCAAGAAGAATCAAGTTTGTTTCTTTACTACCGTAATAGTGAGGTTCGATATAATTTTATCAAAATTCTCACGATTGCACCATTGAGAGGCTTTTCCAACTTAGATGCTCTAGTACCGTAGTAGTGTCAGGAACTATCATTTTCTCTCTATCAATTGCCTTCTCATCTTTAATTTCATGCAGAATAATGATTTTTATCAGAATTCTCATGAGTACAAACTACTAATAGCACTGATATATTTTACTATGGATATTTTACTGTCAGAAAAAATATCTAATCGTTCTCAGTTTCACAGCTTTCCACTATCGGTTTCAATGAATCATGAATAAAAAGAGAATTAAGTCTATATTTTACTATGAGAAAAAAATATCCAATCGTTCTCAGTTTCACAGCTTTCATTATCTTCCCTCACTAACCATGAAAATACTGCTATGATATTCAAAATTAAAGATTCACTGTTATGATTGAATATCACAAGAATTTGGGGTGCTTAATAATTTTAAAGAAATGGCAAGGATAAGTTTCCTCCAATCCTAAGAAAGATCTCGCCTTTTTCGATATGACATGTTCCAAGAGCTCAAAGCCACGACCTCGAACAGCGAGAGTAATTTCTTTCCCGGGTCTGGTACGATTAATCGTCAATGATCCTATCGAGGGAAGCTCCTCGAAACTAAATTGATATTTAATGTTCAATGTCATTATTTATCATCTGTTTTCATCTCAAAAACTTACGTACCGGTATTCGTGTGAAGCGATACTATTTTTTTGCAATACGGAGTACGTACTTTTTAAAAAAATATAGGGTTTAATGAGACACATTAAAATCGGGTCTCGAGAGCGATCCGGATGCGAGGAACTGCCATGTGGCACTCACTTGGACGAAAGAAGGACAGAACGGAATACGAAGATTCCCTGTATCACTGTATCTAGAGTGTATCACTACGGTAGATCTAGCACGCGCCTTAGATACAGGCTAGCCCTAACAAGCCTGTATACGTCCAATAGCTGTCCCGTGACCCTTTTGTTCGTTGCAAGGTACTTTCGCAACCCTGGCTTGTGTGTAATGTTAACACGAGCCCCCCCTGTGATTCAGTAGCCTACGTCACTTAAACGATGTTCATGGTTGCGTCAAATTCGTGAGATGTATTTAAAAAATTCCAGAAACTTTTGTTGCACGCATCACAAACCATTCTCTACATATTTTTGCACACAACTATTTGAAGTAGGACTATTTTCGCAAGGATAGTTTCTGCCCCATTCTCATCGTGCTTCCCGATTTTGGTATTGTACAACTTCGTTTCATGCTCACCCCAATAATATGTATTCTTGATTCGATTGTTATCTGTTTTTCCACACGAAACTCATCTTTGGTAATAATATCCTCTATGTACACTGATAGTATTGTCATAGCGTTGATACGAATTTCTTAACAAATATACGAGCTTCTTGATATCCAGCCATCTATTCTGTTACGTCGCTTTCACAATACTCACACTACGTTTATTGAATATGAAAAGCCAACAACCATATTTTTGTACTAATAAGAAAGTACTTTATCCGCATTTGCCATAATGTTGTTTGTACTAGCATGCAATTTTAGCAGGAGACCTATTTATAGCGGCTACCCACATTAGATTCGAATGAAGTACTAACTGCTGTACTATATTTTTGTTACTGTTATTTACTTTTAAAATTTGTGTCCATTCTTGAAGTAATATTTGTAGTCCTTGTGGTTCTTGTCAAGAGTGTCCATCATGTTATATTTCCGCTTCCATTTTGTTTGGTTTGTTTTTGCTTCTTCCTTTTGACGTCGTTTCATACCGTACCCACTTTGCTGTTGGTATGTTTGAAGTAGTTCGAGCTCAAAATCTTTCGTTTGTTCTTCCTGCCTTTGTTTTTCTATTTCCTCTTTGACATATACGTAAAGATCTTGTCCCTCATCACTCCACCCCTCCTTAATTCCTGACTTACTGTCAGTGAATTTCTTTCTTATCCTTGTCCCCTTTGTTGTGTTGAGGCACGATTCATAGCCGTTGTAAAGGAAAAGCAGAGCAAACGCTTCATTGCTCGAAGTGAAAATGTTACTGACTGTTGTTTGTACCAATTTTTTCTGAAGTCCGTCTCTTTAGGCGACACTGCTCCAAGAATTCTTTTGAAGAAATATTGTAATTCCGGTGTATTTTTTCGTCGATAGTCTTCGTGTAATTCCTACCTATTTTCTGAGTTCGTGTTTTTGTTTTCCTTGATTACAACCGTTCCTGGGAAACTATCCGTTATCTGTTTGTTTCTTTTATCGTCTATTCATCAATGTGAACAATACGATATGGTTAGTTATTTGAAAAATATGTCTAACAAGAAAAATGATGTTCTTGTTGGTTCTTACCTTTATAATTTTTCCTCACTAGTGTTAATAGCTCTCAAAAGCCTCCTTGGTATACAGGGTATGATCCTTTGGGTCCTTCCCTTGGTCCTTCAGCTGGGCACTGAAACTGATGAGTAGATAAAGTTCTTGATGCATATACCTGGTTAGCTGTTTGTACTCATTCCGATCCCGATAAGTGAGACCATCAAAATCCCTGAGCCATAGAAAACGTGACCATGTCCGGACGTTGCTGTTCTTGAGCGCCACGCATAACATGCTGTCTGACTCCTTGGACACATCGAAAAAGCTCCAGCAATATGGTGGTCATTGGTCTATCGAAAGAGGGGAAGGGGTCCTCCTGTCTTTCAATGGGTGGCGGTGCTGGTGGAATGGCCATGGTAGTTTCTTGTTGTGAGAAAAGTGTCCTTATTGCTGTAGGTGTAACATCACGTGCGGAGTCAGTGCCAAGGGATATGCGGCTCCAAGTTCTCCTAGCAACAGGAATATTGGGCGGTTCTTCAGTGGGCATACACTTGTATCTGATGTGATGCTGGCGTCTCGATGGATTCGCCATAGCAGCAAAATGATGTGTGTCGTTATCTTTACGATGATGGGATCATCGTGTATCGCGATGCGGAAGAAGATGGGGGTGTTGCTGTTGTGTGTCCAATGCAATGGGCTTCTACCAAGGGCTTCGGCTTGTCCAGTTGGTGTCCTTGTCGTGCTGTCGGGTCAGAGAAGTATCAATCGTTGGCCGTAGCCAAGTCAATCGATGATCTGCTGTTGGATTGTTTCTACTGTTGTCTTCTTTTGCAAGCTCCAACAAGCTTGCGGCTCTTAATCTGTTAATTTCCTTCTGAAAGTAATTGTTGGTCTGGTTGATCCAAAGGTAATGAAGGTCAATGGTAGGAGTAGTTGCTTGAAACCAGTTGAGGTGCCGGTCTGTTGTTCTAATATTTCTCTGGTTCTACTACGATTGATCCTGTTGGTTCAACCGGATCTATTCTAGCCACCGAGGGCACAGCCAGTTAGATCCTAGGTTTGTAGTTCTACAATAGGTCCCGGCAGGGAGCCAAAGCACTGTTTAAGGTTGAATAATCAAATAATCTAAAAGTATGCGCTTTACCTTCTTGCCGGGGAGCAAGATAGCGCGTTAGATATCAATACAGATATCTTACTATACGGTAAAATAACGTGTTGCCGCTAATACAACACGATATATTAATTTGATACGATGCTGCCGCTAATACAGCATGTATTTTGTACAGCAGATAAACAAGTTTGTGAGCAGCGCTTCGAACCTCTGCTGTCTTTTCCTGAAAACAGAACACTTAACGGCAGAGCAGCATATGCCAGACTCTGGTGTGTTCTTTCTTCAACTATTAAGTACCAAAACTTTGATCGTACGAGTGACGACCAATTGATTCTCCATTTTGTTAAGTATCGAGTTTCGACCGTAAGAATGAGTCACTTGGCTCACAAGATTGAGCCATTTGGTCCATAGTGCGACCAAAATGGTCCGCGTGCGACTAAACAAGACGCACGCAACTAAAGGAGACGCGCGCGACTGAAAGAATGAGTTTCAATCGTACCTCTACCATGCTAGGCATGGAAGGAATTTGATATGCTTAGCAGCTTGAAGTTGAGTGATGACGGACATGTTGGAGTAGGTGTTACTGTAAGTTTTTAGATATTTTTATCAATTAAAAAAATTCAAAGCAATATTGTATTGAATTCAATATGAACTACACTGTAGATGAAATTATGTGCTATTGAGTTTTAGAATCGAAGATGACTTCAAGAAGCTTCAAAGCTTGATTTATGATACAATTGGAAAAGAACTATGTTCTTTGATAATCGGAATTTGGATGAGAACTTCAAGGAGAAGACACACCGTCCGATAACTGTCACGCGACCCCACGCGACCCCTCGCAAGCCCTATTTTCAGAAAATTGACCCTGCGTTTGTTATGCGCAAGGGTATTTTTTAAAATTCACAATTTTTGTGGTAATGATTTTCGACCCCCCTCAGGTTGCGACCAAAATTCTCCCCGAAGACTCAAAATGTCCATTGATCTCTTCATTTTGACTAAATTGATTTAAAAAATCTACTTTTCACTACCACACTTTCTAACCTTAACCCAAGATATGAAATAAAATTAGTTTCAGAAGTGTTAGTTTGCTACGTTTCCGCGTTGTTTTTTACGGTATGTCACGTCGTGTCTTCTTTCATACCATCGTGCCTTTTAATGCTCGCTTCGATAGCATCATGCTCGTCTTAACGAATTTTCGTAGAACTCTACAGCACTAAGTTCCTCCTACACGATTTCACCACCATTCTTTCTTTTATTTTGTTTCCAAAAATACTTTTTTCTTAGATATGTGTCTGGGTGTATTATGATACTAGTACTAGTAGTAGTAGTAATGTAGTTATGATAGTAGTATCGATTTCTGTTCGAGTTGTGAAATGATTTTTTGTACAATTCATGTCAACAATCATGGAACGGCGTTTCAGAATCCAGTAACCGGAACGCCGTTTCATGCTTTTGTGTTCGAATCATGTTTAAATTTGAAATCTCGGTGCCAAACAAATTCCTAACCTTAACCCAAGATATGCAATAAAATTATTTTCAGAAGTGTTTGTTTGCTACTTCGTACTAGTACTATGTTTCTGCCTTGTTTCTATGTCACGACTTTTCTTTTTTCATACCATCATGCCTTTTCATGCTCGATCCGATAGCATCATGCTCATTTTCATCATGTACATTTAACACCCCCATCGAAACCATTTCTCCCCCTCCCTTCTTCCAATAGAAGAATATGTCACAACCTAGTAAAAATCGCCGTCACTTCAAGAGTGGTTGTTATACCAAAATTCCCAAATCATTTATATGTTGTAGCTGCATGTCCTGTAAGGGCAAATCAAAGACATTCATCGGAAGCAGACAAGATTCGTCTACACACAAATCATACCGATATGTATCACGAGGCCTTTCACGTCACCTTGATTCAATAGCTTTTTGCCGTGATTTCTATTTAAAGCATAACCTAATGGAATTTTCATCATCTGCCAAAGAAGAAACCACTAGTACAGTCCGTCATTCACCTACACAATATGGCCTGACATTGACGGAGAATGGTCCAATCGTTCCTTCCACTTCTGTTGCTGCCGCTCACACTAACAAGGCATCCTCAAACAGAACGTTCAACTCTGTTCTAAACAGTCAGGTAGTACACAACTTATTTGTTCCACCAATGGATAGAAATGTAATGGAATCACAGTTGTTTCCTTCAGAAGACAACAGCAACAACGATGACATGGTTATTCATGAAGAAATTTGCCTTCCTATTCAGAACGATAATGGTATGGATGCTTCGGAACCCACCGCCTCCCAACCAAACATCAATGAAAAAGAGCAATTGATCCGATCTCATCTTTCTTTTTCACCTACCAATAGGCTCATTGCTGAAATAAAGCTCATGAATCTAATGACAAAACACAAGTTACCTCTAAACACATTCAAATCTATTTTTCAATGGGCAAACGAATGTCAAACTATTCATGGTGTTGACTTTAGCTCTATCTACCCCCGCCATTGAGAAGCCATATTTAGTGAAATCAAGTCCAATTTGGGTATTTCAGAGACCAAGTTCGAGCCACACATAATTAACTGGTTACCTTGCAATTTACCCACCCAAATATTTGTTCGATCCTTCCCAGATGCACTTCATTCCCTTCTGACCAATAAGGAGTTGATGCAAGAAACCAATTTGTCTTTTCCGAATGTCAAGACTCCTCTTTCACCCGAAAACAACCCACCACTCACCAATGAAACATACATAACAGAACTACACCACGGCTCTTGGTGGACGGAATCGTGGAAGCAGATCTGCAATGAAAATGATGAAATCCTTGTTCCGATCATTTTCTACATGGATGGAATCAGCTTGGATGCACATGGCTGTCTGTCACTCACTCCTCTCAACATGACTCTTGGTATTTTCAATACTGAAGCAAGAAAACGACCTGACGCTTGGACCACAATTTGTTTTCATCCCGGCACTGAAATTGAGAGCATAAGACACACGAAAAAAAACCACGGCGAAAGATAATATTCAAAATCTACACACCGCGCTTGCATCGGCTTTGCAATCTTTCAAGGAAGTATGTGAAATGCAGGGCGGATTGGAGTGGGATTATCTTCCGTATGCAGGAAAAGTGTTCAAAGTGAAAATGAAATTTGCAATTGCCTATGTTGTTGGGGATACAGAACTTCATGACAAACTATGTGGAAAGTATGGATCCTACACGCAAAAGGTGAAGAAATTGTGCCGACATTGTACATGTCCTACACGTGTCATCCATAAACCAAAAGCCCAAGTGGAGGAACTGACTCGGCTCTGGGTTCCAGAAGATTTTGACTCCCCCCCAAACAATTCTGCACGGGAACACCTGGAGTACTTCAAAAGCATTTTGCACCATCCCATAAAAAATGTTTTTCACAGCCTCAATTTTGGTAGTAATGTCAACAACATTCACTTTGCTACTCCTGGTGAGTGTTTGCATATGCATCAACTGGGTGTAGCACGTCAGGCAGTAGAATCACTCGATTCATTGTTAAAAGGTAGTCCTAAGTGTTGGTATGCCCCTGATTTAAACACGAATGGCACATCAGCTACTATTGGTTCACTTGCGCAGTTATACGGTGGTCTTTTGTCAAGGCAATCGGACAGAGATTTCCCCAGAACCAAGTTTTCCAGTCAGCTTCTCTCCATTACCAAAAAGGAGGGTAATGATTATTCGGGAATGCTCATTTCCATTCTGATCACCCTTTGTTCCGATGTGGCAATAAACATCATCAAGGACGCGACATTTATTCAGAAACAAGTAGAGGTAATTCAACTGATACTGTCCATGGAAGAATTCTTGAAGCATGGGAATATACCCATTTCTGGATTGGAAAATCTCCCCAAGATGATAATCCATTTTATCAATTGTATTAATTCTACCTGCCTCAGAGAGGGAATGGGCACGAAACTGATCAAAAACCATCTATACTTTCACCTTGTTGAGTACATTAAACTTTGGGGACTTCCATGCGGATGGGATTCTTTTTATTCGGAATCACACCACAAAACTGAAATCA
This sequence comes from Pseudo-nitzschia multiseries, assembly GCA_037355745.1. Classification (NCBI taxonomy): domain Eukaryota; phylum Bacillariophyta; class Bacillariophyceae; order Bacillariales; family Bacillariaceae; genus Pseudo-nitzschia; species Pseudo-nitzschia multiseries. Next base: position 5,261,962 of record CM074790.1, on the reverse strand, counting down.
AAGCACCCTCGAAGAACACTCAACAGAATGCTTCTACATTGATAATGCAAACGGCAAAGCGACAGGAAGAAAAAATGCTGCTACGAGTAGCTACTTCCAAGTTTAATTTAGTGACGGCAGAAGATGTTTCTGGTAATCGAGTCCCTCCCGAAGTTTCTGGTTCAAAATTTCACGTTTTCATTAACGACGATGGGGCAAGTACTATGAGATGGGTCAGGTCATCGAACAAAACAAAACCCTATATTTTCTCCCATCGTGTTGTCTCTTGTATGTCAGAATGTGCTTCCACTTTTGGAGGACTCTACGTTTGTGAAAGGATTTACTGAACATTACAGGTTTGACAAATGCACACAGCAAAATTACTTGTTTCGGAGCCACCCTTCATATCGTTCCGATGGTGGCCAACTAAACTCTGTCTGGTATGATTGGGCGTTGTTTGATGTCGACGCATGTGAAATACCCTGCCATATTATGTGTTTCCTTGAACTCTACAATCTGAAGCAGCCTTACTCATTTGTTTCTGAGTACGAAATTGCTGACAAAGGCATTTATGCAGTAGTGACCAAGTTTAAATCCACTCCACTACCAACAGCTTCGTCGTTTGTGACGAGAGGTGAAGTAGCCGACAATTCCCTGTTCTTATTTCATGTCGACAGCATACTTTCCGATGTAGCAGTTGTCCCAGAACTTGATGCAATTGGTACGTTGCAATCAAACTCATATCTAGTTGTCTCGAATCGAAGGGCTTGGCTGGATGAATTCCACAAGACAACGTCATCTTTGCCTAACAAAGAGGCACTCTACTCCCAATGCACTATTGTTGAAGAGGACAGCGACAATAATGATGATGCTACTAATTCAGGTGATGATTGTTCAATGTCATCAAACGATGATGACGATAGTGAGGTCCTCTCTGATACATCCAATACTTAATTGTTTTCCTACTACAATATCCCCCATAATAACTTAGTATTAGTGAAGAATTTAATGCTCCTCCATATTGATCCTAACATATTTCTCCCACGTTTTGATTGATAGCTACTCCTGATAAGATTGCACAATGTCGCAGGAAAACAAACGAAGTGAATGGAACGTCTAACTTTAAATTATTGTTTAATATATTATAGAGGATCAGTTCTTAGCACAGTTTTTGTCGATACATAGGCACTCATAATATAACAGCCTTCGTATTTTGGATTCGAACAGCTATGTAATACTAATGGATTGAACAATACAGTATCGCCTGACCTCAATGGAACTTTCACTTTATACGTTGGGAACACAAAGTAATAAATCACCTCGTCATCACTTACATGTTTTGGAGCAATAACCGTCACCCTTGTATAGAACATATCAGCATCGGTATGGCATTTCGAGTGATAATCCTTTCCAATAGAAAAGGCCGTAGCGTGATGGCCGATTGCATTCAGTGTTGTACAACTAACAACCTCATTCATCACAGTTGTTTCAAGGTTGACAAATTTGGACATTTTACGTAAACAAAGCTGCATTTCCTTCACAATGTGTAGGGCTTTCTGTTCAAGGTGGTCTTGTGTTTTCGGTTCCACATTCTTTTTGAAAACATACACACCATTTCCCGATTTCAATCAATTTGGTCTCATCCCAATAATACCATATCCACTGTTTACACTGTCACATTTGGTTCCTCGGCCTATTTTGGGTTTAGATTGAACAATTTCCGCAGCAAATGTTCTTGTAATTTCTATATTTTTGGGAGTACCCAAGCGTTGTTTTGCACATTTTGTGGAAGCTTTTGCAAAGATTCTCAATGATGGTTCTGATTCGGCGACTGCTAAAAGAAACTTATCGTCGGTACTATCCAATGTCTTGAAACTATCAATAGACACCGCCTCTTCTGATTTGTATTCCCTTTCTCCAACTGTTTTAAAACCCCATCGTGTTTCCATGAATTTACCTCGAAACCCATTCTTGTGAACTGTTTTCAATGCAATTTGCTCGACATGTTGTACAATTTGCTTTAAACTTTGACGCTTCTTGGGTTTTATCTCCGACAAGTGTTTGTAAGTCTGGTGGATTGTTGATGACAATGTTGCTCTGTTTTGGAGAAATTTTGATGTCATTCTCTTTCTCTCTGTCTTCCCACATTTCCTCTTTGATTTTTGCTTCATTGCTTTTGGTGCCAATTGCTTTGTTGTTGTATTCAATCCCATTGCACCGGGTGCCATTCTTGTGTGACCAGTGCCGTACTCTTTGCAGATTAGCTGTTTGAGGAAGACGATGAATCGATTTGCCCATGGAGTGCGTTTCCGGGTCAAGTTTGTGGAACGGCGTTTCAGATTCAGTTGTCGGGAACGGCAATTCTGACTTTTGTGGCCGGTATTCTGGAACGGTAATTCTGTCTGTATTGGGGTTTCAGGGTAAAGTTTCTGCAACGGCGTTTCAGAATGAGTTGTTTGGAACCGCAATTCAGACTTTTGCGGGCGGTTGGATTCTTCCCGATTGCTGCTGTTGCTATTGTTGTTGCCGCTTGCTGCTGTTGCTGGCGCTGTTGTTGGTATCGCTGCCCCTGTTGGTTCGATGGTTCCCGGTTGCGGCCGCTTGGATCGTTCTTGCTTGCTGCTTTTGCTATCGCTGTCGCTAGGTTTCCGGTTGCTGTTGTTGCTCTCTGTCGTTGCCGTAGTCTACGATTGTATTCGAGTTTATCATGATATGTTAATTGAACCAAATGGGTGAGTATCTATTGATGTGCTACATTGAGTAAATAATAACAAAAGAATAGTATAATCTACGTGCCACTAACCTACACTGTTGGCCTCCTTTTGTTGTTGCGTTCAATTCGTCCGATCAAATTGTTACGATCCTGCGTCCGCCTTGTCTGACGTTTTCTCCAATTGATTGTTGTACTGATCCGTACCTATGAAAATAAGAAGGAGGGAAACACAAGTAAGGAAGACATCATCAGCAATGCAGGATGTAGGCATCATTGTCCCTCTATCTTGCGTTGTTGTTTTTGCTGCCTTCGACCCAGTGTTGCCTTCCGATCCGTTGTTTCCAATACGGTCCTATGAAAATAGCAAAATAGAAAAAGGAGGAAATACATTCTTATCAGCAATGCAGGTGGCATTCTAATCATTGCCTATCTCTCCCATTTGTACCGTTGCTTTTTCTTACAATAGTTGTTCGCCGTACCTCGGTCCGTTGTTGCGATATTTTGTTCCGATCCGTTCTCTCAAACTACAGGGGAAAATTGTCGGTCGAATTGTTGTTGCCGATACCTTGTTCAATCTTACTCCTTTCTCACAAAAAACTGGATCTTTATCCTGTTGATATATCTACGCAATGGATGCAGATTCATTGATTTCAAGACGTATATGTAAGGCTGCAGTCCAAACAATATCTATCCAGCAATTCCTCTACAGTCCAATGCCGTCCAATTCTTTTTCCAGCAAAGGCAGTTTATTCGGATTAAAATATCTCGAGCCTGAATTCCCTGCCTACTAGTGACCATTGCTGATCAGTTCAGTGGGATCCTGCGTTCTTGGACGGAGTGCTTTGTTGTAAAAATATGGTAAACCAACTCTGCTCAAGATAAGTTTGGTAAGATGATTATGAAGGGAAACAGTATTTTTTGACTCGAAAAGAAAAAAAAATCACGCTGTAAAATCACACTGTAAAATAACACTGTAAAATCACCACACTGTAAAATCACAGTGTAAAATCAGTTCGAAAAAAATGTTTTCACTGTGTGTGTGTGGGTGTGTGTGTGTGTGGGCATGTGTGTTCCAAACAAAGAATCGATACTTACTTACCTGTCAGATCTACCGCCGTAAATCTAGAACAATGAAGAATAATTCCATTTTCTTATTTAAAAATAAGAACATTAAGTAAATAAATCTCCACCTGCGCTCTTTTTGAATATAGAACAATAAAAAGTAGTGCAATGAGTTTTATTCTTAACGTTCTCAACTTGTGATGCAGTGACAACTTTTATGTACCAGTGAGGTTGTACTTCTTAACAACAACACATGTGTGCCGGTGATCTTACTGGTAATGAATTTGCCTAGTTTTGTCCAGCAGTATTCTACGACAGTAGTAGCTACGTAGACAGAAACCGTTGTGTCCAGGTATATTACGATAGTAGTACTAGTAGTAGTAGTAATGTAGGTATGATAATACTAATGACTTCTGTTTCGGTTGTGAAGGGTTATTTTGTACAATTCATGTCATCAATCATGGAACGGCGTTTCAGAATTCAGTCACCGGAACGGCGTTTCTGGCTTTGTGTTTGGAGCATCTTCCAATTTGAAATTTCGAATCATGTTTCAATTTCAAATCTCAAAATGAAGTACTACGTATGGTTTGGTGGTGAAACGGTTTCTTGGACAATTCATGTCAACAGTCATGGAACGGCGTTGCAAAGTTTGAGTTCCAATTTGGTTTCAATTGCAAATCACAAAATTACTGGGTTTTAAACTATTTGTCCGAAAATCTTAACATACATTACCGTATCTCAAAATGGATGATCGGTGTTTCGTATCGTTGTGGTTTGTTTTGGTAACGTTTTCACTTTTTGTTTGCAACGGCGTTGCAGGCTGTACCATTTGTTTACCGTAAAAGTGGAAATGTTTGTACATTGTTGCATGATGTTTGTTTGTCGATAGAGTCGCTGAGGTTTGAAGTTGAGTCGATCCTGTTTTTCGTTACCTCATTTGAGAATCTCTTGATATGCGACAAAAAAAACACTTGTAGCAACTTAGATTGCTTTTCACACAATTTTATTTCGTTGTTCTCTAAATTAGCAATCAAACAATGGTGAGACTTACAAGAAGTACCGCTAAACGTAGTGCTCATTCACCACCAGATGAAGTCACAGATACAGCCTCAACTCCAACCAACGACGTAGCCGGCGCAAATGCAGCGCCAGAAGTCAACGGTACTCCAGCATCTACTCCACCACAAAATGAAGGGGCACCCGTAGAACAAGACAGACCTTCAGGTAATACCCCAACAACGTTGTTTGCAAACGATCCAAAAGCTCATCCGGTCAGTGAAGGGCGTGCAGTTGATAAACCAACGAAGACGAAACACCAAACATCGAAAAGTCCATCACAGAATAAGAAAAGAAGTCATGTGGTAGAAATACCAGCAGTCGTTCCCGAAACACCACATCAAGCAGACACAGGTGCTGTTCAACCTTCGTCGGGAAATGTAGGCGGTCGAAGTTTGTCATTGGAATTATTTGATGATGACTCCCAATACAAGGATCACACGGATGCAATGAAAAGACGTGTCAAAGCTTGTCTGAAGCAACAGGGTCTTAACGGATTCTCTGAGAATATTTTGACGGACGAACTCATCACTGCCGTCAGTCGTGACATCGAATCTGTCTTCTGCCATCTCATGAACAAGGTTTTCATTGTTACTAAACTTTCTTCTTCCAGAACCCGTCCTGACTTCAGAGAGCAAGAAACGTCAGACAAACCATCCTCGGGTCCTATACCAAGGGTTGTTGACGTGATGGTAAATCTTTTCCTACGTGACTCCGGGTCGCAGTTGACAAAAAAGGTCTGTATCTTGAATGCAAAGGAACTGACAACTCGTTTCAAGGAGTACAAAATGAAAGAAAAATGGAACTCCTTCCAGTCAGCCCTCAACTCCGCTATCAAAATCGATGAAAATACCACGGCAGGCAAAACACAATTCACCCGGGTTCAAGGACAAGACGAAGTAGCGGAAGGCACGTTGCATTCTGTCTGGGCAAAGAATGTGGTTAACTACGACACCATACTGAAGTACATGAAAGTTTGTTTAAGCTTACTGCGTTGGTACGTACGTTGTGTCCAATTCCCCCCTGCGCCTTCACCGGAAAAAGAAGGACCGTTTTTCAATCAACGATTTAAAGATGATGTAAAGAAAGGGAAGCTATACGTCCGGCAGATGGTCTCGTTCTTTGAAGGTCTTTCCTTCAACCACGCATTGAGGCATTTTCTTTCCTCTAGTCACTCCTTTGATGATTTGGCGAAAGAAATCAATTCTATTAGGGGTAAAGAAGTTGTTGGTGGACCAATAAGAGAAGGTGTCGCAGCAGTTGAGATAGTGCCCTTGACTGATTCCCCAAAATACCTCAAGTTGGAATGGCCGTCCAATGTCTTTTGGATACCCCTTGCATTTCAAAAGGTCCTCATGTATTTGTGGGTATGTTTCCAACGACAAAAGGCAAGAATTTTTGAAGAACTCAGCCTTCACCACTTCCCTGATGAGTCATTACTACATGACAATTTGTACAACAAACTATTGCCCAATCTCTATGAGTCTTCGTTTTTGGTTGGAAAATACACAATACAAGGAGTGGACAATAAGGTGGGGATTATTTTGATTCAACCTGTTATCTTCTCTTCACTTTTGCAAGATTATGGAGCACCAGAAAACTCTTAACCAGTTGTACTGAGTAGGCGTTGACTTTGCCAAACAATTGGTCACTCTTTCTACTGAAAAGAAAACGGCCGAACGTGACATATATGTGGACGATTACGATCCTGAGGACAAAGTTCACGTGAAGACATTGTTGCAACATTACCTCCTGAGTTTGTCCTGTGTTGACAATGTTGTTTTGATGCTAGACCAACTTGAAGAGGTGAATCTTGTTTGCGACGAATTGCTCGACTATGTTCTAACATCTCGTTTGTTACGTTATGCTGACGGTACACGTGTTTCGGTTAGTAGGGATATGGTTTCAAAGGAAATAATGAAGGCTGTACTTGGCCACGAAGAAGAAATTCCTTTTACCGTTGACCATGCACATGAGGTTCTGGACAATTTGTTGAAAGCAGAGTGAATGTCTTTGTCGTTGCGCTCTAATCCAGGTGAACCTCACCGCAAAGATCGGTTATTCATTTTCACCAGTGACGGTGCTTGATCCGTTCAATTTGAAGAACCAAGTCCGCCTGAGCTTGTGAGAGGTAAGGAAAGTCGACATACTTACCCTATCGCAAAAGAGGACTGCAGCTTATCCGTCACAAGGTTTCTTAATTTTGATGAGAACTGCACGTACACGGTGGACGATCGATTGTTCTGGGAACATACGAGATTCGTATTCAGTGAGATTTTCATCACACGACCGGAAATAGTACTCTGAGGTTCTAAGTTTTTTGAGAGGTCTTTGCGGTTTCTGACAACTTACAATTATCTACCTGAAGGGGGACAATTGTTCGTCCCCTTGACAGAGGAACTTTTGTGTTCGGTTTTCACTAACAAAAGATACCTGTCGGAAGCAGGCTTGCAAGTAAGTTTTGTTTCACGAGAGGATGAAAAGACTTTACAATCCGATGGCGACTCATTGATCAAACTATTTGAAAAAATCAAGGTACCCAAGAGTCAGAGTTACAGAGCTACCGACATTGCAAAGTGGGACTTCATGAAGAAACACTTGAAGAACTTCGAGACGTTCATCGAAGAGAATGACACGTATTCTGTACGATGGATAGTGTTCACTAACACAGAGATCCATGGAACGGAATCATACTTTCGATTTCCTTGGGAAGGCAAATCAACCGACAACTCTAGTGATACCACAATTGATGGAGTTAACACAAACAATGATGATGAAGAAGAAGACAATGTACAAGTAGTAAACGGCAACGTACCTCCAACAGAACCAAACGCAGATAAAGAGAACGCATCAACGGCGTCAAAGAAGAAGTCGTGCCTCAGGAAACCAAAAAAAAAAAGACTGCATCAGACGAATCCAATGGAGAGCCGAAGTACAAGGAGAGGAAGGTTTCTCCGAACCTAGGCCACGTTGAAGACCTTGGATACCTTCTGCAAGTTCCTCGCCCAAAACCAGCCAACGTAATAAGACAGAAGCGCTCCGGAAACGTGAAGGTGTTGTTCGCAGATCCTGACCCGGTGATCTCGTATCCTAAATTCGCAATTGGTAGTGAGGTGACAATCACGGGTCTGCCAGCACCTGGAACTGGTGTTGTGAAAAGTTATGCATCGAAGAAGAAGGACCATTATCCTCAATACCCTGGATACATGGTGCACAAGAAACTACCGGATGGTACAACAGTGAAACGCGCAACCTGGTTCCCTTACGACCGTGTGGGGTCGGATAAACCACAGTTTACCAAGTTGTCGGAGGTCTTCAAATAATGAAACTATGCTGTATTGGGTATACGTTCATAGCCTTCGCCACGCACCAAGTTCAAAGTTTTCAGAAGGTTGTTACTTATACCTGTAGTACTTACATAATAGAAAATCTGACATTTAGTGTGATTAGTCCATGAATATTGTTCCTGTTATGGGTGAAATGAATCATGCAGGTAACAGAAGTGAGTTATTATCTGTCATAGTTTGTGTGTCACCACCTACTAATAAGTGCATTTGGGTACTGGATTTGTAGGGGAAAAAAACAGTACTTTGCAATTACAAAATAGAAAATCCAATATTTTCTGGGATTGAATCACGAATATTGTTCCTATTATGGGGGACATGAATCATGAAAGAAACAGAAGTGAGTTATCTTTCAAAGTTTGTGTGTCACCACGTAATGAGTGCATTTGGGTACTGGATTTGGAGGAAAAAAGCACAGTTATTTGCTATTAGAAGATAGAAAATCTAAAATTTAGTGTGATTAGCCCATGAACATTGTTCCTGTTATGGGTTAGATGAAACATGAAAGAAACAGAAGTGAACTATCTGTCATCCTTTGTGCGTCACCACCTGATAAGTGCATTTGGGTCCTAGATTTGGAGGGAAAATACACAATCATTTGTAAATAAAAAATATAAAATCCATTATTAAGTGGGATTGAACAATAAATATTGTTTCTGTTACTATGGGTGAGATGAATCATGAAAAAAAAGAAGTGAGTTATCTTTCATAGTTTGTCTGTCACCACTGAATAAGTGCATTTGGGTACTGGATTGGTAGAAAAAATACACAGTAATTTTCAATTAAAAATTCCAAAATCAGATATTTGGACTGATTAGTCCCTAAATATGATTCCTGTTATGGGTGAGATGAATCATGAAAGAAACAGAAGTGAGTTATCTTTCATAGTTTTTGTGTCACCACCTCCTAATAAGTTCATTTGTGTACTGGATTTGGAGGATAAATACACAGTAATTTGCAATTAAAAAATAGAAATCCCATATTTCGTGTGATTGAACAATGAATATAGTTCCTGTTATGGGTGAGATGAATCATGAAAGAAACAGAAGTTACTTATCTTTCGTAGTTTTTGTGTCACCACCTCCTAATAAGTGCATTTCTTGTGTACTGGATTTGGAGGATAAATACACAGTAATTTGCAATTGAAAAATAGAAAATCCAATATTTTGTGTGATTGAACAATGAATATTGTTCCTGTTATGGGTGAGATGAATCATGAAAGAAACAGAAGTGAGTTATCTGTCGTGATTTGGGTATCACCACCTAATGATTGCATTTGGTGACTGGATTGGGAAGAAAAATACACACTAATTTGCATTTAAAAGTTCCAAAATCAGATTTTTTGTGGGATTGAACAATGAATAATGTTAGTGTAATGGATAAGATGATTAATGAAAGAAACAGAAGTGACTTATCTGTCATGGTGGTTTGTGTGTCACAACCTAATTAGTGCATTTGGTTACTGGTTTTGGACAAAAAATGACCAGGGAACAACAAAACTATTAAAACTTTCATAAAGACTAAAGTATCAGCCTTAGAATTGGCAATATACTTTCATACTCTAACCAATCCATAGAATGAACAGTATTCATCCTTAAAACAACAGAAACTAACAAACTTTTGCACTCAACAAAAACTTAGAAGCAATCATTATTTCTTAGGTTACTACTTGTTCATACAAAAATAAAGAAATAGAACTAGTAGGAACATAAAGTAAGGAGGGAAGTACTACGTATGGACCGTTCTAAGGGGGAGTAGAACCACAAGACACAGTTACTTGAATATAACCGAATCGTTGCGAGATGACAAAATTTACACCACTTAAAGTGCGGTAAGAATTATTCCTTCACAGTTTACAACGGGTAATTGAGCGAAAATACCTCGGTATTTGCCAAACGTAAATCATTATTACAACGAAGAGCAAAATGGAGAACATAACAACACAATCAGCGTACAAGAGGAAGCCTTTGAAGCCTAGGTATCTTTTGGATTCGGCGGAGTACTGTGCAAGAATGACTGAGCTAAATGACGGTGACGAAAACAACGAGAATAATCCATTCTTATATCATTTTGAAACTGGGTTCGATGCGCTATGTGCCAAAAACGGCAACTTGGTACTCACAATACTTAATGGATGCAACAAGATAGACAACGTTAGAGATAGACTCGACAGCCCAAAAGGGCATTTCAATGAAGAAGAAGCTTTAGAAATTTGGGAACAATGCTGGAAGTACGTAACTGAGGACATATTTCCTTTCTACAAGGAAGGCAACACTGATGCCGTTGACCACATATGGGCTTTGGGTATCACTGTGGCACATATTTTATGCGGTTATCCAGCATTGAAAGGAACGGAGGACATACAGTGCTACAACAATGTGGGTATTGGACGACCAGTACAATCAGGAGAACGAGAGAGGCTCGAACTCAATGGTCATACAGTTCCACCAAAAAAATGGAGTAACCTGACGCCGGAAGCCAGAAAACACATAAAGCAATGCATACATTTTTCACCCGGGTAACCGTCCCTGTCTGACAACCCTTTGGTTAAACGAGTGGCGCACAATGACTGAAGAGGCAATCATTGAAAAAAACAGTATAATGTACATCGAAGAAACCGAGGACGGAAAGGAACGAAACAAAGAAACGAAGATAAACAACAAGAATAAAAACAATTGGAATTCATTCATGAACAAAGCGAAAAAGCAGTCTAAGAAGAAAAAAAGAAGACTCAAACAATTTGCAAACAAAGAGAAATGGGAGGAAGAGAATAGAAAGGAGAGAAACATTGTGCACTGGCTACAACTTTACGAAAAACGTTGGAATTCACCGGAAGATTTAGAGGAATACAATAACTATCCCGTTCCTTGTGATGCGTGGGGACGTGTGAAATAGTGCTAGTAACAAGCTTTACTATGGAAAAACTTACCCCTACTTACCACGAATACGTGCACAATCCTGTCCTCATTAAATACGTAAATATAAAAATTAACTACTGTGAAAAACGTTAGTTACAAATGAAAAAGTCAGAATTGCCGTTCCAGAAAACTAAATCTGAAACGCCGTTCCAGAAATTTAAACCTGAAACGCTAATAAAGATGTTCTGTAAATTTTCCAAAACAGTGAATAATTAGCTACAACACCGTTCCAGACACATAACACGGAAATGCCGTGGCAAAAATCGTGCTTATTTTCCATTACATGCTCATCAATGCAACTGGTTCCTTACAAATGAAGAAGTCAGAATTGAGGTTCCAGACAACTCAATCAGGAACGCCGTTACAGAAACTTAACCTTAAAATGAAAATGCATACGTTGTGCGGATTTTCCCTAACAGAGAATTGTTATCTTCAACAGCTTTCCATACAATGTGCCTGTTTTCGGTTCTACAGATTTCAATATGAAGTGGTGTGATACGGTAGTAGGATGGGGAACATCAAAATAAATTGGTATCGTACAATCTAGTACCGTTACTAGTACTACTTGATCGGAAATAGGAAGCGAATGTACGGAAGAAAAAAAATGGCGCGGCTAGACAGACAGTTCTTTTTGGTTGGCCCGCGCTCACAAGCCCGCTTAGACAAAGACAAATGTATTGCAAATTGCTGAATTCGTACAATCGATGCCAAAACAAGGCACCATAAAAATTCACAAAATTGCCAAAAACACCAACAATTGAAAAAATTTAAATACAAGATGACGAAACAAAAATGGTCCAACCTACCCAAGGCAAAAATAACACGTCTCCAAGAAAAGAAAATAGCAGATATGGCAAACACAGTCAGGGATGGAGACACTAGAGATAATACCAAAAATACAAGCATTACAAACATGTCCAGCGAGACGAACACAAACATTGCAGCAACACAAAAAGGCACCACCACGGCTGAAAGAGAAAAACCACTAAAAAGGAAAGCGGAAAACATTAGCATCATGGACAGCAGCGACAGTGACAGTGAAAGTGACACTGACAGTGACACTGATTTGAGTTCGGTTAGTGAAGACAATGATGGGAGCTCCAAAAAGAATAAGGATACTAGAGAAAATACCAAAGAGACAACAAAACAAAAAACTACGGAGGGCGGACGACAGAAAAAGAAAAACGTGAACGAAAAAATATTAAAAGAAATAGCGAATGAGGATCCGGATCTAGTACAGGATTGGATGAAAACGTGGAGCAAAGATAAGAAGGGAAAGAATTCTAAAGAGGATGCTGCAAAAACTACCAACACGGTACCATTGAAAACAGTGCGGGACGGCGATGGCATTGATAAAGTGAGTACATTGAGTTGTGGAACTAGACATAGTATGGAAACGGAAACTATGAAACTATTGAAAACATGTAAAGATACAATTGAAGGACAGGTGAGGGCATATGTGAAGAAGAAATGGTACGGTGGCCTGAAATTTATGACAACAAACACACTCTCCAATAAAATAATCGTGCAAGGAATCGATGAGTGTGTAATATCCGTTCCAAAAAATATACCCATTAAGAAATTCTGTGCCTACTTTGATAATGCAGTACCAAAAGCCCTGGCTAAATTGAGACACAATAATCAAACATTGGCTAGAAAAAATTGATTTGGTAAGTGACGGCGTAATTGTTGAATCATCTGGAAATTATGGTACTTTCGACGTTCTACAATATGTGCCTACGACAGACATACAACTAACCCAACCATACTATGATATCATACTGCCATTTGATGACATCACCGCAGTTGATAGTGAAATGGCAAAAGTGCCGGCATCATTCCCTGGTACTGTAGCTCTAAATACGGATTCGATGGAAATTCTGGCGAAAGAGTACCGGCGATACGGAAATGCGGCAAATGAAGAATTTTATTATTTTGTGACAAGAATCCTGTCTGCCATTAATCCGGGAAAGACTAACTTTAGGCTGAGGAAGACAAAGGATCTTATTAGTACCATCTTTACTGTTACGGATGAGGCTTTTGCCCTAATGATAATTGACAACGAGTACAGCAATTGGGAAAAACAAAAGGAAATGAAACTTGATGGAACATACACGACACACAAAAAAACAAAATACATGAAAAAAAATATTGCGATTCAAAAAGTGGAAGTGCAAATGGATGGGACAAAGAAGGACGGAAAGTGTTCAATAAATTGTGCAAGAAGATACAAACGTTAAGAGAAAATCCTGAAACTGGTATGAATTTGGAGAAAATGATGCTACAAAGATTCTACTCAGAAAGCAATCCTACCAGTACTGTATCGAATAATGGTGGCACTGTTGCCAGTAGTCTTGCTGAAGAGGAAAGTGAGGATGAAAACTATATTGATCCGGCATGGAGGCAGTTGCTTGACGAAATGGAGGAAGTTTAGGCCTTGTTTTCAGAACCGATACTGTTCATTGTGTCAGTCCATTCACTAATTTGATGAGGGTTGGTTCACACCTACGACACGGGTAAATCTTCGAGGAAAGTGATTAGCCGGGCAAAAGGTAAATAACTTACATACGTTGCATACCATGATTGCAAATAGTACATTGTGTGACAAATACGATTAAATTGTACAGAAAGAAGTGCTCGTACATATCATACATATTTTGCATACGATACTACTAGGCAAATTCTTTACCCGAATAATTCAACTGTAGTGGTAGGTAGTCGCAAGCGATGATAGAAAATTTCAAGGGTTGTTTGTTGCGAGCACAAATATTAAATTATAAGGGTAGTGTGTAGCGAGCAATGGAGATACATTTTAAGGGTTGTGTGTCGCGAGCACTAATGTTAAATTTTACTGGTTGTGAGTCATGACATTGCAAAATTCATTTTTGTAAATGTGATTCGCGAATGTACGGGTAGGTGATATTGAAAATTAAAAATCAATATTCATGACCCTAGGAAAAAAATAATCGCGACCCAGGGATTGAGAGTGAGAAAAATGAGCATGATACGAAGCAACCGAATCATAGGGGGGGGTTGGTTGTGAGTTATGACCTTGCGTATTTAATTTTAGTAAATGTGATTCGCGATCGTACGGGTAAGTTTTATTAAAAATTAATAGTAATTATTCATGACCCAGGGAAAAAAATAAACGCGACCCACATATTGAGAGTTAGAAAATTAGGCATGATACTGGCCTAGTGAATCGCAAGGGGGACTCGTGTTAAAATTACACACAAAAAGGGGTTGCGACAGTACCTTGCGACAAAAAAAAAAAGGGTCGCGTGACAGTTATCGGACGACTATCTTGATATTCGAATACAATTGAACAATGACTGATGACTGGGAATGTGTCAGTGACTCATGACTGATGGAGCGTGTCATTGACTCATGACTGGAGTGTCTGTGCGTTGTTCACTTGTTTGTTCCTGATTGAAGGAAGTTGTGTCTGTTCATGTCCTGTTGTCGGCGAAAAAAATACGGACTTTGTCGGCATCAAATTCGATTGGAAAAGCCGACAAAACGAAACGACGACCGAGGTGCGGAATATGTGATACGAATATTTGATACGAATACTCCGATGAGCACCTACACTACTTGGAATCCTTAAGTGGTAAAAACGATATCACCTAGGGCTACAAACAAAAGAGGATAATCGGTTAGAAACAAGGCATATCCAAAGACCTGACCAATAAGTGAACACTTGGAATCCTTAAGTATATTCAAAAGAATATACTTGATATCCCGTGAGGAAACTACTTATTGCAATCATGAAAACCAATACCGATTCTGAATGGGCCTCATTTATCTACCTACTCTCCTAACAATTATACGCCCAATCGAACAAAACACTTAACCTCGTAAGTGACCAATACCATTGAATGACCAATACAGTAAGACCGACACGACGCTAATACAGCAACAACAGTATCGGTACAAGAATGGTAACAAATAACCGGGGAAGATCTCTACCATGTAAAATACAGCAGAGAGCCCCGATACAGTGACAATACCCAGTAAAAATAAGAGCCTCTCTCTGAGCTCACATCTCTTTAAATTTCAATTATCCTATACCTTTCGGTCAATTTTTAGAGTAACAACAGGTTATAGAGCCCTTATAACTCACACGATTGCTGCCCATCCGTAGGATCGTGTATACCTTAAGCTACATCTATCCCCGCCCGTTCAGCACCTCAACTGTTCGGTTACCGCCAGAGGACACTTGTAGTGACGCCCGTCCGTGTGCTACTATTAGGCCTCCACTCCAAGCTTCGGCAACGCCCCTTGGACGTACATCTTCCTTCTGTGTCCCTGCTTGTGGATCAGGGGGTGTACTCGCTATCACAAGCCTTGTAACCCACAACCAGCTCTCTGGATTAGCACAGTTACAATTCCAAACTAAAGACCAACGCCGTCTTTAATGAAAGCCCGTTGCACCGGACACGCCGACTATTTTTAGAGTAACAACATGTCCCGCAATTCATGCCAGGGACAAGGAATGTACGGTACCGTACAGGCACGTACCGTTACGAGTAATTACGATACGGTAGGGTGAGATAGAATACTGTAGTTCTGTTTGTTCCCGGATGATCTTGGAATGGCCGAGGGATGTACAGGCAGGAGTCATAATGGGTGATTCCCAAAATAGTCTGGGTAGGGGCCCAGATTCAATCTGGGCCCAGGCCCAGATTTAATTCTGTACCATTTTGACCCAGATACTGGTTGACGTGAGCTCACGTCGACCAGTATCCGGGTCCCTACCTAGATTTTGCCCGGATGTCCTTAGGAATCCAAGGACATGTTAAATAATGGGTGATTCCCAAAATAGTCTGGTGGGTAGGGGCCCAGATTCGATCTGGGCCCGGGCCCAGATTTAATTCTGTACCATTTTGACCCAGATACTGGTCGATGTGAGCTCACATCGACCAGGATCTGGGTCCCTACCCAGATTTTCTTGAAATCGCGCATGGAATTTTGTTTCTTGCTTCCTGCGCGCGCATGCTTATCACTTAAGGAGTATTGATAACTAATTTATTTTATCCATAGATGAATAAGTGAAGGATTCCTTATTCCAAAAAAGAGACTTTGCACACTGGCCCGCCAAAATCTGGGCATGGTGATTTTCATTCCCAAAATACAAAAATCTGGGCCCCTACCCAGACTATTTCGGGGATCACCCAATGCGCACACGTCTTAAATATTTAACCGAGTATGTGCTTGGTTATTTAATTTCTTATTTAAAATTCCTTATTCCAAAAATGAGATGTTGCACACTGGCCCGCCAAAATCTGGGTAGGGTGATTTTCATTCCCGAAATACAAAAATCTGGGCCCCTACCCAGACTATTTCAGGAATCACCCAATATTAGAGGGGTGCGACACGCCAGTCTGTCCGTCGTCCGTTTTCGCTGCATGATACTATAAGGAAAAATGGGGGTCCTTGAAACCATGATAGGAGGATTTTGTTAAAAACTTCCCCAGCTAAAATTTTTAAAGTCTGTTTTTACTGCATAATGCTAGTAAAACTACTCCACTTTCAGATGATAGCAACTCAATCAAAAAGCAATATTAAAATTAGCTACAGGGTTCATTCTAAACCAACTTTTTGTGAGAAAGCTGAATATTCAGCTTGTTTGGGCTGATTATGCACAGAATTGTATTTATTAAAGAGAGAGACAGCACAAGATATTGTGAGAAAAAAGCAGCAAAAACGGATGATGGACAGACTATTTGTGGGTTTGGAATCATTTTTGGTGGGACTGACCAGCAAAAACGGATGACAGACAGACCATTGAACCATTTTTTGGTGGTCACCCCACATGTGCTTGTCAAGAAGGCCGCAGAGGAACAATACAGCCAAACGCCACTTACTATGTGTCTCTCAAGAGTATAAGGAAGGTGTGTATGTAATATGAAGGTCAGAAAGTGATTGGAAGTACCTTTGGGAATCAGGTGTTTCACAGTCACTTTTACTAGTAAAATGCAGTAAAAATGGTGATGAAAAAAATTGGCTGGGGAAGTCTTTTCCAAAATCCTCCTATCATGGTTTCAGTGGAAATTCGTTGTGTCGCACCCCTCTAAATTATGACTCCTGTGTACAGTTACGTACGTACGACTGTATTTTTGTTTCGAATATTGAGTGATTCCCACCAGATGAAAATGAATAAAATTAATAAAAAAACACATAAAAAGTATGTGTTTTCTACATAGAATTATTCATTTCTGAATAAAATTTGTCAGTTGACATGTGTCCGACTGACAGTTTTTATTCACTTTTTTAACACTGAATAGATTTCAACGGAATCTTAAAATCAAACATTTCAGTCTTAATCAATCCTGTGCACCTCTTGCACCTCCTTCGCCGGCATGCTTTTTTGGTGATCACCGCTAATTTTGCTGAGCTGAAAAATTGCAGTCTGAAAAGAAAAAATTTGCAGTCCGGAAAGAAAAGAAAGTCTGGAAAGAAACAGCAACAACAGTACGACTTGTCTCTCTAGCAAGAAATCAGCAATTAATTCAACTTCAACACTTTCTTTTCTATCGGCTGAGCTGACGCAGGGCAAGAAGAATGTCCTTCTACCCCTTTACTACAATCGCTCTCGTTGCTCTCGCTGGTAGTTTATTAGAAGATTCATTGGAAGATGACGAGGAATTGATTCGATCGGAATGTCGATCAGAATGGATTCGATCGATGCGCTCACAAAAAGAAATACCATCCATCATAACAATCAACAACATGGCACCGACTGCTGCACCAGCTGCTGCACCGACTGCTGCACCGACTGCTGCACCGACTGCTGCACCGACTGGCAGCAGTGGAAGGAAAGCCGGCATTGCCAACTACACAAAGCCCGAGTTGGAGCACTTGTTCAGATGCATGAGAAGTATTGTACCAATTGGCCCAGAAGAGTGGGACGCCATTACAAGTGGTCTACACGCTGAAAAATTTCCTGGTAGGGACACTGATTCAATCAGGAACAAATACATTCGTTTGTACCGAAAGAAGATGCCAACTGGTGATCCAATTCAGAAATGGGATGTTAAACAAGCCAAGGAAATCAAGTATCTGATTGGTGATAGAGCCTCCATTCTGAATGGAGAAGAAATATTCGATCTTGAAAGAGGGGAGTTTGTCCCTGCTGATGATGACGAGGAGCCGTCTGATCCTCCACCACTTCTACTCTGTCAACCAACTCACAACTCAACCAACTCAACTGACTCAATCAACTCAAGGAACGACTCAAGGAATGGAGGACAACCGTCCCGCCACAGCTCTACTTGGTCAACCAACTCAGCCTACACAAATCGATGAAGCAGCAACGGAGCTCACTCCTACCAGTACCATTAGTGGTGGTGTCAGCACTAACAAGAAGAGAGCCTACGGTTGCAAAGTAGAGAAGGACACACATTTGATGAGTGTGATTGTTGCAGCATTGAGAGAGGGACGAGAGGATCGAAAGCATCATCTGCAGGCATTGGAATTCCATCAAGCTGCATTGGAACTCCAGCAACAACGACAGGACAAGGCCGATGAAGAGAAGAAGGTGGCAGATCAAGAGAGGAAGGTGATGTTCCAGGTACTCATTGGTCTTGCTAGTGGTGCTGGTGCAATTACTCCCAACGGGAAGCTCAAAAGAAAACTGGAATACCTTCAATTGTGTGAAGATGACAGCAACGAAAGCGATTTGGAGGAATGAATCGAATCAAATTGATAGTAGTAGAATCAAATCGATCGATCGATTAGTTAGTTAGTTAGTTAGTTAGTTAGTTAAAATAAAAGAATTGATTATTAGTTAAGAAGAAACTCAACAACAACACAAACATTGCTCCAGACAGAAACTTAGGCTACAAAGGCAATAGAAAAACTCTATCGCAACACCTTAAAAGAGGGATCCAAAACCACTAGAGGTGCGCTGGAGCAAAATTATTCGAACCTGTTGTCGACTGCTCTAAATACTGCTCTAATCGATCGATAAAATCAATCGACTACAGTAGAGGTGCGGACGTAATTGATCGATGATCAATATGACTACTAGTAGTAGTACTAACGCTAATTCGTAACTACTAGTATTGATTATCATCTAATTTGCTACTAATCGATCGGATCGAATACATCGTCTGTAGTTTCTGTTGGTACCAATTCATAGGAGAAGAAACCTTCAGTCCGACTCATGTACGTGTTGAGTATGGTGTTGATTCCAATTTTAGCTGTCTGGAAGTTGTACAGACAAACAAGGAGCTTCAGAATAATCTTCCTGTCACCTCCTTCTTCCAGGAGCATGCTGTCCTTCATCCGGGGAGATCCGCCTTGGATCTGTCGCATTCCCCATTCAGAGAGCTGTCGGATGCTGGTAGCAGCCCGATTCACTGTAAGATCTGCTGCATTGAAAGGATCGTGTTGGCAACTCCGCATGAGGTATGGCTTTCTAGACAGTTTGAAAGTTGAATCGACAATAAGCTTTGCTAGGTATTTATCATACATGAGCTCCATCTTTTCATAAAGCCCATAGTCAGCTTGAGTACTATCATGCCAACATCCTGGAGCGTTCAAAATGCAACCCTGGATCCTTCCGTCCGGAGCGAAGATGAAAACACTGTTGACGTACGTCCCACAAGTCCAACCATTGTAGTATTGGTTTTGCTTCATCCAGTTACCAGACTGATGGATATGGAGTTTGAGCCCATTGCAGGCACCCCACACTCTGTGAGGTGCTAACACAGGATACTTTGCAGCAATAGCATTGACGTATTGTTGAATCTCTTCTTCATTTGGCAAGCAAACTTTTGCAGCAGGATGGTGTTGTAATGCAGAAAGAAGGAGCTTCCGTCCAAATTTCAGTCATCTGTACATAGGAGAAGCTGTTAATCCAAACGCTAGAGCAACTGCTCTTGCTGCTGATCCTCTGGTTCGGAACCAGAATAAGACAAGACCAAGGCAGCCAGTCGCATCAAATTGGTTTGTTGTGGCACGGATCTTCTTCTGTCTAATAACTCCAGTGTTCTTATCGACAGTGTATGAATTGTAGAGTGGCTCAAATAGATCTAAGATCTCCCTGAATACTACATGATCGACGCCACAGCAGTTGAGAAGGGTTTGATCATTGCCAGATTGGTACAGATAAATAAAAGGAGATTGAGTGTATCTCTTAATTGCAATTCTAGGAGTTCTATGATCCCTTCTTCTCTTATCTTCCTCGCCAAGCAGTGGATTGTTGTAATCGGGGGTTAACTAGTTATCCTCATAGTATTCTCCAATTAGTGCTAGTAACTCCAGGGCCATGGTGATTGTCGATTGCCGATTGTTAGTAGAGTGTTTCGCAAAAGAAAGAGTGTTTCGCAAAAGAGTGTGGTTTCTTCTTGCTGGAGAGCAATGTGAGTGTTTTAGCGAGGATAGCTTTCAGCAAAGCCAATCGATACGGTACATAGAAAATTCTGAAAATTTCAACTGCCGGCCTGCCGGCCAAAATAGGCCGGTAGGTGGCGCGGGTAGTGATTAAACAGACAGTTACTGTTTCTTCTTTAGGGATTCCAAATTCCAAAGTTGGCAGTTAATAAAAGTATTCGTCCGTTGGGTGTGATAAAAAAGAAGTATTCATTTTATACTTTTATTAACTTTCAATTCTATTCACTTTCATCTGGTGGGAATCACTCATTGATGTAGCGAGCCAAATGAAAGGAATGGCGGTGCCACGTGGCACTCCTTAGGCTTATGAAGGACAGACCAGGGAACATCCTCGAGTGTGCAGCGTGCGTACGGTACGTACTCGTACGACAAGAAAGATCTCACTATCACTTTATCACGAAATCACCGGCCGCTTTAATAATCTGCAAAAAATTAGTCGGAACTAAAGGGCTAGCACTAACAAGCGTGCAAAGGATTCCCCCAGCAAAATCCAAGGCTACAGCTCACTCTTTTTGCTCCTAAACCAATAGTAGAATAATTAATCGGCTAACATATCCTGGTCCAATAGTCATCCCTATTGTGCCCGTACGACAAGCCTATCCTTCGTTCGATAGTCGTCATCCTATTGTAACCTGGACCGATCATCCACTAACGAGTATTGGGCTCGCGCCTACAACAACACGCCCCGACGGACACGGCCCGACAGACACGACGGCCCCAACGCTGCCCTCCAACGAGAACAAGCCAGAACGACTAACACGTCCTGGCCCTATAGTCATCCCTATTGTGCCCGCACAAGAAGCCTATCTTGGTTCGATAGTCATCCTATCGCATCCTGCCCAACCTACAACACGACACCCACCACGACACCCGACTGCTGACAACCGATGCGACTCCTCCGATGATCCACCGGCGTGTTGACCTACACTGAGTACTTCCAAGCTACAGCCAGCCCCTTCGGGAGCTCACCTGCCGAGCGCAATGAGGCCTACAACACTATAATGGGGTACTTCTCTCCTGCCTCCACCCCACAGTCTCTCCTGGAGCAGTTACTGAGCCTCTTTGAAGCTCAGGCTGTGGGGGCCCTCAGAATCTTTGTGGCCGATGCCCTAGGAGCCTCGCCTCAAATTGGTACATGGCCTCCAAAAGTACCCTGGCCCATTGGTGTCACACAGCCCTAACACAGACAAGGCATTTGGCTATCTGGATGACATTGAAGGGGAGGCAGGAGAGCTGATCCTAGTCGATTCTGACATGCTATCCCAGACCACTGCCTCCAGAGTACTATCCCTTGATCATCACATGGCAGAGTTGGACGCCCACCAACAGAGGCCTTCCGTCCCTGTCATACCAGAAGGGACCGGCCACACGGAACTGATCCGCGCCCACAAGGCCTTCTTCATCCCCTTTGAGTTGGTTCCCTTCCTCATAGGCAGGGGCTCTCCCCTCGCCAAGCCATGGGGATCCTATATCCCCAGCTAAATCATGGGGGACTAGTGGTGACCTGCGCCCCCCTGTTTGACACCCTCCGGGTAGCGGGGACAGCCCCCACAGTCTCAGCTGGGGACCCCATGCTCCTTCAGCCCTTTTCGAATGGAACCCAGCCTCACCAACTACATGAAGCACAAGGTGATGTACCGGGACCTGCCAAGCCTGAACAGCCCCCCCCCCCCCCCCCCGTCTACCAAGCCTGGGCCCAAAAGAGCAAGCACGAGAAGACCCACATGATCTTCCAGAGCCAGGTGGCCTCCAGAGGATCAAACGTATTTTGCGTGTGGACGATTGTGTCCGACCCGCCTATCCCAATATACTCGATGTCGCAAATATGAAATACGGTGACGTGCAATGTTTCTCAACAAAAGCCGTCTACACCGGTAACCTGTGCCCAGACGCTACAGGGGATGGAGGGATTCCTAGGGTCAACGGATTGAATTGGTTCTAAAATGAGATAGATAAGGAGATCGAATTGTTTATTACGAAGTATTAATTATATGAATACATCGATGTCTAAGAAAGTTTCTATGAGATTCGTATTGTACATTGTATGTGAATTCGATAGAGAAAAATGGAATGTATTGTACAACAAAATGGAAATCGCGTGGGAAGATTTCGTTCTTCAAATTCCCGAGATTCGTAATACAGTGCCAGAGCTACAACCCTGGTTGTAGAACCGACAAAAGAATAATATTGTAGGAAAACCGCTCGTTGACTGATTCGGTCGTCCGGTGTTGCGAGACGAATGGTATTGGATAAGATTTGGCAAAGGATCTCTGTTTCTTCTTATTCGCTTAATGGATGGCCGTTGTCTCGTTTTCCATGCGAGGCTTTGAGACAAGCTGCAGGCGTCATGATTGACCAAAAAAAAGCCGTTTCTACCAAAGTGCAATTCTGTTGATGCCGGTACGAATACCGCTTAGGTAGGACCCGTGACCGTTTCGAAACGAATCAAACGCCAATCGATGGAGGCATTGTTGATGGTTTGCGGGTGCTTGGGAACTGGTACACGTGCCGTAGGCGTCGATTCTGAAAATATCGGGATAATTTCAAGCTGGAATGCCGGCTTCGCAACCACCCTGAATTTGGCACGGCACAGCGATTGGTGAACACGCTCACGTAAAAGCCAAAGAACTGGAACAAACCAATGCCGAGCCGGGGACGAGAAACTCGGTGGGGTGTTTCGATGGAATATCGAACGGAGAGGAGGTCTTGGCACTTTAACTTTCCTTGCCTTCGCTTTTGCTTTTGCTCTTGCTCTTGCTTTTGTTTTTGCTTTTGGAGGTATCGCTGCTCTTGCTCTTGCTCTTGGAGGTATCACTGCTCTTGCTCTTACTTTTGGAGGTATCACTGCTCTTGCTCTTGCCTTCAGAGCTATCACTGCTCTTGCTCTTGCTTTTAGAGGTATCGCTGCTCTTGCTCTTGCTTTTGCTTTTGGAGGTATCGCTGCTCTTGCTCTTGCTTTTGGAGGTATCACTGCTCTTGCTCTTGCTCTTGCTCTTGCTCTTGCTTTTGGAGGCATCACTGCTCTTGCTCTTGCTTTTGGAGGTATCACTGCTCTTGCTCTTGCCTTTGGAGGTATCACTGCTGTTGCTCTTGCTTTTAGAGGTATCACTGCTCTTGCCCTTACTTTTGGAGGAATCACTGCTCTTGCTCTTGCCTTTAGAGGTATCACCGCTCTTGCTCTTGCCTTTAGAGGTATCACCGCTCTTGCTCTTGCTTTTAGAGGTATCACTGCTCTTGCTCTTGCTCTTGCTTTTGGAGGTATCATTGCTCTTACTTTTGCTCTTGGAAGAATCCTTGCTTTCGTTTCTAGATGGAGATGTTGATGATGATGGACTGAGCGATGGGGAGTACGAAGGACCAGGCGATGGACGATTTGATGGGTTGGCTGAAGGAAGACGCGAAGGAGTTGCTGAAGGTGCCATCGAAGTACTTGATGAAGAACTCCTGGAGGGAGAGGAAGACGGCCGATCAGAAGGGGAAAATGATGGTCCGGCAGAAGGACGGCCAGGTTCAACTTGACCTTCCCTTTTCAAGCTAGGCTCAGAAGTGGGAAAAACACTTGGTCTCACGCTAGGACTGGAACTTGGTGTAAGACTTGGATGAGCGCTAGGATTGGAACTTGGACTGAAACTGGGCTGCATACTGCCAACAGGTACACTTTCATCGCATCGATCACAGCTACCATCTTCCTTCATTCCGTGCATGACATCTAAACCATCTCCATAGCACACCCTGTTGCTTAAAGAAAATGAACGAGTGCGGCCATATTGAGTCAACACAACACACTTCTCACCAATACCTACTGTTCTCATACCATCGCATTGCTCTTGCGTAATAAAAAGGAAGACAGAATTCCGACTCGGTTGAACTGAACAAATCACATCAGTATTGGGGCAGATATAAATCTCATTCCCACATTTGAAAGTTTCTGCTGTGGAGTCATAGGCATTACAAGAGCAGGCAAAGGACGGCAGGAAACTTGGCTCTGCACTTGGCTTTGAGCTTGGCTTTGAGCTTGGACTAAAGCTTGGTGAAACACTGGGAGCAGCACTGGGTGCAGAGCTTGGTGAAACACTGGGAGACGCACTTGGTAAAGCACTAGGAATGGAACTGGGCGCAGCACTTGGTAAAAGACTAGGAAACAAACTTGGTGAAGCACTAGGAGTGGCACTGACCAAAAAGCTTGGTGATACACTCGGAGCAGCACTCGGTGCAAAGCTTGGTGATACACTGGGAGACGCACTTGGTAAAGCACTAGGAGTGGCACTGGGTGCACCGCTTGGTGACTGACTTGGGATTGCACTAGGATTTGCTGAAGGTGATTCACTCGGATGAGTTGATGGGTTTCCAGAGGGAATAGAACTGGGACGTCCAGATGGTGATTCTGATGGAGCTACACTTGGTGACTGACTTGGGATTGCACTGGGCTTTGCACTAGGCTTTGCTGAAGGTGATTCACTCGGATGAGTTGATGGGTTTCCAGAGGGAATAGAACTGGGACGTCCAGATGGTGATTCTGATGGAGCTACACTTGGTGACTGACTTGGGATTGCACTAGGCTTTGCACTAGGCTTTGCTGAAGGTGATTCACTCGGATGAGTTGATGGGTTTCCAGAGGGAATAGAACTGGGACGTCCAGATGGTGATTCTGATGGAGCTACACTTGGTGACTGACTTGGGATTGCACTAGGCTTTGCACTAGGCTTTGCTGAAGGTGATTCACTCGGATGAGTTGATGGGTTTCCAGAGGGAATAGAACTGGGACGTCCAGATGGTGATTCTGATGGAGCTACACTTGGTGACTGACTTGGGATTGCACTAGGCTTTGCACTAGGCTTTGCTGAAGGTGATTCACTCGGATGAGTTGATGGGTTTCCAGAGGGAATAGAACTGGGACGTCCAGATGGTGATTCTGATGGAGCTACACTTGGTGACTGACTTGGGATTGCACTAGGCTTTGCACTAGGCTTTGCTGAAGGTGATTCACTCGGATGAGTTGATGGGTTTCCAGAGGGAATAGAACTGGGACGTCCAGATGGTGATTCTGATGGAGCTACACTTGGTGACTGACTTGGGATTGCACTAGGCTTTGCACTAGGCTTTGCTGAAGGTGATTCACTCGGATGAGTTGATGGGTTTCCAGAGGGAATAGAACTGGGACGTCCAGATGGTGATTCTGATGGAGCTACACTTGGTGACTGACTTGGGATTGCACTAGGCTTTGCACTAGGCTTTGCTGAAGGTGATTCACTCGGATGAGTTGATGGGTTTCCAGAGGGAATAGAACTGGGACGTCCAGATGGTGATTCTGATGGAGCTACACTTGGTGACTGACTTGGGATTGCACTAGGCTTTGCACTAGGCTTTGCTGAAGGTGATTCACTCGGATGAGTTGATGATGGGTTTCCAGAGGGAATAGAACTGGGACGTCCAGATGGTGATTCTGATGGAGCTACACTTGGTGACTGACTTGGGATTGCACTAGGCTTTGCACTAGGCTTTGCTGAAGGTGATTCACTCGGATGAGTTGATGGGTTTCCAGAGGGAAAATAGAACTGGGACGTGAATGATGCGTGAGGCTGATGGAGCTTGGTGACACTTGGTGACTGACTTGGGATTGCACTAGGCTTTGACACTAGGCTTTGCTGAAGGTGATTCACTCACCTGGATGAGGTTGATGGGTTTCCAGAGGGAATAGAACTGGGACAGACGTCCAGATGGTGATTCT